>LPNX010659508.1:88794-208689 GCA_001517045.1 Pseudotsuga menziesii | reverse complement strand
AATGGACTTATTGGACTAAAGCTGCAGCGTTACAGCAGTTCATGTCCTTAAAAAATTATCAGGAGAGACCTGAGAAAAGGAAGTTCAATCAACTTGTGACCTATGGTCTACAGCCGGTTGCAATTGCAGATACTTTCAAATCAAATCATAGAAGTACATCTGCTTCTTAGGTAATTATTTTTCACTCAAGTGAATTGCAACTATGAGGATCCTTACTATTCACTATGAGGATCCTCCAAGAAAAGCCGTAGATAAGGCCCACTAGGGCACATTATTCTCTAATCCATGATAGATTAATTGTGGCCAAAA
The DNA here is from genome assembly GCA_001517045.1 of Pseudotsuga menziesii. Taxonomy (NCBI): domain Eukaryota; kingdom Viridiplantae; phylum Streptophyta; class Pinopsida; order Pinales; family Pinaceae; genus Pseudotsuga; species Pseudotsuga menziesii. The sequence goes on along the minus strand of LPNX010659508.1, from coordinate 208,380 downwards.
TAGCAACCAAGAAGCCTTTCAAGTGGCATGCTCTGCTAGGCAAGAATCGAATTGGCTTAATGACCAAGCAATTCAATGAATAGCATGTGCATGCCCTACAGTGCATTGAAATGAACTGCAATGCTCTGAACTGAAGACAAGTCAATTGAACTATATTGAACTGCAGTGAATTGAGAGATAAGTCAACTCACTGAACCCATGTATACTTGTTGAGTTCATGTATACTTTTGCCAAAGTTCATTAAGATTGCTATTGCCAAGTGCTTGGACATTGATTTTGTTGGGGTTAATGTGTTTGTTCCATCTCGATCTCTGTATTCCTAAAATAATTTGAGTCCCATAGCTGAAATTATTGAACTGATACCGATATTGTCAATTTCTATGGTTTTCCACAGTTTGGGTATGGGGATCTTTCTGCATTTTCCAAACAGGATGTTTGTTCAATAACTACAGTTATTGAACTGGATACCCATTTTGTTATTAGCATGTTTCGCTGAGGTTGGGGGATTGGGGAGCTTTGGAATGGCTGGAGAGCACCTACATTGAGAACTTTTAATATTTTAAGTGATCTGCAAAATGTGGGGCTTGAACTTTGATTTTGTTGGGAGTCAATATACTTGTCCCATCTGGTTCTGCATATTTCTAACAGAATTTGTGTCCAATAACTGAAATTATTGAACTGGATTCCCATTTTGTCAACATCTATGTTTTGCTGAGGTTTGGGTAAAAGGGGATTTTTCTGCATTTTTCAAACAGGATGTTTTCCCACTAGCTATAGTTATTGAACTAGATACCCATTTTGTTATTTCTATGTTTTGCTGAGGGTTGGGGATTGGGGAGTTTTAGAACGGCTGGAGAGGCCCCCTAATTTTCAAAGAATGACTGGTACCCAAAAATTAACAAAAACCTCTAATATTTTAATTGTTCTGCAAAATGTGAGGCAGCTTGATATGCTTCAGTTTTAATTGATCTACAAAATGTACTAGTTTGGAAGCCTCTTCAGTCGTATCTATCAAAAGGGTTTGAAGTTTATAGTAGTATCTCGGAAATTGATTTCTCTGGAATTATTGAAGTTCTGGACATTTTTCCTAGAAAGCTTTTGCAAATTGAAAACAGTTTTAGCATATTGTTTCATTTGATTGCAGCAAGAAAGGAACAATCAGCAATATCTGGACTGCTTGCCAGTGCTCACAGGCACTCAATCCTGCATGCTACCAATCAATTTTTTGACAATGGTAGTGATCGGCACTTATTTTCAGGCAAATTCGTTTTAAAGGGAGAAAAATTGCTGAAGATTTCATTCACGGGCTAAGTAGCAAATAACACAGGCCGGAGATCACATAGTGAATATTTGATGGGCCGTGGCTAAATTTTATCATGAGAATGGAGCATCTTGACCTGGTTTCCCTTGGTTGTTGGATCGATCCACCTTGGCCTCAATTCTTTATCCATGATAAAGCTTGCATGTAAACCTGCAAATAAATAATGAAGAATGCGGCAACCAGACCAGTTGGGCCTGCCTGCTATAACATTTTTTGGACATATATTTGATGCACCTTCAAAGACTCTCTTTGAGGTATTGTGTGAAGGAGAAATAGCACTTGTTAAAAATGCAACTGAAAATGCCATTCATAATTTCATACACCTGAAGCATTTCGAGTTCTTGTGCCCCATCTTCATACTGGGGTTCACCCTGTTCGTGTACAGGCCTCGATTTGCTGGTTGCATAAGCTGGGGACGGCTGCAACTATTTTTTTTTTTTTAAAATTTCACCCACCGTCGATATAGCGACGGGAGTCCGTGGATATAGCGACGGCAGTCTGTGGATATAGCGACGGGAAGTCCGTGGATATAGCGACGGGAGTCCGTGGATATAGCGACGACAGTCCGTGGATATAGCGACGGGAAGTCCGTGGATATAGCGATGGAAGTCCGTGGATATAGAGACGGACGTGCATGGCTATAGAGACGGCTTGGATCTCCATTTTTTAAAAACCTTTATACAGAGCGTGGCTATAGCGACGGAAAGGGTCGTCGCTCTTGCGACGCAAATTAGGGGTCGTCGCTATTGCGACGAAATAGTTTCCACGGAACAAAAAACACTTAGACGTGGCAATATCCACGCTTTTCCATGGATATTGCCACGTTTTTTCCGTGGCAAAATTGATCACATGTACTAGTGAATGTCAGATCTAGCCATTGTATTTACTATTGGTATAGTCGAAACAATTTTTGGCTATTCAGACTCCCTTGTCTGCTATGTACATCATTTTTGCTACTTGTATTTACAAGTGCAATTGGAGATAAGTCTCTAGATCTTACCCCTGGCGATGTGTGCGGTGTTGTAGGTGATTTTTAACCACATTCTCGATCTAGAGCTTCAGTCGAATATTCTAATTCTTCTTCTCCCTCAGAGATCGATTGATATTATTCTTCTTTGTTGCAAGACCCTTCATATAAGTACGATGCAAGCTCGTAGCCTTATTCTTCTCTATTTGTGTTGCAACTCCCTCTTCCTAACAGATTATTTCTTCGCTTGTCGGATCTAAATCTTCTGTCACTTCTTAAAAATATCGACTCTAGTTCAGTTCTACTATCTCCTGGGAACATATCAATTTAGGGTGTGTCATTTTTCATAGATTTCTGTTGAGACATACCCACTCTATTTATACACAGTCTTGTCACATTCGCGAAACACCCTTTTCCAATAGAATCATTTTTGTCCACATATTTAAAGATGACAGATATCTACCGCATGGTCCTTAAAAACATTTATGCTCTGCTTGACTGTATGATGTTATTGTTTCAACAACAAACTCAGTAATGTATCCCTCCAAGATATTGTCTATCCAAAAATTATAGCCTTCGACACAAGGTTGTTTACTCCTTCTAGTCGCTCAATCAACTGAGGATTCCACTCCTTTGGTTCTCCTTGGAAATTTATTTGTTGGGTTTACAAATTAGACAATCACTCATGCAACACAATGGGAAACTTGGAAAATAAAATCTCGTGGATGTCTGCATATATTTATCGGCCCAACCACTCTGTTGGGTTCCACCTAGATCCTTCACTTTCTTCTCATGTGAATTATAATGCTTTGAAATCCACCCAATTTTGGATCTCATTTTTTGTAGGTTCCCACAACATATCCCTCACAAAATTATTCAGGTGTCGACAACAGAACCATCTATTGGATTTTATCTCTCCTCCAAGGGTCCTGACCCAGGTTCATTCCCTTATTCTCAACGCAAAAAATCCCAATATATCATCCTAAAAGGGAAGAGCTCAGTCAACAACACCTACGATGCAGATGTAGTCTCACTCGAGATATCTCAGATGAAAGGGTAAATTCCAGAGCCACATTTCCGCAATTGGGTGGGGGATTTCTAGTACCTTGGCCATTTTACCAAGGATTTCAATGAAGACTATGGGTGGATTATTTGTGTTCACTATGATCTAACAGTTAGGCCGCAACCCAATTTCTCTGATGCAACATATTATACCAACATTAGTTGTGCAGTGTAATCTTATTTAACTGATAAAATGCGACTAATATACATCTATTCATTTGTGAGAAAATCTATAATCATTCATCCAATGCAACAATTACACAAGTAAGTCATACACATTCAACATTCACACATATACACAGAATATAACATGGAAACCCATCCGGACAAAAACCACAAAGGTGCTCTTCATCTGGCATAAGGAAATATATGCACCTTTCATTTTCACACTAAGTTGCAAACTATGTTCACAATCTTATTCTCTATATTTACTAACTCATCCTCCCTCTCATGCTCTTTGATCTTCTCTATGGTCTCTTCCTACTTTTCTTTACTAATGATCTGCACACAACCTAGATCGAATCAACCTTTCCTACTCTTCTGCGCACTCAGCTGCAAATTATTCAACTCGTATGCACTCAACAATATTAACAGACAAAACATAGAGCAACTAACAGTCTAACAATTCAGAGCTAACATCAGAGAATCCAACAGTTAAGAATCAAACTTGCATACAACTTGGGTTCCTTATTTTATATCCTCATTACAGACTCGATACAGGCTCATTCTTTGTCGCTTTCTCAGCTGAATTCCTATTTCAATGAAGATGTTGTCTTTCCTATTCTAGTAACACCTAATGGGAGGCACTAATTACCTGACTTACAAAGATACCTTCATGCGTGCGGTTTTCACCGGCTCTAGCCAAACTCGTACCCATGATCTTTAAGGCCTGTCACTTTCTAAGTGTTACGCCTTACTGTCATTTTCCATCTGTTTTGCTACTTGCATGCCTTCTTCTGCAGATATTATGTCATAGCTTCCCTTGTCACACTCATTCCTTCTGTTGTGGTTGCATCTTCTGGTGTAGCTTCCTCTTTTGAAGCCTCTTCCTCTTCTTCTTCCTTCCTTTCATTGCCTCTTTCGCAATTTCCTTTCTCTTGTTTCTTTTCTGTCGTCGCTTCTGTCGCAGCTCCTTCTTCTTCTCCTTTATCTATTCTCCATACTTAGGCAAAATTCTGATTGAATTATAACATAATGTCCCTAGGACCAACACATCCCTCATATATATGTATGAGCCTTCAAACACTACAGTGCAAACATCTAAGGGTACTACCCCTACCTCCACGTCATCAATATACTTTGCACTTATGGGAACCTTGATTTTTCACTGTTTCATGACTCTGAGTTTTTCATCCTTATTTACCCATCCCAATGGTTAGGGATTGGGATGATCATGAACTTCAAATCCAAGCTTACGTCCTAAATCCTATGCTACGAGGTTTTCCTATGAACAGGAAGTGAATAGAGCATTGATCTTTGTCTTCTTGACCTAGATCTTGATGTAGAATAATTTCCTCATCTCTTTCTCTTCCTTAGGGTGAAAGCTACACAGATTCACCTCCATTTTTAGTTTGGTACAAATATTCTTCTTTTCCACATTTGAGATGCTTTCCAACACCTTGCTTGACTCCACAACTAGATCAAGGTTTTTCTTCTTGGCATATTTCTTACAGTTATTTGGGATTGGCTCAGGATGTAAATTCCAATGCTTGTCTTCAATGTGGCCATTAATGCTATAGTAATTACCATGGTTTTTCATATCCTTTCACTGATGTGTCATTCCTATATTCTTCTTCTCCTTTCTCTTCCATTTCTTCTTCCCATCCTTGGTAGCATCTTGGTTCTCTTTCCATTTTGAGCCACTTGCTTATCCTTTCTTTTGGCCTATGCTTTCAAGGTACTGTTGTTACACATAAATCTCATCATCAACATGTGATGAGGTCCCAAACACTAGTATTTTCCCTAAATCCCAAGTTGTGAAGCAAAACACTGGCCTAGATATCAATCTTTCATATGAAAATCCAGCATCGGTCCTGCTTTGAGGTCAATATGCCGTGCCTTCTTCAGCAACGCCTTTACCCTCTTGACAGTAGGTGGTGCCACCACCTTTACCTCTTGCACAAGGCACAGTTCTACCCTGTCACCGCTCTGTCATAGAAAGCAAGAAGCGGTGCCCTTGGTAAAAAAAGAGAGGTCTCCACAAAGCTTCTCGAAGAAAGGATTCATGGAACCCTTCTCCCTACACTTGAGGACCACCTAGACTTGAGATCCATCCTTTTGGGATATCCTATCCACCTCACCCATCATTTTCTAAACCATCCCTATCCTCTCTTGGCCTATAAAAGCAGGCTCATTTCCATGGTTGAGGGGGAGCAAAGTTATGTTGTTGAATTGACATTCTGTCCTAGATCAGTAGGGTGAGCATAGAGGGAGCAAGTAGGAGCTTTTGGGCACAAGATATTGACATTGTGAAGGAGCATGTCAACACTAAGGCAAAGGTTGTAAACTTCTTCTTCATATTAATGCAAAATTGGTTCCTTTCGCATAAAGTATGTTGTGTCATTATCATGTATTTTATTGTTGCATTCCTTAGTTACTAACATAGAATAATGGATCATATTCTAGTGCTCTTTGATCTCATTTGTTGGTTTTCATGTGATCTTGTAGGTACATCTATGAAGAGCGATCATCGTAGGAAGCAACTACATTATTTCGTCAAAGACACTCATTCCAAATCTCCACCCATTTCTAGGTGAAGTCTTCCAATTTTGTAGTGAATCATTTGTTCTAGATCTGAACCATTCAGACTAGAGGAACAACTCCTGTCTGCAAGAGGTGCATTTTTCCTAGCTACAAATCTAGTGACTCTGCTTGGAAAGAGCTTTCAGCGCATCTAATCTTCCTTGGTCTTCAACTCTTGTCCGAAATCCAAGCTCTATTTTTATCAATCATATCTACTAGCTGATCTAGTGAGATCGTGGTTTTATATCATCATATATGTTCAGATCCGAGTTTTTCTTACCTTCTATGCTTTAAAGTCCTATTAATTCATGATTTATATGCCAGTTTCACAGTGATTAATATTTCTTTTTTCACCATATTTTTGTTTTAGACATCTACAGGGAACCGCGCCTACATAGTAGGAAATAAGTGGTGCCACTGCCTATAACCAGTTATTAGTAAGCAGTGCCATCGCCTGTACTCAGCAATCAGGAAGCTATGCTCTCTCAGAACCGCTCTGTCAATGACCCCCACGGCGTGGTGCCAGGTAGGCTTTTTCTAGACTTGTTTTTTGCAAAGTTTTGTAAAAATTTGTTTGATTTGATTTCACTTCTGAGTGTCTAGGCTTGTTTAAAGAGATCTGGGTGTTTGAATTCCAAAATTTCGATGTGACAAAGGCTTGTTTGTTCAAATCAAAATCTAGGTTAGGCTCATCATCTTCATCAATTGTATGCTTGGTTTTTATCTTTTGAAAGGAGTGTTTGAAAGTTTTAGCTGAGTTAGATGTCATCCTTACTGTTTGATAAGACTCAAGAGAAAGACTTCCTTATTGGTTTCTTATTTTCATTTTTTTTCATTAAATAAGTGAAAGACTTCTTTTTTCTTGTTTAAAAAAGAAATTTTTTTGTTGAGATTCAGCTATAATTCTGTTTGAAGATGAAATAGTGGATCTCTGACTAGCCTAATAAGCTTTCATATCTCCATTTTTATTCTTTCTTTTTACATTCTTGTCTCAATCAAAAGAAAAATATTAGGTGTTTTAAGTTATATCTTTCCATTATTCAAGAAAAACTAAAAAATATTTAGTATACCTTTGAGTGTTCTTTGTATTTCTTTTTAGAAAAGAGATCTCTCCCTTTTTGCTTGCTTTCAAAAGTTTAGTTTAGAAGCATCTTGCTTGTTTTGTATTCTCGGAATTTTTTTTGAGTTAGACTGCTTGGGAAAGTTTTTTTGTTTTGAAATGAAATTGGAAAAAGAAATAATCTCTCCTTCCCGTAAGTAGGCATGTTTTGAAAGGTAAAGTGAAAGAGTTTGCAAATCATAACTGCATGGTTTAACATTTCTGTCATAACTCCATGCATTCACCTAACCATTCAAATTAAAATCAATGGTAGCTATAAGTTAAAAAAAAAATTAGTAACTTGAGTGATAGGTTAGAGACGTGTTCCAACATCATAAAACAGAGGAGCTTTCATTTATTTCCTGCACTGCAACTCGGGACTCACACGGTTCTTCCACGTACTGTCGGTATATCGAACGGTCTTTCATGTACCCTGGAGGTGTATCGAAACATACTTCATGTACTCGATTGTATATCTGAAGGCCCCTTGTGGACAATTGTGAATTAGACAACACTACTACAAATTTGAACTCCCACGTACCTTGCATATATCAGGAGTCCCTTCTAGGATTCCTGTGACCATCTAAGAAAATCCCTTTTGGCTGTCTTGTTGGTGCAATACACCGAGAACAAGACTCAGGGAGATTACTACGCACGTTCCGTCTAGGTAGTCAGGTATTCAGTTGAGGGATGGTTGATCCTCCTTGTCGCATTTTACTGTTGGACCTTGCGGTATATCGCAAGTTGCAAAAACTTGACAATCCTGGTGAGGAATCGACTTATTCATCCCCCCTTGTCACTTAATGTTTGCTTGTGGCCTATAGTTTGTGTAGGAGAAGCTTTGTGTGATTTTCCTAGTTTTGAAACCCTAGGTTAGGTTTAGTGACTTTTTACAATCTAGTTGAGTTTCAGTTAAGACGATCCAAAAGAAACCAGGGCTTATCACCCGAATTTCCACCTATAATAGGGGAAGGCCCAATGGAAGCCACATATCAAGGAGCTACAACTGACTCCCATGTGGGAGGTATCCTAGTTGCAGAAAGTGGAGAGAAATTCACTTCTTATATTAATCCCTTGGTTCAACAATCTCCTGCAGCTGACACTTCCTTTCATTCTCTGATGGAAGGTCGATTTATGGCATTAATGAAATTGAGTATGGCCCTAATGCTCCCTTTTGGAGAAATTCTATGGGTCAAGCCATTTTCAAGTTTAGGGTTATTAGACCCTCTTTTGAAAACCCTCCTCTGAATGAGGATTCATAGAGGAGAATTCAAGCATCGCTTGATCGTGCTCGTAATTTTCAAGAGAGGATGGACAGGGTTATGGCTACCCATGTACCTCATAAAGAACCTATGTCGGCACTTTTATCCCATTTGTCGGATCCATGGCCTTCTGGATATAGTCCACTTGTTGATACTTCAGCTCCTGTTGGTGATGTTCCACCTCATGGTATGTCTCCTCATAATCCAGGTCAAACCTCGAACCCTACAATTTTAAATTCTAGGTCTGTTTCTAGTCCTCCCTTAACCTCTGTAGCTGGGGGGAAATCCTCAGCTCAAATAGGGGTAGTACATTACAACGTCGAGGGGAAACCCCCAATGTGACCTACATTATCTATTAGTGGAGTTTCTACTAGTACTAGGAAGACTTCTGCTGTAGGACAACCTGCAGTGGTTATTCCTCCTACCCATATCAATGTGGTAAACCCTCCATCAATTTCATGCCAACCCTTAGGGGCACAACCTGCAGTCAACCAGTATTCTTGGGGTAATGGTTACCCAATGAATCAATTACCTGTAGAAAATACAAATTATCAACCTACATCTATAGGAACTATGTATCCTGGAATCCCTTACCCTGGAAACATGTTTACACCATGGGGAAAACCTAATTGGTCCTATGTGCTAACAATGGGAGGAATTCCTATTCTTACTGTTGGAGGTGTCGGAGGGACGCCTTATGGTGGCCCACCCTTTGGAGGTCCACCAGGAAGAGGCCCACCTGGCGGAGGCCCACCTGGTGGAGGTCCACCTTACGGAGGACCACCGCTTAGAGGACCACCACCTGGAGGCCCACCACCTACAGGTCCACCTGCAGGAGGACCGCCGCTTGGAGGCTTACCTTCTGGGGGTCCACCTTCTGGGGATCCACCTTTTGGGGGACCACCGCCTGGATGAACAACACCTGGTGGACCACCTCCTAGAGTTCCACCATCACCTAGAGGCCCATGCCCTTTGGGAGTCTCTTTAGGAGGGTCATCTGCCCATCAACCAACTCAACATCCAATATATCAGTCATCTTATGGCCATACTGGTACATATATTCCTTATCAAGACTACCAGTATGTCGAACCGAATCGAAAAATTCCATTCCTAGCAACTTTGGACTTTCCCAACTTATTCAAGTTGATAAATAATCCCATTTAGCACAACCCTTTGTGGCCTACTATTCCAGTTAAGTTACCATCAGACATTCCAAAGTTTGATGGGAAGCAGGGAGATGATCCCAAAAATCATGTCATGAATTTTCATCTATGGTGTTCTTCGAACTCCTTGATGGATGACTCTATTCGTTTGAGACTCTTCTAATGAACTTTGACCGGTACATACATAAAGTGGTATATTGAACTTCCACAACATTCATTTGTGGATTTTAGCTCATTGGAAACTGTTTTTCTTACACACTTTCAGCTACCCATCCGTTATGAAACGGGTATGGACCTTTTGACCTCACTTCATCAAAATACCTCCACAAACATATTGGACCATATCCATGAGTGGAGACGGCAGAGATAAATTAAATCTCCCATCCCGGACAACCTGCTAGCTGATTGGTTCATGAAATCCCTATTGCCTCCCATTTCCCGAGATGTGGCCATGTGTAGTGTTGTTACCGAAGAGCAGGCTATCAGTATCTAGATTATGTATATTTCCAATCCGTAACTTTGTATGACCTTATCCCTTAATCTCCTCATCTCAGCACGGACCCTGCTAAGACACTTGCAGAGACTCCTATTGATAGGGTTGTTGGTTTAATCCAAACCTTATCAGCGGCCAAAAATTTCAAGAAACCTAATGCTTCTGCTACTACTCCGTCAACTCCTATGGTTTTTGCTGAGGTAAATGTTATTCAAATCACACAAACACCCGAAAATAAGAAAAAAGGAAAAGGTAAAAATAAAAACCCCAGGAACCAACAGGATAATTCCAAGACCATGGCCATGAAGAATGATAAAGGAAAGGCTAAGTACCCTTGATTGTTATGTGGTTGATGATCACTTCACTAAAGAGTGCCCTCATTGTGAAGAGATAAGAAAATTCCTGAAAAGTAATCCCACACCCGCGGTGCTTACCGATCCCTTCCCGTCTCAACAACAACTGATAGACCAAATGTCTAATCAGGGGACCTCTAGTTCCACGAAAGAAATAAGAATGATGTCTTCATATAACATCAATTTTGAATACTCGTAGTCATTCGTATGACAAGCCAGTAGAGAAGAAGGATGAAAATTCTTCTTCTGAGAAAGTTCCTTCTACTAGTTCTCCTCCATCTTCATCTAATGGACCTCTTGTGATTAACAAACCTAATCTTGATTTAATTTTACGACCACCTAAGGCTACCCTCATGAAGGTTGTTTTCAATCCCAATTCCTAAGCTACACAATTTTATAATGTTGTTGAAGATTTAGCTCGGGAACCTTGTGTGATGTCTACCCTTGAGGTACTCCAAAGTTTTCCAACGCGGTGTAAAAACCTACTAACGACTTTGGGGGAATTAGACCCAGATAGTACCAACTTGAATCATTTCAACATAGAGAACTATAAATCTAGATTACCTCACCAACTCACATTTTAAATTGCCTTTAGAGTAGTTGGGAGAAAGGTCCATTGGACCGTCCTGGATGAAGGAGCTTCAACCTCAGTCTTCTCTATATCTTGTTGGAGAGCCATTGGTTCTCCTGAGATAACAAAATCTCCTATGACATTAAAAGATTTTGATGGATGAGGTTTTCAGCCGAGCTTGGGGGAAAAAATGTTTCCATTCAGGTGGAAGTAGTGGATGCCCCATTAGATTACAATCTCCTATTAGGGAGAAACTAGTTCTATGCCATGACTGTCGTCGCTTCGACAGTATTTTGAACCCTACAGTTTCCTCATTTGGGAAAAATTGTAACTATCAATCAACTTGATTTCTGTTCACCAGATGTTTCTACTTCCACTATGAATAAAATCCCTATGCTAGGTCAGTCCCTTCCTCCTTATCAGTCAATTGGGGTAGGTATGCTGAAATATTCAACCCTTATGAGAGTGTTTCCTTTCATCCCTCCTAGCATGGAAGTAGTGACCGTGAACATGATTTCCACAACTTGTTATATTACCAAGGGAAAAGAAGTTGTTGAGTCATCCTCCCTTGGCCCCTATGAAGCATTGTATGATGTTTTCCAATCTGCCTCCGATGTCCAGCCAGATGATATTCATTTGGTAGATTTGGATCCCTACCACTTTCCTTACTATTTAAAACCCTCTCTTCCCAATCTAGACTATCTCACACAGAATTTTCGTTCGGATGAGTCCATCATGGATATCATGAGTGTGAATGAACCCGTATGGGAAGATCACCATCATCGATCTTCTTTTCTTCCTAATGCCAGTTCAGTAGGTTTTGACCTTGAATCACTTATTAGCACTGATATTGACACCCATCCGCAAACACTTGTATTGTTGCAAGACACAGATTCTGAAGGAAATATTTTTAACGCCACTAAGACGAATTTGATTGACATATCTGTCAATCCCAGAACCATTGAGCATGTTCACGTAGGCCAGAACTACTCGATGGAAGAAACTGAAAGTTTTAGAGCTCTTTTCAAGGCATTCCATGATATTTTTGCTTGGACTTATGAGGAAATGGCTAGAATTGATTTGTTAATTGTTGTACACGAGATTAAAACCTATCCCATGGCAAAGCCCATCCGACAAAAATTACGTCAAGTCCATCCTAGGAAGGTTGTCACTATCAAAGCCGAAGTAGAGAAACTTCTGAAGGCGAGGTTTATTTATCCCGTACCCCTAAAGGAACTGGTATCTAAAATTTTCCTTGTAACAAAAAAGAAGGGCACTATTAGAGTCTGCATGGATTTTCGCGATTTGAATAAGGCTTGTCCTAAAGATAATTTCCTGACTCCGCATATCGATTAGATCATCAATAACTGTGCTGGAAGCGTCATCTTTTCTTTCATGGATGGTTTTTCTGGCTACAATTAGATAGATATTCTACCTGCCAATCAGCATAAGAAGGAATTCATTTTCCCATGGGGAATATTCGCATATCGAAAGTTACCTTTTGGCCTCAAGAATGCTGGAGCTACATTCTAATGAGCCATGTCCTATGCCTTTCACAACATCAAGCACATAGTGGAACCATACCTTGACGACCTCCCCGCTCATTCAATGCAATGGGAGGACCATCTAGGGAACCTTAGAGACATTTTCCTTAGGTGTCATCATTATAAAATATGATTGAATCCACACAAGTGTGTCTTTTGTGTAGAGACTGGATGCCTTCTTGGCTTCGTGGTTTCCAAATATGGCATCCAGATTCGTCCTATGAAAATTGTTGCTATCTTGGCCTTATCTTCCCTGACAAACCTTACTGAACTCCAAAGTTTGCAAGGGAAGGAAAAATTTATTTGTCATTTCATGTGCAACTTCACCGAGAAAATGCACAGTTAGATGTGTCTCCTGAAGAAGGACACTTCGTTCTTATGGGATGACCAGGCTCAACGAGCCTTTGATAATTTGAAGCATGCTCTGACTCATTCACCCATGATACACACCCCAGATTATTTAAAGGACTTTCTCTTGTATGTTGCTGCCTCCGCTATGACCATCGAAATGGTTCTGGCACAGGAAAATCCCAATGGCCAAGAACACGTGATATATTACATGAGTAAGATTCTCATTGACTCCGAAATCCGTTACTAGCATGTGGAGAAGTTAGATTTGGCCACGGTCATTATTGTTCAAAAATTTTGTCATTACATTCTGCTTCGTACCACAACTGTACTCGCAGATCAAAACCCAATGTACTACATTTTGACCCGTCAGGTACTAGGGGGCATTGTATTCCCATTGGATTGTTATCCTATAGGAATTTGATCTTGAGTTCTCCAAGGCTACTTCAAAGAAATCCTTGGTTTTCATGGAGCTAATGTGTGGCCTTCCCTATGCTTTGATAGAAGTTGAGCCCAATGATTCATTTTTGGATGAATTCTTGTTCTTCATAAGCACAACTGACCCATGGTATGGAGATTTAATCATCTATATCTAGAGCCATAGATTTCAGCCTAACATGTCCCATGATGACCATCATCGTATCCATCACTATCTCATTCTGAATGATACATTGTACCACTGTGGTATAGATTCCATCCTCCGACAATGCCTTACACATGAAGAGGCTGAAACAATTTTGAATGATTACCACTCCGGAGCATGTGGCGGTCATCTTTCTGGGATGGCTACAACCTAGAAAATCCTTTGCGATGGGTATTTTTGGCCCTTGAAATTCAAATATTGTCATGAGGCGGTTAAGAAATTCCCACCCTGCCAACACTTTTATCCGAAAAAGCACACCCACCCTGCTCCTTTACACCCCATCATTTCAGTTGACCCTTTTTCCAAATGGGGTATTGATTTTATGCATTGTAATCCTACCTCAACCGAGGGGCATGGTTACATCATCGTAGCCATGGATTATTTAACAAAATGGGCTGAGTTAATGCCTACATATGCAGAGGATTGGTGATCGGTGCCCTCTTTTTATTCAATCAAGTGATAGCTAGGTTTGGAGTCCCACAAGCTATAGTCACTGACCACAGATCTCATTTCTAGAATCAGATGATGGCTGAGTTGAGTACCAAGCTAGGTTTTCACCATAAAAACTAAACTCCATATTACCCACAGGCTAATGGTCAGGTTGAGTCCATTAACAAAGTTTTAAAAACTATGTTACGTAGGATGGTTGGATATCACAAATCCAACTGGCACATAACTCTCTTTTCCGCACTTTGGGCTTATAGAACTTCAATCAAAATGGCAATTGGTTTCACACCTTTCCAGCTGGTCTATGGACTGGAAGCCATCCTTCCTATTGAGTGTCAAATTTCGTCACTCAAAGTCACAATAGAAATTCTCCCACACACTTCTTCCGAGGAAGAAATATTCCTGTACTTGACTAACCTTGACGAAACTAGAAGAGATGATGCCTTGGCTAATGAGGCACACAAGAAATGTGTCAAGGCACAATATGACAAGTCTGTTCAACCCCATGTTTTCAACAAAGGTGACCTAGTCCTGACTTACGATCATAACACGATAAACTAGGGAAGGGAAAGTTTTAATCCATGTGATATAGTCTTTTTATCGTTAGTAAGGTCTTAGAGAAAGGGGCTTATGAGCTCGTAGATTATGATGGGATACCCTTCAAGAAACCTCGCAATGGGTTGTACCTGAAGAGGTACAATACCTAAGACATTTATGTATGGTACCTTGTATATATGTATATTTGGATTTCAGTATGTTTTGTTATTTTCAATATGGTTTTGAGTTGATGTCCATAATGTTTATACCATGTTTTGGTTATGCAGATTGGATGGATTTCTACGGTTTCACTGATGGTGCATGTCTTCATACCTTGAACCTTGCTTCAGCAGCTTGGGTGTTGTATTCCCCGGCTCAAGATTTAGTTAGTTCAGGTGCGGTATGTATTGGTCTAGCTACCAACAACATCGTCGAGTATCAAGCAGTGATAGGTTTACTCATCGAAGCTGTATCTCGAGGCAATCATGAGTTGGTGGTGTTTATGAACTCTCAATTAGTGGTTTTTCACCTAAATCATGTCTACACTATCAGGAATGCTACACTTCTCCGCCTCTTTCGAAGAGTGTGTTTGTTAGAAAGGTCATCTGATTTCATCACTTATAGGCATATCCCTAGGTCTAATTTATATGATTCCTGATTCATTGGAAAATTTCATTCTGGACTCGCATATTTCCCATTCATAACTCATTAAAAATAAACATGGTCAATCATAATGTAAAATAAACAGTAGAANAGAAACATGTAAAACTCATGTAAATACAATTCATACATTTGAAACACATATAAACACCGTAAATGACTCTGTATATATATATATATATATATATATATATATATATATAGATGTATAAAAAGTGTTTTTACAAAAAATATGGTCACGAGACCTCATCTAAAGCACTGTGGCTTTCAGGCATACAAAATGATACAAAAAATCCTGAAGCTAGCTAAGCTTTCAAGGATACATCATGCAGACCACTCTAATGGTGCTCGTGGTAGCACATAATGGCCCTTGCTACTCTGCATAGAAAGCGACTGAAGCGTCCTGATACCCCCATGGTATGTCTCTGAAACCTCCTAGGGAGGACGTCAACAGAAGCATCTGGGATATCCAGAGTCAGTTAATCTAGGTTCTCCTCGAGCTTCATGAGATCATCATCACCTCTATGAACGAAGTGAGCTCATGCTCACCTACCCATCAGGGAGGATACCCCAGGTCATGCATCACCAACATATGCATGTGGAATTCAAGTCTTGTTATCATCCATAAAAATCATAAAAACATAAAAAATATAAAAAAAAAAATCAACATCTTAGAATTTGCTTCTTACCCATGTAATCCCACTGAGCCCCAGGTGGTAGTGGTAGGTCAAGATTTCCTCAGAAGTCAGTCCCTACATATGCATAATCCTCAATCATGAGGATCTGATCACTCAGCCAACGAAAGAAGGTGGCCTCGAACTTCACCTTGGCCCCGCCACCTCTTGTATGGGCCATGATATCCACCCACCGCACCATGCATGGTTTTCTATCTCTCAGGTCTGTAAATACGACCTAGGATGGTCCCATATCCTCTCAAAGAAGAAGCATGCTAGGATGGTCCCATATCCAAACTGCTTCATCTCTCCTTACTGACATTTCTTCAGCTGATCCTTGAATACAAGTAAAAGGGCCTCGGCCCATTTATATATCGTGTGTGCCATGTCCTCCAGGGAATAAAACAAATGTGCCCGAGAAGCTTGGTGGGTCCCTTGGCTCCCAGCAACCCTCTGCATGGTAAACATAAAATTCCGAAGCAGTAGATCGCTTATAGCCTTGATAAGGATCTTCTTACCTGACATTTTGGTACTAGGAAAGCAATGGCGATCAATCAACTCTTATGTATTGACATCCCCATCTAGGGTACCAGTCAGAGAAATAGGTGCTCCCCATCTAGATAGCCCTATCAGGAAGTAGATATCTTCCACCTCCATAGTCAAAATATGAGGTCCCACTTCAAAATGCTGTTGTTCTGGATTCCACATCCATAAGATGTACTCCAGTATCCATGCATGGAAAATCATGCTAGCGGCATGGAATAATTTCAAGAGGCCACAACCTCTCAAAGCAGCTATGCAACCCGCATTTCTTGTGGCTAGGAATCATCATCATCATGTTGTCGTTCCTTCCAAATCAACATTTTTTGACCAAATAAACCTACCAAAAATCATTAATGAACTAGTTACAAACACATTTCATCTTTAAAATGGCTCAAAAACTTTGTATGTGGCTAGGGAAAGTTCTTTTTTGAGCTCACAGTTGGCATCGCCTCTGCCTCATTGAGACAGAGTGGTGCCACCGCCCGAGTATAACTAAAAAACCGTGATTTTCATCGAACACCACCTTTCACGTAAAGGCCAAGCACGGTGCCTGATGTTGGTCTTTTAAGTTGACCCATTTAACTCAAGTGACTAAACAAAATTAAAAATTGGAAACCATAGAAAGGAAGGGAAGCATGCTAGTTGTTCCCTGGATCTGATGATGCGAAAAATGGACGGGCGACGACTTCACAATCTTCGTTGAAATTTGCACTACAAATCTCCCAAAATGCTCTCCAAGGTATGGGAAATGGTAAAATGACAATTTTTTTACTATTTACTCGACTTTCATTAGAGGAAATTTCAACTCAAAATGGACCTCCTAAAATGAACTAATAAAATAATAGTTAAAATAATAAAATAATATTTATTAATTTTGGAGGAAGAAAAGAAAAAAACTACTTTTTTGTTTGTATTTTTGACATATCTCCCCATGTTTTTACTCAAATTTCGATCGGGAGAGATCCTTGGATGCGGAATTAAATTCCGCATCCAACGAGTACCCACTTGACATACTTTTGATGGACCCCGCTACCCCAAAAACAAGAAATACCTGAAAAAATGGAATGATGACATCATCATTCCATTTTTTCAGGTATTTCTTGTTTTTGGGGTAGCGGGGTCCGTCAAAAGTATGCCGAGTGGGTACTTGTTGGATGTGGAATTTAATTCCGCATCCAACGAGCTCTCCCAATCGAAATTTGAGTAAAAACACGGGGAGATATGTCAAAAATACAAACAAAATAAGTAGTTTTTTTATGATACCTATCCCCAAATTTATATTAAAAAAAGTGTTTAAGACCTATACGGTATTTCAAATTTAAAGAAATTTCATTGGCTAACACATGATGACATGGAATTTGAATAAAAGTTAAAAGGCCCATTTTGAGTTGAAATTTCCTCTAATGTATAATATATTTTTAGGGTTTTTTATATTATTTTAATGTTTTAAAATCATTTTGTCAAAAAATACCCTTTTATATAGTCTATAAAAGTCGTTTAAGATGTTTTCAGAAGAACTAATAGCTTTTTAAGAGTCTTGTGGGGATGAGAAGAAACAGTATTGGCTATGGGGAAGTTCATTTTTTACTTTTTCATACTTCTAAAAAAAAGGAAAAGGTCCTTGAGCATTCATTTCGACACTTTGATAACACTCCCAAAACCTAGTATCAAAGTTCTGAGTCTTTTTTTGATTCTTTTTAGGCTTGTAAAACCCGCTCATCATGTAAAATAAACCTCTTAGAGTCTTCTTTAAACTCCTTTTGGACTCTTAAAATGTGAAAATATTGTCGAGCGTAGTTGTCTTCTTCATGCTTGTAGAAGTACCTGAAGAGTCGTCTTTTCGACGGTAGTTTATCTCTTTTTCGGTTCGGATTGACTATTTTGGATTTTTCTTCTGTCTTCGTTCAAAATCTCTAAACATGAATAATACCGAGTTAAAATTCATTGGAATCATTAAACAAAACATTGAGAGACCGTCTTTTGGGAACGAACCCCTCCTTTATCAGGTTCATAAAACGTATGAGAATGGATTTGTATTCGGATAATATACAACGAGTGTTTGTTACCCTCTTTGAACTCGTAAAAATGAAAAGAGGAATTCATAAAACATGGTGAGGAAATTAAGGAAAGGGAATCAATTCATTTTGTAAATAAATGGCAGTTTGTCATCACCTTTGAACATGGCACCTGTCTGCATTTCATTCAGTCAATTGGGTAAATCAACTTGTCTCTAAGATGATCCACTTTCATGAGTCATGTCACTCCTCTGAGTCTTTCAAAGAATGCATTTTCCATTGTCATATTGTGTTCCGCCTCCTTGAGTCAATGCTGCCAAGTCTTTTGTCGTGTCGCCCGATGTTCAAAGGGAAGTTTGAAAGTTTACCTCTGCAGTCAAAACAACCTTTGTGTCAACAAATTTTGAGTTAGTCCTATGGTTACGTCATCTACAACAATCCAGAACTTTGTTTTGAGTTTCGTGTTGTCGATGTGGGATTCATCATGGCCCTCCTTTGACGAGACTATTCCTATCGACATCAACTCGTTATCCAGTAATTAGTCTTAGAAACAATTTTAGTACCTTGAGATCTGTATGCCTCAATGATAGATTCTATCACTCTCGACATAGGTTCACATCATTAACCTTTGATCAATACACTCGACTGAGTGTTCAACATCAAATCATCTATTCACACTCATTAGATTGTAGTAGGGTACCTTGGGAATCATTTACATTAATGGTGATCTCGCTCGCACTTGTTAACGGTTCACATCATTGACCAAAATCAAGTGGTTTCTACCATGTTCAACTTCAGATCATTGTAATCACACAATAGGATTTGAACCTGAAATCCAATGACAGAATCTAATGACATCCGGCGTATCGTATGGATGTGTCAGACAGAAATGATGAAAACTATTGAACCTTTTGAATTATTTTAGTGGCATCAAATTTTTGACGTCGTAGGCATAGGTTTTTTGAAGGAGATGTCATTGGAAAATGTGACAGCTATATCATCGGATTTTCGACACTAGTTCGTAGGTTTTTCGACGGATATGTCATCGGATATCCGACAAGCGTGTGTCGACAATGCGATGGATATATCATCGCATATTCGACACAATTGTGTCATATTTTTGACGTGTTTGGGTTTTTTTGAAATAAAATAATGTCATATTTCGAATTGTTTGTTCCATATTTCCAACGGTAACTATGTCCAGGTCGTCGAATATTCGACGACTGTGCAATTATAAATTTAAATTTTTTTAAACATGCTGACATGTTTTTTGTAGAAGCGATGGACGGTTTGAGAAAATTATTTATTCCTCAATGGACGGTTTCAGGAATTGTTTTATTCTTCAATGGGCGGTTGTGGGAATTTTTTTTTCTTCGACAGATAGTTTGTCGGGATATTTTTATTCTTTGACAAACCTATGTTTGAGAAAATTGTGATGCGTGGAACTTGATTTTTTAATATTGTCGATAGTATTCATTCACGAAGTTTGTGACAAAATGTCAAATAGAAATATTCATGATCCAAACGAAAACAACCGACAATTGCTTGCTAGACTATGGGATGTAGTGAAACGAAGGGGTGATGGAAAACATTATTGTCCGTGTACTCAATGCAGGGGATTTAAGAGGAGAATAATATTGATCTCAACAGCCACAAAACATTGCAGGGAACATGGACACACTGAGGGGGGGAATGAATATCGTCCATTTGTAGGTTTAGCATTATAAATTTTTTTATATTCTTTGCTTTGGTAAATGTATGTATTATTTTAATATTTCCTATATTAATGTATATCTATTGATGTTTCCATGTATTTCTAAAGGAAAGACACCCTACATCATATCATCTAGAGGAAGTGCTTTCAGAACAAGTCTCGGATTAGGATCATGGAGAGTTATGTTTAATGGAGAACAAGTGAATGATCATATTGAACAAGATGATCATACTGATAAAGTACTTGAAGATGATGGTACAAATACATTGATCCATGATTCATTTAATGTTAGAATGGATGATGACGATGACGATGATAATGAAAATGATGATGACTTTGATGATGTTCATGATATACCTCTTCTCGATAAGGCGTATGAACCCCTTTATGAAGGCTCCAAAACAAATCTTCTCTCTATTGTATTGTTGATAATGAACTTGAAGGTTATGAATGGTCTTTCAAACATTTCAATCACACGAATGTTAAGGTATGTAAAATAATCCATCACATATATAGGATCGTGATAAAGTTTATCTGTATTCCTCTAATAATTATATTGTTAACTCATTATTGATCATCGTACGGATGAAGCGTGTTTCATTAATATTATTTATTTTTACATTAACTATTTATTTTTCTTTTTTCTGTAGCTTGATAGCTAAATTTTTGTTACCACCATCAAATATTTTACCTCACACATATCGAGATTTATCTTCCATCATGAAAGATATTGGAATGCATTATGAAGCAATTCATGCATGCCCCGATGACCATGTTATATATTATAATCAACATGAATTTGCAACAAAATGTCCGTAATGTCATGTAAGTAGATATCAAACATATAAAGTAACAAAAAAGGTGCCTGAGAAGGTTCTTCGTTATATTTCCATCATTCCACGTTTGCAACGACTGTTCAGGTGCAAAAACATAGCGCAATTTATGGATTACCATGCTAGGAACATAAGTCAAGATGATGTTATCCAAATTCCTGCAAATGGATATGCTTTTAGAGATATGGAGGAAAAGTGGCCTCACTTTAAAGAAGAACCACGTAATCTTAGGATTTCTTTGGCAACAGATGGTGTTAATCCATTTGCATAGTTGAAATCCATTTACACGGTGTGGCCTATTTTTATTATCAATAATAACATTCCTCCATGGTTGTCAATAAAGAGGGAGCACATAATGTTGTTGATGATTATTCCAGGTTTTTTGTGTCTACAACTATTTTATTTCTAATGTAGTTGTGGCATCTCATTTTTCGTATTATGTTTCCTAATTTCATATATATATATTACTCTTGTGCATGGTTTATATATCTTAATGGTTCTCATAATGATATATTTTATATGTACTTCAAATCAATTAGGTAAGTTCCAAATCAAATATATGAATGTATATATCGAACCTCTTATAGATAAGCTACTGAAGTTATGGAATGAAATCACTATGTATGACGTATCTAGACCAATACGAAAAAGGAAATTTCAATTCCATGCAATGGTTTTATGGACAATACACGATGCCCCTGGGTTAAATTCATTTTGTGGTTTGTATTTTTAAGTTCCACTTTAATTGCATTTAATTATATGGAGTAGTTAGAATAGTTTATATATAATTATAATTGACATAGATGTTCCATATCTAAATATTGCAGGTCTTCAGACAAAGGATAAATTTGCATGTCCAGTTTGTGGTCCTAAGATAAAATCTCGTCGCTCAAAAAGCTTAAGAAAGGAGGTGTTTAATGAGTATAGGAATTTCCTCTCTAAGAATCATAGGTATAGAAAAACCAAAAAAAATATTTTCAATGGGAATCAGGAGACTGCATTAAAACCATGAAGAATGAAACGTCACCTTTGGAAGATGCAATACAATAGAAATCGTCATCATGGTACATATGGATCATCGTATATGAATTGTTATGTATTTTAATTTTTATTGTGAGTTGTTTACTGTAGTGGCCATATTTGATTTATGATGTAATTTATTTATAAACTAATATTCATGATGTCCATCGTGATCATGAAGGCATTAATGGGCTTCCACGAGGATTGAAAAGTTATCCTATTCAATTCAGCAGGTTTCCCTACTATGAGAACCTACAAATTGCTCATTTGTTTGATACAATGCATATTGGAAAGAATTTTACTGAAACATTATGGCGACTACTGGAGCTAAGGAGAGAGAAAGATAAAGTTGTGAAAGCTTGCAAAGACATTCAAGAAAGCAACCATGCAATGAAAGACGTCATCCAATTTCATAGCAACGGAGACCAAGTTAATATAAACTCAATTCCATGGATGTTTACAAAGAAACAAAGCAATGTTGTAAAAGAAGTAATGCGAAAAATTAAATTTCCCATTGGATTTTGTGTGAACTTGAAGAATATCATAACAAAAAAGGTGATTTTTCGGGGGTCAAAACACATGATTGGCACGTCTTCATCAAGGTAATTATTATTGTTATGTCCATATAATTTTTTTTTTCATTTTATTGCGTATATTTTTTTTCTTGTTTGTATACTCTTTGTTTAATAAATGACATGATTTGTATATTGATACAGTATGTTCTACCTCTCTCTTTCTCAGACAACTTCGACAACAATGTCAAACAAGTTATATATAATCTTGGTAAATACACGAGGTAACTAGCGATTACTTACATGTGCTTAGTGTTTCTTTAATTCTCTGTATAATTTTTTTTTTTGTGCGCTATTTCATCATATGTAATTTAATGTTTTTTTTTTAAATATCGTTATTGGTTTGCATCACTTGTAGATGGTTGACATCTAAATAAATCCATAAAGAAGATATAAAGTATTGGAGGAGAGAAATTCCTCGTCTCATGTGTGAAATACAGAAGCATCTACCTTCGAAATTTTTCAATGCACATGAACACTACCTCATACACCAAGTTGAGGAGATTGAGTTGTGTGGACCTGTGCACTCAAGGTCCATGTGGATGGTTGAGAGGCACTTGAAACTTATAAAGGGTTTGGTGAGACAACGAGCACATGCTGAGGGTTCTATGATGGAAGGATATATGGTATACCAAAACATGTTGTATGTAAGTGAATATTTTCCTATTTTAGCGTCAAAGCTCAATTTACGTCGCATTTGTGATCCAGACTCCAATAACAAATTTGAAGGGGAGAAACTGAAGGGGAAAGGTAGATTAAGGAAGGTGAAAGGTAATTATTAGCTAGTGTATGTTTATTATATCATTCATATTCTAATTGTATTTTCTAGTTGTTGCATCAATTAAGAGCATATACTTTGTTCAGGACACCTGTCTTTCATTTTAATGATTATTGTCATCAAGCAGTTGGTCGAGAATGGGATGCAATTCATTTATACATCGCAAACAATCTTGATTGGATTAAGGTATGCATTGAATGATGCGAACAATCAATTCATGGAATATCATGGGAAGGTGTGGCTTCATTGGTAAAAGAAGCACATCGCAATGGAGATAGAAATATAACAGAAAGAGAAATCGATTTAGCTTATGGTTTAAAAGATAAAATGGCAAGCATATTAATCAATCCCTCTAAATATTTTATTTTGAAAATAAAATTTTGACGTACATGTTGTTCTTTTGCATGTATTGCTGCATAAATATTGAATCATTGTGTAATATTTTTGTGTATTGCTTATTGCAGGTAAAACACCATAAGGCTATGGTTTGCAATGGTGGTAGATATCGGATCAAAAAATTGGATGAAATAAAGAAAACATGAGATTGTGGGATATCTACAGTCTTTGAGGTGACCAATGTTTCTTCTAGAAGTGACAGACATCCAAAAGTCTCATAAAATCGATACTATGGGTATTTGGAAGATATTATATAGTGTGACTTTAAATCCTTTAAGGTAGTTCTATTCGTTGTCAAATGGTACAGGTCACGATTGAATCAACGTGATCTCGATAGAACTATTACTGAACATGATAATGGATTTACCATGGTAAATATAAGGTTGTTTGAGCCAGGAACAGATCCTTATGTTCTTCCAAAACAATGTGAACATGTATTTTACTCGAAGGTTCCAGGTAAAGCGGGCTGGTCATTTGTTGTGAGACACAATCTAAGGGGAAGGCTGGTAAAGTATAACCTAGACGATGGTAATGAAGAGGGTTCTCTGGAAGAAGAAGACGGTGATGAAGATCATATCAACATGAGTTAGGTGATGATGATGATCCAACAGAAGTCCAAGAAATAGTTGAATCAGATGATGTAGCATACAATGTTGATTAAGATTATACCGACAATGACACGATGAGCATAATTGATGATGATGACGATGATGATATGGCCAATCCTTACAATGTTGAACCTGGATCTGATGATACAGATGATGACATGGATGAAGAAGACGCTGAAATATATTGAAAGGTAAATATTTAATTAGACCTATTCTTTTATCTTTTAAAAAAAAAGAAGTGTTACTAACATTATCACCATCACCATCATCTTCATCATCATCATCATGTCAATCATCATCGTCACTATCATCACCATCGTCAGCACAAACATCATCATTATCATCGTCGTCATCATAATCATCAAGAGTGTCATCATGATCATGATAATCATTATCATGAACATCATCATCATCTTCAACATCATTGTCATCATCATCATCGTCATCCTCATGATGATGATAATCATCATCATCACCATCATCATCATCTTCATCATCATTGTCATCATCATCATCGTCATCCTCATGATGATGATAATCATCATCATCATCATCAACATCATCATCATCATCATCGTTTTCATCGTCATCATCAACATCATAATCATCATCATCATTAACATCATCATCATGATCCTCATCATTGTCGTTGTCATCTTCATCATTGTCGTCTTCACCATCATCACCATCATCACCATCTTCATCACCATCTTCATCATCATCACCATCATCATCATCTTCATCATCATTGTCATCATCATCATTGTCATCCTCATGATCATTGTCATCGTCATCATCATCGTCACCATCAACATCATCATCATCATCATCATCATCATCGTCATCGTCATCCTCATGATGATGATGATGATCATCATCATCATCATTTTCATCGTCGTCATCAACATCATAATCATCATCATCATCATCTTCTTCATCATCATAAGGCTATGGTCATCATCATCATCATCAACATCATCATCATCATCATTGTCATCGTCGTCATCAACATCATAATCATCATCATCATCATCGACGTTATCATCATCATCATCATCTTCGTAAGCACCAACATCAACATTATCATCATCATCATCATTAGCATCATCATGATCATCATCATTAAGAGCGTCATCATGATCATCATCATTATCATCACCATCATGACCCTCGTCATCATCATCATAATCATCATAATCGTCATAATCATAACCAAGTACCATCATCATCATAATCATCATCTTCATCATCGTCGTCATCATCGTCTTCATCACCAACATGACCATCATCACCATCATCATCATGTTCATCATCATCGTCATCATTATCATTGTCATCCTCATGATGATGATAATTTTCATCATCATCATCAACATCATCATCACCATCATCATCATCTTCATTGTCATCGTCATCATCATCATCGTCATCCTCATGATGATGATAATCATCATCATCATCATCATCATTATCATCATCACCATCATCGTCATCTTCATCATCATCGTCGCCATCATCATAATCATCTTGTCATCATCAGCATCATCTTCATTGTCATCGTCGTCATCAACATCATAATCATCATCATCGTCGTCGCCGTCGCCATCTTCATCATCGGTATCTTCATGGTCATCATCATCATCATTTTCATCATCATCGTCGTCGTCTTCATCATCATCATCATCATCATTATTATCATCATCACCATCATTGTGAGTATCATTATTATCATCATCGTGAGTATCATTATTATTTTGTATTTTAATATATCAACATAGATCTATGTTAATCTTCACTCTACCAAGTGTTAAGAGGGATCAAATGCTTTGAAGTGCAAATCTTGAAAACATATAAAATTTGAATTATACACTTTGTTTAAACCTTATATATTTTTAACATAGTTAACATTATAATCAAAATAAAAACACAAGATTGAATATTTAATGAAGAGTCCACCATGCCATTAGATTGGATATGTGCAATCTAGAATAACCACTTTTGTTTTAAGATTGTATTTACTTTAATCATATTGATGAATATCGCTTCACAATTTTCTTCATTGAAATTTGATTGTTATCGAATTAAACATGATAATTAAAAAAAAATATTGCAAGTGCAACTATCATAATCACACATAATCACATTCCCAAATAGTAAATGTTAAATAAATACATATAAATAGATAAAATTCATTAGTTGGATTAGTGTAATGTATTTATGCTCCAATCAACGATCTCACATGATTAACAGAGAGTTAAAGATGCATGACATCTTCAATTATCAAAGTTTTATTTTGATCATATATTATATATAAAATAATACAATAACGTTAGTTGGATTTGAATTCAATGGATTTTTAAAATAAAAATTAACATATATTTATATAAATGTATTTACAATTTATTCAATTTAATTTAGATTTAATATATATTTGATTTTACAATTTTTATTTTTAATATTTTTTTGGTATTAACATATGCCGTGCCATTATAAACATGGTACATCTCACTCACTTTAATTATAAAAGACTTCAATATAATAAATTTTATATTTTTATATTCGGACTTTAATATATAAAATTTATATACTTTAAAATTTCATATAATAATATAAGATATTATAAAATGAGGATTGTATTATTCACAAAAATGGTAATTCCTAAATTTTGAAATTTTTTATATAATATTAATTATTTATTTAAAAAATGAAATATTTATAGTATTAATTATATATTTAACAAATAAAAAATAAAAAGTTAGACATTTTGATATAATTATTCAAACCATTCTATCAATAAACCTTAGATAAACCTCGGTTAAATTTTAAATATTTAATCAATGTTGAGATTTATTAAGCTAGCTTAGTTAAATTTTAAATATTTAATCAATGTTGAGATTTATTCAGCTCTTGTTTAGTAGTTGGGATGTTGTACTAACATAAAGTTTTATGTTGAAACCCTAACAAATGTATTGTCCTTTTCCTTTTGTGTAAGAAGAAAGATGTTTGATCTCTTAAACTTGATCTCATCATAAAACTTAACTTACAAATAAACTAAATTAATTTAAATTAAAATAATTATCATAATATATATATTTTTTAGTTATTTATAAAATTAAAATTATATTATAGTTAAAATTCTTTTGTGTGATAAGAAAAATGTTTGATCTCATCAACTTGATATCATCCTACAAATTAATTTAAATAAATATTAATATCATAAATTACCTTCTATTTATTTATAAAATCAAAATTACATTATAATTAAAATAAAATATATATAATTATAAATTATAAAATAAATCAAATTAAATTACATTACATTATAATTAAAATAAAATAAATAAATTCCATGGATGTTTACGGAGCAACATAATGGGTTGTATTTCAAAGCTAAGGGACGGGAGGAAGTTAATTGTTTCACTTTATTTGGTTGATATTTTTAAATATCCCCAACTTTATGTGTTTTCACAAACCATCAAAAATAGGAATATTTTTGTTGCAAGAGAAGATAAGAATAATAGAGTAATATGATAACTTATAATAATTATAATAGTTTTGAAGATATGATTTTATAATATTATAATGGAAATCTTGAACTCAAACTTTTTGTGTAGTTAGGTTCTACCCTAGTTGTCACTAGCTCGACTCACATGCTCAACTTTTCAATCATCCTTCAAAGCTATATTTTAATTTATCCAAGATAGCGATGTGTCGTTATGTAGATGGTTCTTCCCTCATTACTGTGAAGGTTCATTATTCAAGTTAGGATGTTTTTCTTCCTCTTAGGTTTGCATCTCTCTATTGAACATATATTTGGGACCCATAGTTCTAGAAGTTGAGGAATCTATTAGATATAAGAAGTATTTCAAGGATACACAAATTTCTTTCCATTTTATTGGCTATATTAAACAATTTCCTTCTCATCACTTTTTGATTGAAAGGTTTACCAGTATTATGTAATTTTTTTCGAAAATGAATATTTGAAGTAAACTAAGTTTTACTTATTCTTAATGTTGGTGGATTACAAAACAAATATATTTGAAGTACAGTAAGTTTTACTTATTCTTAATGTTGGTGAAAAGTTCATATCACTACCTATATGTGAATATGTGTAGAAATTAACCTTCTGAAAGACTACCATAGGACATGTTGTTAGAAGCCATTGACTATGTTGTTGTTAGGACATGATGAGGAGGAGGAGGATGGTCATGATGATGATGAGGAGGGTCATGATTATGAAGAAGATGATGATGATGACGACGACGATGATGACGATGATGGTGATGATGATGATGATGAGGAGGAGGAGGAGGACGATGATGATGATGATGATGATGAGGACGATGATGATGATGATGATGATGAAGAGGATGATGATGATAATGATGAAGAGGATGATGACATTGATGATCATCATCATCATCACCGTCGTCATCTCCATTACCATCATCATCATCATGATGCCGATGATGGTGATGATGATGACGTTGATGAAGATGATGGTGATCATCATCATTGCCATCATCATCATCGTCATCACTTTCATCATTTCCATTACCATGATGATTATGATGATGTTGATGATGGTGATGATGATGACGATGATGACGATGATAAAAACGATGATGATGAAGAGGACGATGATGATGACGATGACATTGATGATGATGATGAGGAGGAGGAGGAGGAGGAGGAGGGTCATGATGATGAGGAGGAGGTTCATGATGATGAGGAGGAGGTTCATGATGATGAAGACGATGATGATGGTGATGAATACAATGATGACAATGATGAACATAACCCTCATCATCGTCGTCATCATCACCATTACCATCATCATGATGATGAAGATGAAGACGACGATGATGATGATGGTGAGGGTCATGATAATGAAGACGATGATGTTGAAGATGACGACGACAATGATGATGATGATGATGGTGATGATGGTGATCATTTCCATCATCATCATCATCATCATCACCGTCATCATCACCATTACCATCATCATGATGATGACGACGACGATGATGATGAGGGTCATGATAATGAAGACCACAATGTTGAAGATGATGATGACAATGATGATGATGATTATTATTATTATTATTATCATGATCATGATGATGAAGACAATGATGATCAACATGATGATGATGACTAGGTGATATTGTAGGGATTAGGGATCGTCATCATCCTCACCAACATCATGATCAGGATCGTCGTTGTCATCAACAACATCATCAATGTCGTCGTCGTCATCATCATCATTTCATATGATATCAACATGGCCATCGTCATCATCATCATCATCGTTGTCATCGTCATCGTCGTCGTCGTCAACATCATCGTTTATGTTAACAATTTGGTATCAAAATCATCACCATCATCATCATCATCTTCATATTCATCATTTCATTGTAGGGATTAGGTGAGATTGCCATCATCATCATCATATTATAATAAAAAATACTATCCTAAGTTAAAAATACTATACCTAATAAAAAAATACTATTATGGAAATACATATAATAAAATATACTATAATAATATTTTATTATATGGCAACACATATAATATAAAATACTATTTAATAAAAAATACATAGTCTTTATAACATTGTCGTGACTCAGGTTTTGGACAGTTATATGCAATTTGGACATTTTTATGAATTTTGGAGTAGCTCCGGTGTATCATTTCGCGATGGCTCTGGTGTATCATTTCGAATAGCTCTAGTGTATCATTTTGTGGCTCTGGTCTATCATTTTGACTAGCTCTAGTGTTTCCTTTTTTGGATCTAGTGTATCATTTAGTGGCTCGGTGTATCATTTTTATGCAAACTAGCTCCCAGTTTCCATTTGGAGCTCAAGGTTGACATTTGGAGCTCATGGTTCATAATTGGAGCTCCTGGTTCAGAATTGGAGCTCATGGTTTCGATTTCGAGCTCATGGTTCACATTTGGAGCTCACGGTTCACAGTTTCGATTTGGATCTCATGGCTCAATGGGTAAGCATCACCTCATTTTTTTTAGCATGTTGTGATAGGGGTTTTTGGGCATGCTGTGATTTTTTGTGAATGCAACTGGTTCAGGGTTTTATAATGGATGGGCATGCAACCAGTTCAGGGTTTTATTTTTTTTGGGCATGTTGTGATGTTTGTTGTGTATTTGTGGGAAAACATCTACAACCACATCAATTCCAATATAAAATTTTAGATGCCCTAGATTTCCACATTACCGTTAGGATAGATGGACAAAAGATGAGGTGTATTAATGATTTACCCAATTGGTAGAAATGTCCATGCAATGGCCCCTTATAAAGAATCTAAGGATCCATCCACATAACAACCAAAATAGATAGTCGAAGGCCACACCCACACTAGTGGACTTGAACTGGTGTAGACACAAACAATTGCACAACAACAACATAAGGAATCCCCACATAAGGATCAATAGTAGGAAGAGAAACAAAATATTACGGGGAAACAAAAGATGAAAAAATGGTCAATTCCCCCTTATATGGTAGCAATAACCTCATGACTAACAACCCTCCTACAACAATCCTAATGACATCATTAAATCAGACAATTACTATGCAATTCATAGCAAGCTTGGTACAACATAGAGAATATCAATTTACACTCATGCAAGGGTGCTAATTTTTTTTTAACATCGTGTAGTACATCACTGCCAATGTGTAAGAAATAATTGAGATTGTGACCATGAACTCAAGCACTAACATTGAACAAGATAACCTAAAAGTAAGTAGTAGACCCACCATTGTCACAATTATGCCAATGCCTCTCACCCTGATAAATCCAAAAGCATCCCTCAAGAATTGTAATCATTAGTCATTAGTCAAGTGGTGAAGAACAAGTTGATGAGACAACATTTAAAGTCATGCAACGAAATAGGGCACATATTGCTACAAGCAGAAAACGATCTAATGTAGCTAAAGTTTAAAAACAATCAACTCCAACTGTAGATAGATGAAACAATCATGGAAGTAGACAACATGTAATGAGAGAAGGCCAACCTCAAAGACCATGTTGAAATAATCAACAACTAAATCTTCCAAATGTGGCAATTCCATTGATTTAAAAGGCAATTTTTTGGAGGTGGCCTATAAAATGGGAACCTTGTTTATACAAGAAGTGGAGGATCTTGAGTGCAAAAAAGGAAACCATTTTTGACATGAGAGAAAGCAAACAAGTTTTGTATGGTCTTACTAGGTCCTTAATTTTTTAATTTTTAAAATAGCATTTGTTTGGATGAGGTGGTGAGAGATGGAAGACATTTGGTTAGAGAAGGAGAGGAGATAGCAGTCAATCCATCAAGCCAAACAGTGAAGAAAGACATTGGATATATAGGGTTTTGAATGGAGCTACCCACCCTTAAGAGAGGATATATTTTGTAAAGGTTCAGTCCTGGAAAATGGTTGTTGGTATTGTAATTAATGATGTTGGTATAGTTGATAGCTAGTAGAATATGGTTAAACCGTAGAAGGATGTTGTAGTTGCTTGAATTGTAAGGATTTTGGGATAATAGTGGATAGTCATTCTTGTAATATGATCTATACTAGACTTGTTATAATTATGTTCTGAGGATTTATTGGATTATGATGAATATTAATGGAATGAGACCCCATTTCCAAATATTTGGTTTGTTCCTTTTATATGCAAACAATGTGTTGTTTTTTTATTCCAAAACTATGTTAATAAATCAATTCTTATTTAGTATAGTTGTGTCACATTCTGTAGTAGAAGGTACTAATAATTATAAGGGCTCGTTTGTTCATGGTGGTATGGGAATGAGTTGCACTTGAATGAATGGGGACTTGCATAAGTAAATAAAGGAACCCTATATGGTGGAGCAAACATTGGTCATGATGTCCATGTTGCATTAGAGTCATATATAATTTAGTGTTGTGTGATGCTTTGGGTTAGACCTTCCCCTCTCCAAGCATTGAATATGCCAATGCTTGGACTATAATAGGCCACATTTGTTGGACACTAATGCAAACCCATGTTTGAGCCGAATAGCTCTGTCATTCAACCTAATGATTTAGGGCATCATACTGAAAGTAACGTTTTAGGGAATCATACTGACAGTAACGTTTTAATGTTTTAGGGCATGATTTAGGGAATCATACTGACAATAATGTTTTAGGGAATCAATGATTTAGGTCATTTTTTTGGTTGTTTAATTCCAAATGTATGCTACTTCCAATTGGTGAAGCGAATCAACCGATGCTATGTGCAGTAAATTAGATAACCTAGATATACCCATTATCATTACCACCTGACGCCCATATATATAATTACATATGGATGGATGTCCAATGTATTTGGTTAAACATAATGAAAACTATGCAAGCTCAAATTTTAACAACCCAAAGTATATGTGTTATATATTTAAGATGCTCGATGTGTTTTGATCCGAGTTGGGTTCATCCTTAGGAGCTCCAATTGTTAGAAAAAAAGCATTGTAAAAAACTTTAATGGGCCTTATGTAAGGTTCTTTGGAAATTTATGAATACCATGATCCCAAATCTAAAGGATGCTTGGAATAAGTTTTTCCTTGATGGGAAGAAGGATAAGACTATAGAAGTTAATACCACCTGCAATATTTCAAGGGAGATTCACCTTTCATAAAAATAGGATCAATTGTCCTCATAAAGTAAGGAAAATGGTAAAAAACATGTTTGATAACAAAACCGAAAGTCAGGTTATGTGGATTGAGAAAAAATTAATCTCTCTAGATCCTATATCTTTTCAAAGGATAGAGGACTTCTTAGTTCATTTCAAGGATGACCACAAATGACCACAGAATGGGTCATTTTCCATTCTTGCGAAATCATACTGAAATGTGTGTTCCCCTGACATGTATACTTCTTGATTTGCTGAAACATGTACTCCCCCTATCATATTGTTGATATTTTTTTGGAGGTCTGTTTATGAATACTTTGGATGTACCAAGCTTGGTTGCTTTTGAATTATGTCTACTACAGAGCCAAGTAAACTACAAAGTCTTATCGAATACTTGAAAAGGTCTCTCCAAAACAGACAAATACTTTGTTGCAAGTGTTGTCCCTATCTCTGTCAGCATTAATCATGTGAATAGTAGTATTTTTAAATATATTTGGATGAGTATGTATGCATAATCTAGGCATTATAACTCTTGCTGCAAACATATCTTCCTTTCATGCAGACATAACTTTGGTCCCTAAAATCCACCTCATTTATTGGATAAAGGCTTTGACTGCAGCAATTTTGAGATCACCATTAGGATCATAAATTAGGTGCACTGGTGAAAATAGTAGTCATTGCACCATTAGGATCATAAATTGCTTCCAAATTCGCTTGTGTTGCTGCATTTTCTTTCGGTAATTGATTTGTTGATGGATACTATGAATTAATCCCATGGTACCATGGGAACATATAGTAAAATAAAAAATCTTTCTTCATGTATTGCACCACATCAATAGCTTGTGTTGCTTCATGGGAATCTATAAGAATATACAACATAAGTTCTCACCGGCTCCGTGTTTTGGTACTAGGGCTCCTATACTGACATTCCACTTGCATAATGTTGAAGAGGATATAAGAAAATTGTAATATTAAGTGTGGAAATGTGTGTATCATGTTTACTCATGAAAGCAACACCATCAGAATTAGAGTTGCAAATTCTCACCTACCCCGTGCCTTTTGCCATTTTTCTTGCCTATGTACTTCCCTTTTAATATCATGTTTCTTTGAAAAAGTCTCATAACACATTTGATTAGATGTATGTTTTTGCATTTTCAACATTTCCTGTTACTCATCAGTTGCTTCTTGGATTTTATAATTCTTTGTAAATTACTATACTTTCTCAGCAGAATCCTTTAAGTTTTCATCAATAGAATTCAGACATGTAGAATTCAATAGAAGTCACAACATCTTTTTGAAGACTAATATACATAATTCCATGGACATTTTCGGAGATAATTTTGTACACTTTTAAATGGATAACAACAGGTTAATGATAATTCT
Organism: Pseudotsuga menziesii; assembly: GCA_001517045.1. NCBI lineage: Eukaryota > Viridiplantae > Streptophyta > Pinopsida > Pinales > Pinaceae > Pseudotsuga > Pseudotsuga menziesii. The sequence continues at coordinate 173,986 of LPNX010659508.1, read as the reverse complement.
AGGCAGTGATAAAAATCATAAGACAGAAGTAAAACTTCACCCTAAGCACTTTTAATACTGGGCAATGATTAAGCATTCCAGGTGTGTCTGGACAATCCATCCACCCTCTGCCCTAAGTCGTCGCCTCAAATTAATTCTCAACAAACCACAAAAAAAATAATTTTGGGTGCAAACATTAGTCCTGGGTTTGTTGCAACCGTGGAGAAGGCACCCTAGGCATAAAAAAGGGACTACTATGCACCTTTAGGAAAATTGGAGCTGCATATAATGATGAACCTGCATGTAAGGTGATGAGAAAAATTTGGAGGCTACCCTAATCAAGTCAGTCCTTCAACAATATACCTCAGATAGGTCAAATCATTGATGTATCTCAAGATACTATCAACAACAATAACATCCACCTTCAACCCTGTCACAAAGGATGGCAACCTTGTTTCAATAGTGAAAAAAAGGTAGGTTGGATTGATTCTTTTATTTTGAAAGAAGGTAGGTCTAATTGGTGGTTGTACTCATAATTTTTTTTGAAGATGTTAATCCAACAAAATGGCCATTTTGATTTTTCCACCACTTAATTTAGGGTTCTTCCCCTCGGTCTTTGAAATTTTTTTGATGCAATTTATGTAACTTCGATTCTTCAAATTCATGATATAGCAAGCCTTGGGCATACACATTTTGTATGTACCTCAAATGACAGATGGATAGTGTGGCCTACCCCAATACTTAGCTATGTTAAGCATATTTACAGTAGAAAATGTGTTTTTCTCAGATAATGTGGCACTTTTGAAATTTGTGAGGTCTCTCTTCTTACTCTTACAAAAGTTGTAATAATAATACCATAACTTGTAGGAATCCATCTACTTGAAGGATCACACAAGCTTAGCCTAGTTTTATAGTATTTTAGGCTTCTAACTAGAAGGATGTCTTCCTTGTCTTCTTCAGTGTCAACAATGTTGAAATATCCATAAACAAGCCAAGTAGTTTAAGGGAGTTCATCCACTATCCATCTCTACAAAAGTGAAACTTTATTCAATTTCAATGGTTGCATATATATTTTCTATCCCAAAATGTTTCCATTTTATATTCAACATGATACAAACTAGCCTTTATGTGTTGTTAGTTCCCCAATACACAAGAACACCAACTAGATAAGCTGACACAAGGTTCACTACTTCTTGTTGAACTTCATAGGTATAGGTGAATATGGTTGTGTTTTGTCAAATATAGTTCAACGAATTCTTCAATAGAAATCCTAATGACCTTCATTTCTTGTATTAAAAACCATCAAGAATTTGAAACATATTCCTAATAATAAGGTGCATAATGTTTCTTAGGGGCTAGTTTTCCATCTTGAAATTCCACAATCATTACCTTCATTGAGTGAGAGTAGTGACAAAATCCATATTATATAATACAACGATATCATTCAACATGACTAGAATATCAAAAAACTTCCAGGTTGATGGCCCCTAATGAACATGTGCATGTTTTAGAGCTTCTTTGGTGTTTAGAGACACCTATGGGCCTATTCAAATCTATTTCAACAAAAGATGATGACTTTTTGGCTTGAATATTTTGGTTTGTTGTAGACTTGTAGTGTTATTGGTGTGAGACTTCTTATTAATCACTTAAATCTATCCTCTCCAATGTGATTGTTTCCTTGGGCAATTGATCGGCCATGAGGTGCTTAGTTCACTGCAAATTGGGTTAGGTAATACTTGGCCATTAATGGACAATCATGAATCTTATGGTTTATGCTTTGGGTCTTGAAGCAAGTATTAGGTATTTTGATGTCCTCCATTTGTTATTTGAACATTTTATCTCAATTGTTACTGTGTCTGATTTTTGTTTGCCCCTCTTACATTTAAAACGAGAAGATGACCTTTATGGTTTAGACAGTTGGTTAGCTTTAGAATTATTTCCTGGTGTGAGTGATCTTTGATGTTTCCTTGCCCTTTTTCCATCCCCTTGGTTTCCAAAATCAAATGGTTCTTCATATGTTTGTAGTAGATTTCTCTTGATTTGACTGAAGCTCCTAGTACATCTAATAGATTGTTCTGTTGGTAGAGACCGTTGAAGATTAAAAAGGTTTAATTTATCCCCAAACAATTATAGTGAACCTATATGTGGTGTTGAATAAGCTAACCTCAACCTCTTTGATGATGGATTATAGAAGGACAAATTTGACCTTCTCTTCTTGAAGCCTTCTGTATATGCTTAATAATCTCAACACAAACCAATTGATGCCTCCCTCAAAGAGTCTATAAGACTACAATTTGTTTCAAACCTCAAGTTTGTGAAAACGACAACAATATCTTACAAAAATGATAAGAGAATAATAAAATATCAACAAGCATTAGTGTCACTTGAAACATAGATAATAGAAACTAATGATAAAGAAGACGATGGTGTTCTTGTTGACAACATTAGGTTAATCTATGCCTCCTTGATGAGTGATCACAAAAGGATAAGAAATTGGGTCGAAGTTGGAGGTGAACCAAACCATTTGCTAATTTTTCTTCAAGTGGAAAGAGAGGAAAGATCCAAAATCCATTCAATTTTAATATGGTTGGTTGGAGAAAAATACTTTGTCAGATTGATCAAAGTAGAATGCAAGCCATTTAATGCCACCCTATTAGGAAATTGACAAGAGAATAACAAAGGATGAACAACATTAGCATCAATTGAAACACATATCATATAAATTAATGATAAAGAGAAAAGAAAACAATCTCTTTAGGTAAGTGTTTTGAGCTTTGTCTCACTATATTTACAAGACAATTTCAAAGGATTCATCAAATCATTGAGGAAGGCATGATACAGTTAATTTAAGAACCTTTTGATTTGTGAAGAATAGTATTTTTGGTTCTTTCTACTATGGGATTTCCTTAGGGTTGAAAATTAATATGGGAAAACAAGCATCATCATGACAAGCTAAAAAGGAATAAATCAGCAAAGATTACAAACTAGTATAAATGTATTTAAAACATTGTTTTCATTCCTGAATGTGCCAAGTACCAAATATGGAAATGTCAAATATTCACCACCATGGATTATATATATATATATATATATATATATATATATTATTGTTGTAGGTTACCACTGGGAAATATGCCTCCGAGAATGCTTGTAGCAACTAGTCTGATTTCTTCCATTATTTTGGTGGTACCTACTTGAAAGCTCCCAACTCTGTTCAAGTTAGCGTTGCCTTAGGGTTGAAAATTAATATGTTAATGTTATACCATAACTTAATCTCCAATATTGTCTTAAATATGGGATGGAACATTGTAAAATCATATTTTCAAATCAACACTACCTTCTAGGGTTCCATATTCATCTACAAGGAAGAACTTGTGACATGAAGATACATACTAGATCGGCATAAGATTGTATTGCGTTTAGCAATATGGGTGAAAAACAGAAGACTACAAATCAAGGATAAGTTGGGGATAGTATTCATTATAAAAGGACCTTTGGGTAGGCAGAACAGGGCATCAATTCATCCTCCATTGGAGTCCTTCAACCGTTAATCTCTCTCCCCTTCGTTCATAGGTCTCAAAATATGCACTTTGGGAACAAAGTACTTATACAGTTCAATCAAAGCCATCAGTTGTGCAAGATCCTAAAAGTAAGGATATTGTTTCATGTTTCACGTTTGTTGTCAAAAGGAATAGTGAAAAGTAAGGAAGTACCAAAGCTAGTCATTATGTGCACGTGGACTTAATGTAGGGAGAGAAGTCATGTCTACCTTTTTGTTCTTGACTAGGAGCAATGATGAAACCACAATAGTGGTTTATAGATGGATATTTAATAACCATGGGAAGATGCATGAGTAAGTCATAAGACATTCCAGTGTAGTGTTGTAGGATTTCCACTATGTAAATAAGGCATTGACTTGATAGTCACAATCCCATTAGTATGATAAATTATGGGAGAGAGAAAAACATCCCTACACAAATATTAACCAATAAGTATGGTTTTGGTGTATCATTTGGAGAATAACATCCTCTAACAATAGTTGTTATTATGAATCTTAAAGGGTCCTACATGAGATCTGGGAACTTTTAGGCCCTTGAGCTTTCAAGCTTAAGAAGCCATAAACAATAGGTATGTGCACCCTAGCAATGATGGAAAGATCATAAAACATGTTAGGTAAAATGTATAATCATCTACAACATCACAACAACATTCATGGGAAAACTAAAGGCCACTTACAACCATCAAAAGTAAGGGTTACAACAACAACGAGTGTAGAGTAAGGAGAAAGGAGTGGCTAAGAAAGTGAATAATCGGGCCAATGTAGAGTGGAGAAGTGACCTAGAAGAGCAAGACAAAATCCTACCCAAAATATTGAGATTTCTTACTAATTCCCACTAAGCAAGGATGCCATTTAAGACCTTTACAAGATTACTATCATGCATTGATAATTAGAGTATATAGGGAGGAATATTCTTTAGAGTTCAAGTAGGCTTGGGTCCCACTCATTTATTAAGTCACCTTGTCAAGAAAACTTTCAACTGGAAATCTATACTATCAACCTCCATGAATAAGAACATCTTCAAAGCCAAATACACAACCACCATTTGGGCATTGAATCCAAAGTTCTGGGAAATCCTTTGGGCATAAACAACCCTAGAAAAGGAAGATATGGGTATAATCTCAAACCTACACAGTGGTAATGTTCAGTAGTTACAACCCTTAAAGGAGGAGGACAAGGACTATTACATATCATGATAGGAGGTTTTCATAGCTTATGGTCATCACTAAAAAAATTGTAGAAGACTTACGGGTTTCTTTCTTGGAGAATATGGTGTCGATGCAACCTAATGCAAAGGGGATTTTATTCTAATTTTTGGCTGAGTATGACATAGTGCACATTGTTGGTAAGTGCCCTAGTTTATGGATGAATCTTTCCTCTTTATGAAGCCATGGAAACTTGGATTTATTCAACCTATAGATTCATTAACAAAGATTTGATTTGGGTAGGATATCCAATCTTTTGTTCAAATATTGGAATGAGATACCCTTACCACAATTGGTAACAATCTATGAAAGTTTATTATTATGTACCTAAAAACAATAAGGAAGTATACTACTGTGGATTTAATTTACATTTACTTAGATTTAAGTGAAGGCATCCTTGGAACAATTGTGTTTGAGCTAAGTGGTTGGAGGGGGTTAGGCTAGTAAAAATGATGGGTAAGGTTGAAAATGTTTATATTATATGACCCAAAGGAGTGTAGAGTAGGTTCTGAAATGTTTTGAAGCGTTTATTCCTTGGTTCAGAATCATAAGAGTTGAAAATTCCTAAGCACGACCTTACAAATGAACTAAGTATGAAGAAATCCGCTCAGGGTTATGTGGTGACAGAAATCAAAGGTTCAAATATGCAACTGAAAAAATAAACGGTTATAAAAAATCAACGGTTCAGATTAATTGGCTGAAGCATTTGATATGGAACAACTTGATATCTATATCGTCTTAAAGGACTATGTGTTGAATTGTTATACTAGGGATTTATTGATATTATTTAGGATAATGATATAATAATGATATCAACATTATGTCATGCTTATAAGTCTTTCTAAGTTTTTTGCTGGTATTTTGCTATGTTTTTGCTATAAAAAAATTCGGCCATGGTGCAGGTAGAACCAAACAGCTATTTGGAAGACCTGTCTTCCTCCAGCGAGGGGAGTTTGGGAAGGCTAGAGGAAAGTGAGACATCCAGTGGGTATACAAGGGCTAGATCAACTAAATGTCAAAAGATCATAAGAAAATTCAATAAATGCATGGAATTTTTTCTCAAAGGAGGGGGGTCATGTTCCTATGATGATGAGACAGTGGGAGACATCGAGCTACCCTTAAGGTACAAACACATAGTGAAACAATGGGTTCCTAGGGATCTTCCTCAAGTAAACATTGATTTTTGTGTGAATGAGAGGATATATAGAATTGCATCGTCGTCATTGCATGGATTGGGTTTGTTTTGCATGGACGACATAAAGGTTGGATACAACAGATGTATAGAATTGATGGAGTATGTTGGACCCTCTTACAACTATAGTGGTTGGATACAATATACATGAAGTATGCGTAGATATGGGTTGTCAGCGAATTATATACAACTGAAAGACAAAGCTGAAAATAAAGGAGCAACATTGTACATGGACGGAACGCCAAAAACAACTGGTAATATTGCGGGGTTTATAAACAATACACAACCAGGGTCTACACTTAAGTAACCCAACTACATATTTGAGTCGCGTGAAGGAAATTGTGTCTTTGTATGTGCAATTAAATCAATAGTTGTTGGCGAAGAACTGCCTATTAATTACAATTTGAATCGTGTAGATACAAACACGGTTAGTATGGTTGTGGTACATCCAACAAATTAACAAACCTTTTATTAATTATTTTAACATCTATAGGATTTTTCCTTAGCATATCATTATAATTTTCTAATAAATTTCCTATGTTGACTTCGCAGGGAGGTGATGAGGGGCTCATCACCCCAGCAGAAGGGTAGAGGAGTACATGACCCGTAAGTAAACAAGTATACATCAAAATGTTATGTTTTAAAAAAAAATTAGTGAATATTATGGTTTCGTTAGGTATGTTTTTGATGCAGTGTTCTCTCAGGGGCACCTCCCTCTCCGTACATGTTAGTAGACCTGATTCAAGGCGGCAGGTATACATCGATATTGACAATGTAATAAATTTAGGATGGACAAACAGATCTATTGTTATGTATTTTCATTAGTATATTCGGTTCATTTATATAATATTATCTATTTTCCATGCAGAGTGTTGGTCAGGGAAGCCAACTGGCTATTGATCAGCTGACTGCAAAAACTGGGGAAACAGGTAAACATGAATGTAATTCTCCATTTCAAATACTTTAAAATCGTAAACATGTATATCGTGTAGCATAATGTTTATTTTGTTATGTATTTTTTCGTTTTTATGTTTGCGTTCATGATGATAATGTTGTTTACCTTTTTTGTAGGTTGACCGGGGAAAGTCCCCAACTGTTGATCAGATGAATGGAGCCTCAAGGAAACCTGTAAACCTAAATGTAATTCCACATTCTAAATACTTCAAAAATGTACACATAAAAACATGTAGCATAATGTTTATTTTTGTTATGTATTTGTTAGATTTTACATATTGCGTTCATTGTGATGATGTTCTCTACTTTTTTTGCAGATGGTTGATCGAGGTAAGTACTCAGCTGTTGATCAGACCACACCCTTGTCTAGGCATCAGGTAATCCTAGATGTAATCCTATGAATCTATCATGATCGACAATTTTTGTTAATATAATTTTTTGTGCACACTATTGCTTCAAAGACTAAGCAATGTTTTATATATTTCTGTTGTAGACAGGGGATTCAGTTTATGAAACACCATCTCAACACTATTCATAGAATGAGGTCTCTTAGTTGATGAAATATAGTGAAATTAGAGGGTCTGCAGACCCGTTGAGGGTGGTACAGAAGACCATGGAAAAACAAAATGAGGAACTGGTTCTTCTGACATTAATAGTTCCATAAATAGAAGAGACCAAATCAAAGATTCAATTGTTGTTATAGAGACGTCAACAATTGGAAGTAAGTTCCCAAATAATAATGTAAATTCATTTAGAACTTTATAATATTTAATTTTATATGCTATTGAACTTATAATACAATGGTTTGAATTTACAACATTTTATGGAGCTTTGCAGTGGTGATCAAGGCAATGTTGGTCCCAGTGACCAAACCACTCCACGTACAGCACATAGTGTGCTCTTATTGTCCATTGAATAGTAGAAAACATGCTCTGCAACACCCCCGAGGCCAGCAGAGGGTGCATCTGATGCTTCCCTACCCACAACAGATGCTGCAGAAGAAGGGGTGGATGCAGGGTTAGATAGAGAGATGGATGCAGGGTTAGATAGAGAGGTGGATGCATTTCCTAGATCTTCTCATGTCACTAGCATGGGTTTAGTAGTGTGTACATTTTTGGTGAACTAAGAGCTGGTTCCAATAAATATAGAGAAGATTCCAAGTGATTATAGATTGTTCAATTTAGTTTTTATAATTTGTGTCTAATATATCGATAATTTTTTTAACGTTGACTAATGATGGCATTAATGTTTTGCAGGAAATTATATATTTTATAAACATATGAATGATTTGTCCTTGGAGATATTCAAGACCACCATCTGCACAATGTGGAACAAGCAACCAAAATATTTAAAGGAAGAGTTGACTAATCGCTTGGTTGGTCTGTTCGGAAAAGATACCTTCGATACATCCAAGGTCCTACAGAAGGTTGGACAACATCTGAAGATTGTCCGAGACCAGTATAGGGTTCACCTAGAAAATAACCCTAGGTATGAGAGCCTTCCAATGATTCCATCTATGGAGTGGAAATCCTTGGTGGAAGATGGAAAATAGAAGGGCCTAAGAAAAGCAGGAAAGATACCACCAGGAACAGGGAGGTATGCAATACATTTGAAAATGTACTAGTAAGCCTTATTATTATTAGTTTTTATATCAAATTTGGTACATCGACTAACATATTTCAACACTTGATTAGGCTCTCAGAAACATCTAATGCCACCAAGGCAAGAATTGCAAAAATTGGCCAACACAAGCTTGGGCCTGGTGGTTACTCAAACTTGGAGGCCCGATATGTAAGTATCACAAAACCCGAATCCGCATCCAAATATCATACAGATAATTATTTTCATTTTTTTCTGGCAAAAATGTAAAATTATTGACATCATGCAAATATGAAGGCCGACTAGTTCAAATAATTGCCTAGTGTGGATTACATGAAGCTTGGCTTCGAACAGGGCTTTGACACCATTGTTGAACATCGGAGAAGATTTTTTGGGCATACTGCATGATCTTCTACTGATCCATATGGTGCACAGGTATGTAAAAACTGTATATTTTAATGATAATTTCTTAATTCTCATGCAATTTATTCGTTATAAATAAATTAACATAAATTATTTATTCCTTTTTGAGCAGGAAAGTAATGATCACGTTCATGTCGAGGATGTACATGACCAACCAAAAAAAGATCATGCTTCGATTCCTGATAATGAATTTATTAATATGTTATTTTTTTGTATAGATAGTTGTAGATGATGAACATTAATTCTGATTCCACACAATTCAATTGCAGAGCATGTAGATGCAGATAACAATGAACATGTTGATCCTGTACAGGATAATGATGAACATGTTGATGTGCCCATTGCATGTAAAAAACGCATTCGTAATGCTTTTCTAAATGAATTACTCATATTTATAAAAATAAAAATATATTAATGAAATATTTTGACATTATTGCAGAAAATCATCGCCCCTCACCGGAAGTTCAACCTTGCGAGCAGTCTAGTAGGGAGACCGAGGATCAGATTCCGGAAGATGTGACTCTGACTAAATATTTAAAGAGAATAAAAGTAAAAAGGAAGTGACTAAACAAATTTTGAGTAATTCTTATTTATAATAAAAAAATTTACATGGTTTTTTCCTCTCTTTCATGAATGAATGGTTAAATGAATGGTTTACTGATTTTTTTGATCTGCCATTGACTAAATAAATGGTTTAATGAATGGTTTTTTCAGCTGTTGAATGATTGAATGGTTTAATGAATGGTTTAAAGAATGGTTTAATGAAAGCATCTTTCAGATATTGAGTGAAATAATTTCCAGTAGTTGCATTGCTATTTGCATTGTAGATGCATTGTTATTTGCATTGTGAAATAGTGAAATAAATTGTTATTTGCAAGTATATGCATTGGGTTTGGGGAATTGAGAGTGATGTGAGGGTGGGGAGGGGCCATAAGAGCTTCCATCTTCACGTGGTTGGTTCTATTTAGTAGAAAATATTAAATTATTCTCGAAACAGAGAGGAGCTCAATGAATGGTAAGGAAGAATACATTAAATAACAGTTATTTCTATAATTTTAGTGTTTAATTTTCACTATTGCTATTTTAATCCTCCATTAGAACTTGTTACAGATAGCATTGAGAAACATTTTCATAGTTAAGAGGCAAGAAATGGAGTTTTGATGTGATCGATGGCCTTATATACATAGTGTTTTTGGTTATCAATGTTTTATCAGGTGGTCTATTATTAACAATTAATTTACTTGAATAGTTGAATAGTATTGTAATTTACCTTGTAATAGTATTGTATTTATTTAGATTGGTTTTGTTATTTTCATAAACAAACAAAAATTTATTTGATGGGTCCTAACATGAAACTATTGCAACAGGACAAAATTTGAAGTATGTTAAATGATGTTTTGAAAGGTAAAGCAGAAGAAGACAGTGCGAAGCTCCACAAATCAAGGTATAATTATGTTTTCTTTTGTTTGATTGAATTGTGTATTGGGTATTTATGCATGTGCACACACACACATTTAGTTGATGATGATGATTACCATACATTTAGGTGAACTTTCTTCTATCTGATCTAAAAACTTACCTTAAATAGTTTGATTTATCAGGATAACTGGCCCCTTGGTAATACTTTACCAATTCCATGTAGCTATGAATTCCATATGTACATGAAAATATATGGGAAATGGCCATTTGTCATCGGAGATATGGCTATGAATTACATTTTATTCATTCGTCATATTGTTTGAACATTGAATCAACCAAGTAAAACTTATATGCATGTGCATGACATTGAATTGAAGGATCATAAGAGGGCACACTATTTTCTTTGTGGGTGAGTCTTGTTTTCTTTCTTTTATTTTAAATATAAATTCTAAATAAGGACTTATTTTTGCATTTCAAATCACACCAAGATATCTTCCACATGTAAAAATGTCCTCCATAAATCAATGATGGATGATGACAAGTAGAAGCAAACCCCAACCTCCAAAAGCCCCTAAGATGCAATGTTTCACCTTGTCCACAAAAGTGTCCAAGAGAAGGCCTCTCCAAACTGAAAGGAAACCTGAACTTATGTTCTGTCTCCCCTAAGTCACCTTCAAGAAAGATTCCCCTCCATAAATATTCATATAGCAACAAAAAAAACAACTTCTAAGAGATATCGGTCTCTATATATCCAATGGACTGATCCAATACTCAATTAATATAGAAACAAGGCCTTCCTTTAGTGAAAAGTATCCTCCAAGGCCGAGCACTTTCTAAAAGAAGACTTTCAATGGTGTACTCAATCCTATGCAGACATAGTTGAAATGCCTCGTAAATGGAACTGGATTCCTCTAAGGATGACTTATGTGGATTGGATCAACATTTTTAAGCCTGATGTGATATATAGAGGAGCCTTTATAACACATAAATGTTGCCATACTTCTTCAGTGCTGAGTTTTTATTGCCTAGATTGTACCTTCATTATGCTAGGAAAGGTGCACAAAACTCTTGAAACATGAGTCAAAGGTGGATTATCCCTCAATGAAAGTGAAGACAAGCCATTTGGGCCAACGCTTGTGAAAACTTCACCCTACAGTGCTTAAAAATCAACATAATATTCCATGTGAGCTTCCTAGAAATGATAATGATGAAGTGCTACTATTGATTCGACACCAAGAGATAGTTCTTTGCTGCTACAATATGCCCAAGGACACTTTTATGTTATTGTTCTTTACACATATCTCACCCAAACATGGTATTTTGAAACCTACTGTTGTGTTATACCCATTAACTTTTCCTAGATTTCAAGGTTTAGAGCCATTCTCATCAATACATCTTCCGAAAACTAAATTACGGCTGGCTAGGAGGTCAAATAGGGATGAGAAATGATTTTAAGGACCAGGATGTGCCCAACAACATGGATATTTAGGGTCATTATTGTTGGTCATTACACCAGACTTCCCATAGACATGGATTTACTTCTCAAATATCCACAAACTCTGCCCATAAAAAGCTCAAAGTCATATCAGACATTAGAGGAAATTTCAACTCAAAATGGGATTTTTAACTCTAATTCAAATTCCATGTCATCATGTGTTAGCCAATGAAATTTATTTAAATTTGAAATACCGTATAGGTCTTAAACATTTTTTTAATAAAAATTTGGGGATAGGTATCATAAAAAAACTACTTTTTTTGTTTGTATTTTCGACATATCTCCCTGTGTTTTTACTCAAATTTAGAATAGGAGACTCATTGGATGCAAATTTTAAATTATGCATCCAACGAGTACCCACTCGTCATACTTTTTATGGACCCCACTACCCCAAAAACAAGAAATACCTGAAAAACCTGATGATGATGTCATCATCACATTTTTTCAGGTATTTCATGTTTTTGGGGTAGTGGGGTCCGTCAGAAGTATGCCTAGTGGGTACTCGTTGGATGCGGAATTTAATTCTACATCCAACGAGCACTCCCGATTGAAATTTGCATAAAAACACAAGGATATATGTTGAAAAATACAAACAAAAAAGTAGTTTTTTTCTTTTCTTCCTCCAAAATTAATAAATATCATTTTATTATTTTAACTATTATTTTATTAATTTTTTAGGAGGCCCATTTTGAGTTGAAATTTCCTCTAATGCTTTCTAGATATCATTGTTTACTACTGATACTTATTATAAAAAGTTCCTAGGTCTAAGTTTTAGCCACTTTACATAGGTTTACAGTCGTGGTAATGCTACAAACATAAATAGAATTAATTAGAATTAATTTAAAAGTCAATAAATTAATATTAGCATCAAATCGAAATTTAAGGGAAAACCCCTATTAGCTAGAATGGCTTTGATACCAACGTAGCAACGGAAGTGTTAAATTAACATAAATGTTCTGCGATTTGAATGTATAATATATAATATATATGTTTTGCGTATAAGACATGTTTTGGTTGTTCTCTGTGTATAAGACATCTATAAATATTTTGCAAATTTACGGTGCTTTCAATCAACACATGCACATACCCTACCACCCTCCTTAATTGAACCTGTGATCTCAATGAAGATAACACTTATTCTATTATCCATTAGGCCCACTCAGTCTATACACTTTTTGGATCTTGATATTTATGGATGATACATATCCAGTAAAGGATCATAGAAAATAGACAAATACAACATCCATTTGAATGGGAACATATGTGTGGCAACCTATCTTAAATTTAGGATCTTTAGTAGACACTATGTTGATATAGATGTCTATTAAAAGTGTTAATGTATTTGTAACTTCAGAATGTATTCACTTATATATTTCTTATACTGTACCCTGATGTTCCTATCAGGAGAATCATTTGTATTTCATTGTACCCCGATGTTCCTATCGGGAGAGTCATTAATATAATAAAGTCATGTAAATTCAATGAGGCTAACCCTCTGTTGTAAGTCGGGGCAATAGTCCCCACAATTGAGTTGAGGTTAACCCTCCTTGTTTATCAGGGGGGGAAGTCCCCACAGTTTATGGGCACTAGGGTTATTAGACTCTCCTAGAGATGTTGGCCCTAGTAAGTAATTGTCAAGTTGGAAACTAGTATAAATAGAGAGTGTGCCTCTCTATTTGTCACACACACTCACTCAAATGGGGCGCATGAGTGAGAGAGGAAGTGTTGGCACAAGTGAGAGAGAACAGATGTTGGAGACCATCTTTCATGTCTTTGGGTTTTACTGCTGCCATTTGGTGCTCATTCGATCTCTAAGGAAGTTGTGGGGTTTTCTTCTTTATGGTTTCCTCGAGGAAATTTTTTGTGTCTCTTGTCACTTGTGATTGATTGTTGTGCATGTTATTCTCTTATCCTAAGATAATATCGCTTAAATGATAAAAATATAACATTGTATTAGAGCTAACCTGAGAAGAAGACACCGTGCAGCTGTAGAATCTAGGGTTTCTTACTTTTTGGGTCTCTCTCCACAATGTTAAATTTTTATATGCTTAGCTAAAAACATCAGTATTTCATTTCATTTCCATAACAAAAGCATATAAATAGGATCACTGAAATAAATAGTATCACAAGAACAACACAGATTTATCCTGGGAAAACCCTAAAGGGAAAAACCCAGCAAAAGCTTCCTCAATATAGATGCCCCAAAAAATTTAAAAGGTAAAACCAACAAGGAGATCAAAAACCTGATCCTCCTCCTTCTCCAGCTACTTCTCTCCTCCATAAGTGTGCTACTCAAGTGAGTGTGTGTCTCAAATGAGGAGCACTACACCTCTATTTATATTCATCCGTTCACTTAAGTTAACTCATCTGTCATGTAGGCTTGAGTTAATCATGTAGGCTCGAGTTACACATGTAGGCTCAAGTAACCACACTGGGGTGCTAATGACCCACATTTACAATTAGAGGGGACTACCTCATGACTCTTATTAGTTGTTCCGATTAGGAGCATCAGGGTACAAAGTAATACAAGTGGTTCTCCTGGTAGGACCATCGGGGACCACAAAGAAATACATATAGAATATTCTTTGAAGTTAAAATATTTCAATAGTCCCCCTTAACGAGAAGGGAATTCTATAACAACATCAACAAAAACAATAATAGAAGAGAGATAGAGGACATCATCAACATCATCAGGGTGATACATCTATAAATCATTGGAAGCTTTTCAACATCATGTAGTCTTCATCTTCAATATTTAGTCTTCAGCATCATCAGTACTTTGACTGCTTCGATCAGCAACATCTTCAGCATCTTGACTCTTCAATCGGTAGCAACATCTTCAGCACTTTGACCTTTCTATCAGCAACATCTTCAGCACTTTGACCTTTCGATCAGCAACATCATCTTCAGCACTTTGACCTTTCAATTAGCAACATCATCTTCAACACTTTGACCTTTCGATTAGCAACATCATCTTCAACACTTTGACCTTTCGATCAGCAACGTCTTCTTCAACACTTTGCCCTTTCGATCAGCAACAACATCATCATCATACTCTGATCTTTCAATCAGACGCATCATCATCAAAAATCATCAAAACATCAACATCATCATCATCAAAATATCAGCATCAAAATATCATCATCATCATACTCTGATCTTTCAATCAGAATCATCATTATCATCAACCTCTGATCTTTCGATCAGAAACATCATCAACCGAACATCATCATACTCTAACATCAACTCATCATCATATTCTGATCTTTTGATCAGTACATCATCATCATCATACTTTGATAATACGGCATCATCATCATCAGGATCTCATCATCATCACATTCTGATCTTTTGATCAGAAACATCATCATCAGTAGCAACATCATAATCATAAGCAACTTCTGATCTTTCGATCAGAAAACATCATCATCATCATATTCTGATCTTTCGATCAGAGAACATCATCATCAGCAACTTCTGATCTTTCGATCAGAGAAACATCATCATCATATTCTGATCTTTCGATCAGAGAACATCATCATCGCCAGCAACAACATCATCATCATATTCTAATCTTTCGATCAATATGTCATCATCATCATACTCCGATCTTTCGATCAGTACGTCATCATCATACTCTGATATTTTTATCAGTATGTCATCATACTCTGATCTTTCAATCAGTACGTCATCATTATCAGCAGCAACAACCTGCAATCCACAACTCAAAGACAAAAAGTCTTTGGATCACTTTTGGACTTAAAGTCCAGGGATGATACAATCCCACCACATTCTCGACAACCGAATTTACTAGATTGATTACGGGAGAATCATTCCCTATCACTTTAGGACTAAGTCCAAGGACGATGCAATCCTACCACATTCTCAAGGATTGAAGCCACCGGATTGATTATGGGAGAATCAGTCCCTATCATTTTAGGACTATGTCCAAGGATGATGCAATCCTACCACATTCTCGAGGACCGAAGCCACCGGATTGATTACGTGAGAATCAGTCCCTATCACTTTAGGACTATGTCCAAGGATGATGCAATCCTACCACATTCTCGAGGACCGAAGCCACCGGATTGATTACGAGAGAATCAGTCCTTATCACTTTAGGACTATGTCCAAGGATGATGCAATCCTACAACATTCTCGAGGACCGAAGCCACCGGATTGATTACGGGAGAATCAGTCCCTATCACTTTAGGATGATGTCCAACGATGATGCAATACTACCACATTCTCGAGGACCGAGGTCACCGGATTGATTACAGGAGAATCAGTCCCTATCACTTTAGGATGATGTCCAAGGATGATGCAATACTACCACATTCTCGAGGACCGAGGTCACCGGATCTATTATGGACAGATGTCCCAGGATGATACAATCCCTCTTCATTCTCGAAGACTGAGGTCTCCAGATCACTTTAGGGAAAGTGCCCAGGGATGATACAATCCCACCACGTTCTCGAGGACCAAGGTCACCAGATCTATTGTGGACAGATGTCCTGGGATGATACAATCCCTCTTCATTCTCGAGGACCGAGGTCTCTGGATCACTTTAGGGCAAATGCCCAGGGATGATACAATCCGACTGCAACATCACTACTCCCTGTTGATGTAATTGTAACTTCGGAATGTATTCACTTGTATTTCTTATCTATTGTAACCCGATGTTTATTCCGGGATATGTCATGACCCTATGTTCCAATCGGTAAGTTTCTATAATGATTAAGTCATGTCAAGTCATTGTGGGTAACCCTCCTATTTGTCAAGGGTTAAAGTCCCTGCAGTTGTGGGGCCCTTGGGTTATTAGACTATCCTAGTGAAGTTGACACTAGGTGAGTCATTGTAAGTCGGGGCAATAGTCCCCACCATTGTGTTACCCTCCTATTGGTCGGAGGAGGAAAAGTCCCCACAAGTGGTGGGGCACTAGGGTTATTAGACACTCCTGGAGATGTCGGCTCTAGTAAGTAATTGTTAAGTGAGGCCGACATGTTGGAGTGCACTTCAAGCGAATGAAAGAATATAAATAGATAGTGAGAGCCTCTATATTTATCACTTGCAACACATCACTCACTCACTCAAGTGTGGTGCATTAGTGAGGAAGGAAATACACTGGAACTAGACAAGAAGAAGACTACTACTATCGGGAGTGCATCTTACTATTTTGGGCTTTTATTGTTTTGGTGCTGATTCTATCTCTGAGGAAGTTGCGAGGTTTTCTCCTTTATGGTTTCCTCGAGGAAAACTCTTTGTGTCTCTTGTCTCTTGTGATGTGCTTATTTTTTATTGTTGTGCTTGTTATTCTCTTAGTGAAAAGATCCTAAGATCATAATGCTAGCTTATATGATGAAAAACTAACTCTCCCCCTTTCGAGGAAGGTCTTTCCGAACAACACCAAGCTTGTCTCAAAAGTGTTCGAACTCTACTCGAGGCAGATGCTTCGTCAATACATCATCATCCAAACCATCATCATCTACATCTTCAGTATGTGAATACTGAACTATCACCATCTGTATCTCCAGTATGTGAATACTGAAATATCATCTATATCTTCAGTATGGGAATACTGAAATCATCATCATCTATATCTTCAGTATGGGAATACTGAAATCATCATCATCTATATCTTCAGTATGGGAATACTGAAATCATCGTCATCTATATATTTAGTATGGGAATACTGAAACATCATCATCTCTATATTCAGTATAGAAATACTGAATCACCATCATCTACATCTATAGTATCATCATATGCATCTTATCTTGTATGTAGAAATACTAGATTTCTATGTGTTACATCGGAACACAGAGTTCTTTGTCATCACAACTATGGTTATCGCATAGAATCATTGTAGTATCCATATTCAGGTCAAAGAGACCTGATATCAGCTTCCAAATCCATATGGCTTCACAACTTAGTAGAGCAATCTGCTATGTATTTTGCTTCAACCGTGCTATGAGAAACATTGGACTGTTTCCTGCTAAACCATGAACTCATAGCAAACCTCAAACAAAAGCATCTACCTGATGTGCTTTTCCTATCTAAGATACTTCTAGCCCAATCTGCATCTGTGTAGCCATACAATCTATACTCATGGCTACCATCATAGTATAGACCAAAGTCTATAGTCCCTTTCAGATATCTCATCACATGTTTTGCAGCTACTAGGTGAACCCGTCTTGGTTGAACAAGATATTGACTTAAGGTGTTCACAACAAAACAAATGTCTGGTCTAGTATTTTTTAAGTACATCAATGAACCAATGATCTATCTGTAATGAGTCACATCCACTAACTCTAATGAGTCATCAGCTAACAGCTTCAGGTTGGATTCCATGGGTGTGACCATGACTTTGCATTCCAACATATTGAATCTCTTCAATATCTCTACCGCATACTTTCCCTGGTTGAGAAATATTCCTTCTGAACTTTGCCATACTTCCAGACCTAGGAAATAATGCATTAACCCAAGGTCTTTCATCTCAAATTCTTCTGCTAGTTTCTTCTTGCTTTCCATGATCTATTTCTCATTCCCTGTCAAGAATAAGTCATCCACATATAGTAATAGAATGACAGGTTCATCTTCTACAACCTTGTAGGAAAGGTTAGGATCGACTTTACTCTTGGCAAATCCCATGCTCGTCAGGAAGCTATCTATTCTTCCATACCAAGCTCTGGGAGCTTGCTTCAGGCCATAGAGGGCCTTCTTCAACTTGCATACTTGATTCCATCTGTCTTCAACTTCAAATCCTCGTGAATATTTGATGTAAAACTCTTCCTCAATCATACCATTAAGGAAGGCTTGTCTTTACTTCATCGTGGAAGAAACTACCATGATAGTTTTGAAGAAAGTGTACCTTGCTTCCTGGAGTAAGTGTCTCTTCAGAATTAAACCTCTAGCCACAAGTCTTACCTTACTTCTATCATCAACATATCTTATCTTGCAAATCCATTTGGAAGATACCACATTCTTGCTTTCTAGTTTGAGTACTATATCCCAAACATCATTCTAGTATCATAACATCTTCTACGAGTTTGTCTTCTCAGGTCATCAACATATCCTAGTCTTCTGCATTCAACCTTGAAGGTTGGAACCCACTTTACTCTTGGTAAAGTCTCGATCCATCACGAAGCTATCCATCATGTCGTACCATGTCGAACTCAGATATAATTTTCTGTAGTCACTCCCACTGAAGTGGAGTATCATCTTCCCTCTTCATTCTGTACAGGTGGTTCTATGCTTGATATATACTGGTCAATAGAGTATGTCATGTCATAGTCTATTCTTTCTGAGGCAAATCACGAACCTTGCTTTGTACACTTGTTCTTGTAGATCCATATGGAATATACTATGTACTTCCCTTTATGTCTCGAAATCATATCGTATACATCATTCCTCATGATCAACTGTTATTCTTTGATCATAGCTTCTTTCATAGCATTCTTTTGTTCATCTTGAGTTATCTCTTGTACCCATGGTGGTCTTCATCCTTCAAGGTGGATCTACTACTCTTTGAAGCTCTTTCTTCCGTCATGGTGTCTCTAACCCTGGGAGCTTCAGATTCATGTTTATTGGAGTGAATCTTGAATTGTCATCACTTGTTCTTCAGAACAAGTCTCATCCTTGTTTTCTTGTAGGAGGTTGTACAGGACCTTTCCTACAATTCAAATGCACCAGTTGCATGGTTATAATTATTTCATAAAATGACAAATTCTTATGCATCATGTAACTGTTTAGACAATACAACATTCATCCATATCTCACATAAACTTTCTAGATGCCTTCCATCTCTACCATGACATCATTGAGATTGTGCACTAATCCAATATGTTAGCAAAGAGGTTTGATAAGTAGCAATGGAGAGTTGTATAGCACCATGAGCTACTTACCCATCACATGCACATTAGTAGTATACAGTCATTAATGCAAACAATCTATCATGCATAACACATCAACTAAATATAATCAAATGTATAACAAAACAATATCATGAAATGACAATTGAATACTTATCTTTTATTTGTTTCATGGGTAGACTCCATCTTGATCATTCTACTTTATCATCTTCTTCTTTCATGAAATCATCATTTCTTATCCAAATGATAAGATGAATAAGAGGTTCTTCAATAATTGAGTTCTTCATATTCCTCATCGCTTGAGGGATCTTCTTTGAATGGTGAGAGCTTGATCTTCAATTGCTCCCATCTTCTTCTTCTCTTCTTATGAGTCGAGCTAAAAGAAATTACTTCCTTCTAGCATACATTCTTTGCAAGAATGAATCCCATGATCCTGGGAGGCCATTCAAGGTGGCTATCACCACTTCTGCATTCTCCACTTCTTTTTCTACCGCTTCAAGTTGTTCTGCATTCTGGATCTTCACATTCTTCAATTGTTTTCTCAAAGCCATCTTCTAATTTAAGTTCTTATATTCAAATATATTGATCAAGGAATCAAACATCTTTGGTGTCTTTAGGGAAGACACTTGTGATACAAGTTGATCTGTGATTGAATCAACAATTATCTTCTTGGCCTTGATCAAGTTCTTCTTGTGTAAGGCTTTGAGCCTCATCTCCATATGGAACTGGAACCTCTCTACTTATGTAGGTGTGCAATTCATTTTCTTTAGAGAGATCAAATACTTCCATGCTTGGAATTTTTCAACTTTACCAAGCTTATCATCAAGCTAATGTGATAAATTACTTTGAAATGAGAACCTCAAATGCAAATAGCAAAAGATTAGATCTTACCGATTTGAGGTGTTCGTCTTGCTTCCAGAGCTAGTTGATTCAGGGTTTGTCGGAGAAACCCTAATTTTCAAAACTTGGAATATTTAATATCTGATTGGATAGAAATATATATCTCTTCAAATGGATCTGTCTAAGGTACTCCTTTTCTAAAAAAAGTGGAGGGAAGCTCCCGGAACAGGAAGCCCTAATTTTCCAATTTCTTCTACAGAAATTCCTGTCACTGTTTCTGTGATATGTCTGAAATTAATGCTCCTATGTGTCTGCAATTTTGCACTGAGGTAACACCACATTTCCTTGATCCAACACCATAGGTTTTATCAGCATTGGTTTCACCAATTTGGATTTATGATCCTTTTTCCACGGTGACCTGTTACAGGACTGTTCAAAACAGCGAAGTTGTACGGACTTCCACATATCACTGTTTCATCTTCTGGTTCTCAAATTCGGACCACAGAAATTATGGTCCGTGATATTTCTGTAAAATCTTCAGGAATTCAATTTGGACCTCTGTAACTCAATCTATAGCAATTTTCCCCAGGTGTCATGTTTAGGGATGAATTCTGGAAGAGGCTGGAACCCTAACTTGGAGGGATCATATCTCCCCAAATATAGCAAATCGGAGGCTTCCTTTTGGACACAGTGTACATCAGGATTTTAGCTTCGGTCTCTACAATTTTCAGCTCTTGAACCTTCTCCAATATCGGGATATAGCGAATTTACCAAAACTTAGCATTTTTAGTATTTAGGGTTTTTTTAGCTCGGGGTCAAACTAGGGTTTGACTTTCCCAGAGTTTCACCCAACCAAAAAAAATTACTCTTCAGCAAGAAGCCCTAATTTCTTCCGGGGAGAGAGGGAGAGATATTTTTCCTTGTGAAAGCTATCCTATTCAGGGTGGCTCTGATACCATGTTAAATTTGTATATGCTTAGCTAAAAACATCAGTATTTCATTTCATTTCCATAACAAAAGCATATAAATAGGATCACTGAAAGAAATAGTATCACAAGAACAACACAGATTTATCCTGGGAAAACCCTAAAGGGAAAAACCCAACAAAGCTTCCTCAATATAGATGCCCCAAAAAAGTAAAAAGGTAAAACCAACAAGGAGATCAAAAACCTGATCCTCCTCCTTCTCCAGCTACTTCTCTCCTCCACAAGTGTGCTACTCAAGTGAGTGTGTGTCTCAAATGAGGAGCACTACACCTCTATTTATATTCATCCGTTCACTTAAGTTAACTCATCTGTCATGTAGGCTTGAGTTAATCATGTAGGTTCGAGTTACACATGTAGTCTCAAGTAACCACACTGGGATGCTAATGACCCACCTTTACAATTAGAGGGGACTGCCTCATGACTCTTATTAGTTCTTCCGATTAGGAGCATCGGGGTACAAAGTAATACAAGTGGTTCTCCCAGTAGGACCATCGGGGACCACAAAGAAATACATATAGAATATTCTTCGAAGTTACAATATTTCAACACACAATCCATCAGAAAAAGGAGGCTGGGATAACTCTCCATTGAAGGGAACATCTTTCTATCGAAGTAGAATTTGATTCCAGGAATTTTTCAGTTTTTACTGCGAGAAATTATGGATTTTTACAGAAGAGGAATTTTTGAGTGAGCCCAGCATAGGATTTATCTCCTCATCAAAATTGAAGTTTAGAGACCAAGGTCAAAATTTTTGGTTGAGTAAAAACTCCAGGAAATTGAAACCCTAGTTTTACCCCTGGCCTAAAAAACCCTAAAATACTAAAATCGGTAGTTTTGGTGCATTCACTATATCTCAGGATTGAAGAAGTATCAAGAGTCACTATATTCTGGAAACTATGATTCCTCCAAATCAGGGTTCCATCCTCTTCCCGGATACATCCCTAACCAGGACACCTAGGGAGAATTGTTATATCTCGGGACACAAAGGTGCAAATGGAGTTTCATAAGATGTTCCAAATAGGGCCCAGATTGTTCTATCTATGGTAAAAGTTTCAGGTCCTGATGATGAAACAGTGACACATGGAAGTCCGTACAAGTTTACTATTCTGAGAAGTCCTGAAATGAGTCACACTGGGAAAACTCTCATAAGTCCCAATTGGAGAAACCAATACTGCTCAAACCTATGGTGTTGGAAAGAGGACAGGCAAGGCTACTGCAGTGCGAAGTTTTATACACAAAGGAGTAGTACTTTCGAATATACCATAGAAACAATATCAGGAATTTATGGAAGTATAGGATCTCCCTAGTTCTTGAAGAAAATGAATTGGACTCCTACATCAGTGGAGAGGTTCCAGTTCCAGAGGGAGATGAGGCTAAATCCTTACCCAAGAATAAATTGATCATGGCCAAGAGGATCATTGCTGATTCAATCAAGGATCACCTTATACCACAAGTGTCTTCCCTAAAGACACCTAAAGAGATGTTTTATTCCTTGACCAAGGTTATATTCCTTGACCTTTCAGCAAACTCTGGGAAGAGCACACGCAAGATGAAGCTCGACCCATAATAAGAGAAGAGAATATGGGAGAAAATAAAGATCAAGCGCTCATGATTCAAAGAATATCCCTCAAGCGATGAGGAATGTGAAGAACTCAATTCTTGAAGGACCTCTTATCCATATTAAGCATTTGGATAAGAAATAATGAAGCTGAAAGAAGGAGTCTACCCATGAAACAAATAAAGATAATTATTCAATTGTCATTTCATGATATTATTTTGTTATGCATTTGTTTATATTCAGTTGATGTATTATGCATGATAGAATGTTAGCATTAATGACATTATACTACTAATATGCATGTGATGGGTAAGTAATTCATGGTGCTATACAACTCTCCATTGATACTTATCTAGAATGAAACCTCTTTGCTGACATATTGGATTAGTGCACAATCTCAATGATGTCTTGGTAGAGATGGAAGGCGTCTAGAAAGTTTCTGTGAGATATGCATGAATGTTGTATTGGCTAAAATAGTTGCATGATTGTATTTTTATGCATAATAATTTTCCATTATGAATATTCCTTATGAAATGTTTATAACCATACAACTAATGCATTTGACTTGTAGGAAAGATCACGTACAATCGCCTACAAGAAAAGAAGGATGAGACTTGTTCCAAAGAACAAGTGACGACAGTTTGAGAAATAATCCAAAATTAAAGAAGGCCTTGTACAAGCTGAAAAGACACCCATGGGATAACACATACATGAGGAGCTTGAAGATCACCTAGAGTAATGAAGATCTTAACCTTTTCTACAAGGTTGGTCATGAAAGCCTATAGAGGATGACAAGCTCACATATGGGTGTGAGAAGAATGTTTTCAAGATAGAGGATCTTGGTATCCAGTGACCCTAAATGGATACATAGAATATTAGTAGCAGAGGAAGCTACTTGTCACTCTAGTATAGAATGTTTCAATGCATAGAGTATGAAAGACAGAGGGAGAATGATGCTCCTCTTTAGAGGGAGTGATTGCAGAAGATCCTGAGGTTTGACATGATATGATGGGATGGACAGCTTACTGATGGCTCTAGGATTTACTGAGAGTAAAGCAGATTCCAACCTTTACTTCAAGGTTGAAGGCAGAAGACCAGTGATGCTCCTGTTATATGTCAATGACTTGTTCCTAACAGAAAAGAGGAACTCATTAAAGTTGCAAGAAGGAGACTTGCTATCGAGTTCGAGATGAAGGACTTGGACATGATGCACTACTTTCTAGGCATAGAGGTGTGGAAGAATGTGGATGGAATCTCCCTAGGACAAGGGAATTATGCAGTGGAGATCCTGAAGAGGTTCAGGATGATGTACTACAAGGCCATGACCACACCTATGGCATCAAACCTGAATCTATTGAGTGATGCTTCATCAAATTCGGTTGATGCTACAATGTATCATCAGATGATTGGGTCATTGATGTACTTAATGAATACAAGACCAGATATTTTCTTCGCTGTGAAAACATTGAGACATGTTCACCTGATGGTTGCAGAGCATGCAGTGAGGTACCTGAAGGGTACAGTTGAGTATGGGCTCAAGTATGATACGAATCAAAAAATTAACCTAGAGGGTTATGTGGATTCATATTAGGCAAACAATTCCATTGATAGGAAGAGTGCTTCGGAGTGCTGCTTTAGTATGAGATCAGGTGTGATCTCTTGGTATAGCAAGAAGGAGTCTTGCATGGCACTAAGATCAGCCAAGGAAAAATATGTTGCCACTTGCTCAAATACTTGGGAGAGAGGAGAAGTGAAGCTCTAGTTTTTGATCCAGATCGAGATCTCTCGAAAGAGGGAGTTCTAGCATAGCCAGTGAGACAGGTTGTCTGAGCATAAAATCCTGGTGAAGCTTGTAGGTTTCTCAGACATAAATGGTCCTATAGGTTGTCCTCAAATGTAATCAGTCCTAGCAAAGCTCGCAAGTTATCCTTGGACGTAATCATCCCTGATGTGATTCTATGCTAGAAATGGCGAGAGTGAAGTTTGAGTTCTTCAGGGAGAAGCTTGGTTTTCTCCAGATCGAGGTTCCTTCCAAGGGGAAGTGACGAGTCCATGAGCCCTTCTGACATGGTGGTAGGCGGGGCCTCCCATGATCATATGTAAGTGCAGATCCCTTCTGACATGGATGTGGGATGTGTTCCCCACATGGTCAGATGTACGTGGATAGCCCTTCTGACATGGTGGTAGGTGGGTCCTCCCATGGTCAGATGTAAGTGCAGATCCCTTCTGACATGGTGATAGGATTGGTTCCTTCCATGTTCATATGTAAGTGTAGGGCCTTTCCTCAGATGGTAGATACCATGCTGAAGGATTTAAGTGTTGGGCCTTTCCTCGAATGGTAGATACCATGCCGAAGCATGTAAGTGTTGGGAATTTCCTCGGATGGTAGATGGTGTGTCCTACCATGCCGTAGGATGTAAGTGTTGAGCCTTTCTAGCATGGATGTGGGATGTGTTCCCCACATGGCTAGATATAAGTGTTGAGCCTTTCTAGCATGTATATAGGATGTGTTCCCCACATGGCTAGATATAAGTGTTGAGCCTTTCTGACATGGTTCTTGGATGTGTTCCTCCCATGTTCAGATATAAGTGATGAGCCTTTCCGACATGGCTCTTGGATTTGTCCCTCCCATGGTCGGATATAAGTGTTGAGACTTTCCGACATGGTTCTTGGATGTGTTCCTCCCATGGTCGGATGTAAGTGTTGGGCCATTCTAACATGGTGGTAGGATGGGCCTCCCATGGTCAGATGTGAGTGTTGGGACTTTCTGACATGGTGGTGGATGTGTTCCTCCCATGATCATATGTGAGTGTTGGGCATGCCTTTCTGACATGGCGGTGGATGTGTTCCTCCCATGGTCAGATGTAAGTGTTGGGCGAGCCTTTTTGACATGGATTCTGGATGTTTTCCTCCCATGGTCATATATAAGTGTTGAATAAGATGAATACCTACATGGAGGCTAGGCCTACAACCAGCATGAAAAAGGGTTGGCTCTATAGAACTTCTTGTGATGAGTAGAATTGAGAGATAGCACCATTTGATTGAGATAGCGGAGCAGTGATGATGATGATCCAGTGATGATCACCTTTGATGATGATCCAGTGATGATCCAGAGAAGAAGACTTGTACTGATGAATTGTGTCAAGAGAATACCTTCCTAGTTAAGAGGGAGTTTTGATGTATTTGAAACTTCAGAATGTATTCACTTGTATATTTATTATATTATACCCCGATGTTCCTATCGGGAGAATCATTTTTATTTCATTGTACCCCGATGTTCCTATCTAAAGAGTCATTAATATAATAAAGTCATGTAAATTCAATGAGGTTAACCCTCCATTGTAAGTCGGGGAAATAGTCCCCACAATTGAGTTGAGGTTAACCCTCCTTGTTGATCAGGGGGGGAAAGTCCCCACAGTTTAGGGGCACTAGGGTTATTAGACTCTCCTAGAGATGTCGGCCCTAGTAAGTAATTGTCAAGTCGGAAACTAGTATAAATAAAAAGTGAGCCTCTCTATTTGTCACACGCACTCACTCAATTGGGGCACATGAGTGAGAGAGGAAGTGCTGGCACAAGTGAGAGAGAATAGCTGTTGGAGATCATCTTTTTTGTCTTTGGGTTTTATTGTTTCCATTTGGTGCTCATTCTATCTCTGAGGAAGTTGTAGGGTTTTCTCCTTTATGGTTTCCCTGAGGAAAATCTTTGTGTCTCTTTTCTCTTATGATTGATTGATGTGCATGTTATTCTCTCAGATGAGATCCTTAGATAATATCGCTTAAACGATAAAAGTATAACAAAAAGTCACCTTCTTGAATCCTTTTGTTAGGGGCTGTTTTTTGTGGGTTGTGACTAACAGCACTAGGATATTGGGATTCCATGCCTATATTTACAACTTTCTTATTTGTCTGCTTAGACTGTCTCAATTGAGGTGCCACATTGTGCATCGTTACTACACAACAAGAAATAAGAATGTATTGAACATGCAGTGGATTTCTTTCAATTGATGATAGGATGGAACTCTTTGAGGGTAGATACCAAATGTCACACTAACATTTCACATTACAAATGCCTTGAAACTACCATTATATGGAACAGTAGCATTTTTGTAACCAAATACTTGTTTTAGTTGTGGGTTTTCTGGGTTTACAACCACATTATCATGGATTTTTAAGTAAATGTTTTGGATTATACCAATGGGTCCATATTCAGGACCAATTATGCTTGGGGGTGTTACCTCCCAAGCTTGTAGCACACTTTTTGGAAATAAGGACGCACCAAGATTCAGGGATGTCAATGACCACAATGTGCTTTAATGCAAATATATTTGGGTATACTGCCAAGTTCACATTCAAATCCTTAGTCAAGCAGCAAAAAAAAATATTAGAGATCAGCAGGGGTAGAAACCCCTATATTCTCTTCCACCATCAAAGATTTAATAGGACCTCCTACATCAAAGGTAATAGCTTCAAAATTGTGGATCCTCTTGACATGAATGAAGGAGACTAAAAGAGACATGCAACATCTTGAATTTGTCCCAAAAGGCCTGGGAGATTGATTATGCAACATGTAGGAGCCATTACACCATCTAACCACCGGTTTGGAATCTCTGAAAACTTGTATCCTATCAGTACCTTTATCTATTTAGTGTTCTTCCATTATCAAATAGCTAATAGGACCGCAACAGCAAAGGAAATAGCTTCAGAATTTTGGATCATCTTGAGATGAGTGAAGGGAACTAAAAACAGACCTGCGACATCTTGAATTTGTTTCAAAAGGCCTTGGAGATAGATTATGCAACCTTTAGGAGACATTACACCATTCAATCACTATTTTGGAGTCCCTGAAAATTTGTATCATATCAGTACCTTTATCTAATGCATTATTCGATGTTCTTTGGCCATCAAAGATCTAATATGACCTCCAACAGCAAATGTAATAGATTCAGAATTGTGGATCCTATTGACTTGAGTGAAGGAGTCGATTGAGAAGAGATTTGTAGCAGGTTAATTATGTTTCAAAAGGTCTGGGAGATAGATCATGCAACCATGCAACCTGTAGGAGCCATTCCACTATTCAACCACCAATTTGGACCTGCATCCTATCAGTACCTTTATCCAATGCAATATTCAATGTTCTTCCACCATCAAAGAGCTAATAGGACCTCCAGCAATAAAGGCATAGCTTGACATGGATGAAGGAGACTGAGAAGAGATCTGCAAAAGCCAGCTTGAATTTGTTTCAAAAGGTCTGGGAGATAGATCATGCATCCATGCAACTTGTAAAATCCATTCCATGATTCAACCACTAGTTTGGAGCAAAAAACATGTATCCTATCATTATCGTAATCTAATTCAATAACTAATAGGTTCAATACATAGCAAGTGACTTTGTATTTTTATGTGTGGCTCTACATAAACTAATCCTGAAGTTGACAGAGTGGTCTGAATGGAATAGTGTTTCAGATTCACAAGGACCAAGGTTTACCTAGTTGGTACCATAAAAAATAATGATCAAGGAAAAGATATATCAATTGCAGGGGGATTGCAATTGCCAGTTCCTTCTCTTCTTTTGAGGCTGTTTGAGCTACAAATATATAGGAAAAACAAAAAAATCTTGACATTAAGAGTGTTTGTCAATCTCTAGAGCTTGTTTTAGGGAAGCGTAATAAAGTTCAAGTTGAATATTTGGTTGAGTATTTGAAGATATGCTTCTTATTTTATAATGCATGTTTGTAGTGTGATTCCTTATGCTTGATGTGCTCCTCAAAAAGAAGTGTATATAAATATTAAGTTCCTTTCTCTTCCTCGAGATCTACCATTTCCTTATCTTCATTTATCTTCATTAGTAGTCTCAACCTTGAGACCTACCATTTACATGCCATTGTAGATTCTCTGAGTAGGATACCATTCTATTATTAGCCTTTAGGTAGAAGTAGATTTTGGTGTTTTGTCTGAAAATATGTGTGCTGACACTTAAATGATATAATTTCTTGTGGGATCAATGGTCAAGAGCATGTGTTTCCTTCTTCTGTGCATTGCTGGTATTTTTCTCATATCATTCTTGGTGCCACTTATTTCTATGTGATACCATCTTTCCTTTTTTCCTTTAATACATTATGCTATTCTTAACTTGCCTTGGCACCTTGTTATTATTTTTCAAGCTTACTACTTTCTGTGCATTATGTTCTTATATTCTAGAATACTAAATAACATTCCATAGAAATTTTAATTTCTTCCAAAATTGTTCATCAATTTTTCACTTTCAGTGGAAGAACATTTGTTAGATAGTGTAAGATGTCTGAGATGTTTTTCATGGAAAAAAATAACTTCTTTTGAGAGAAACAGTAAAGAGCTACCTGCAAAGTGAGTTTCTTATAATTGGAGATTATTCCTAGGAAGCATTTCATGTATCTTAAAATGTTTTATCCAAAGGAAAAATCACTCTACCAAGTTTGATTTGGTGGATGCTTCTAAATCCTGATGATGATCCAGAAATTCCATATTGCATTAAATGATTAAATTCCCTACCACCTTATTGATTGTCTCTTCTGGAAACAAAAGCCTGGTTGGTTCATTGTTTCATTTCGAATGATATTTATATTGTATTATCTTTAGACAATTTTTAAGAATAATATTCACCCTAGTTTTACCTCTGTGTAGGGTATAAAAACTGACTTAGTTCTCTGCAGTTGTGATGATCACATTCTTGTAAGTTTTTAATCCTATTTTTGAATTTGTTCTTATTTGTCAAACAATATGTCTTGAATTGGTTTCTTATGTTGCTTTGGTTTCTCACATAGGTGATGGCAACCCAAATAGGGACAATGGGGACAATGCTACATGCCAGGTTTATATTTATGTTTATAGGTGTTGTTGCAACTTTTGTATTTATGAAATTCTCATCTCCTTCAGCATTTGTATAATATGCTTTCATGCTTTTTTTATGAATATCTTGTAAACTTTACTATTTTAAAGCAGTTTCTATGGTATAAGGGTTTTAACCAAAATATCTTGTTATCCTTCAATGCCTACATAATTCAACTTTGACAATGAGCCTAGTGCTTGGATAGGATAGATTTTCTAGTCATAGAAGGATACATGTTGAGTTAAGCTTTTTCTTCCTCATTTAAGCCCTAACGCCTTTAATATGAACATTCTGAGGATGATTTAGAGTCAAAAAGTTTGAAGGGTGAGGTATAGGCCAAAATTCCTTAGTATGGAAGCTTCTAATATGATTCCAATTCCCTCATTGGAAGGTCCTTTGTTAGTGAAGAGTCCCCCATGCTGACATCAATCTTTATTGTTGGGGAATAATTTAAAGATCAGGTACTGAGACATAAGAAAAAATCCCTCATGGGTAGTATTGTCCCTCATATTGTGTGAGAGTTACACTTGTGATTTTGATCACAAAGATCGAGCTTTCCGTGATAAACCATTCATTATAAGAAACATCCATGGTAATAGTAACATAAGACAGGGTTCCAAGGTATTAAAGAAAACGAGTAAAGAAGAAATACCATGGAAGAATTTACAATTCAAGGGACAGGGAACATGAAATCGGTCACTACCAAAGTAAGCAACTAAGTAGCAATCTTCATGTAGGGAGCAACATAGAAAACCTTGATAAGAAAGCCTCTAAAGACCTATCTACAATTTATAAAATAATATAAAGTTTGGAAATATTTACTAGAAAATTTGTTAGTCTAATTGTAGATTTGTTACTTAAAATCACAAAACCTATGCCAGAGAAGGCACACCCTTTAGCCATTGAAGGCTACTTGATGGATCATGCAATTCTCTACTTGTCAGAGAGCTCCTTATTTGTTCTAGACAGTTCAATGTGCTCATAATTCTTATCATATTTCCAAGCATACCGATTTTTTGAGATGATAAGTGTATATTTGGCATTATATCTAATACCTTGTTGCAATGGTATACTTTTTTTTACATACCAAATAGTCAATAAATATACATAAATAGTAAATGCGTTATATACTAGAAAAATGTATTTTGTTCTTTATTGTTTGTTTTGAAGCTGATGTTAAACCTCTGTAAAGTTCCCTTCAGCTATATATACGATCCAAACCTTAAATTATTCTTAAAATTGATCATTTATAAGTCACACAAGTTTTTTTTTTTATGCAATGATTCTCTCTGAGTACATATTTCACTGAAAAGGTTACAAGGATTGCCTGGTATTTTAGTGGAAGGAAGATCAATTTTAGTGTGACAATTTCTATGGAAGTGCTTCCAACTTCAGTTTCAAGACATTTAAACGACGATCCATCCCTAACTATGTAATGTGAAATCCCTAGAAATTCCAACTTCAGTTTCAAGACCTTGCCCCATGGGAGACAAATCCCTAGAAATTCCATTAGGCCATTAAACTATAAGCACTAAAATTGGTCATGTAGTTGAAGAAATAATGAAGCACAAATCCTAAACCAAGAAAAAAAACAAGTCTTCCTATGCCATTAATTTTCCAAACAAGTTCATTTTTCAAATTAATTTAGGGGATTACAACCTCCTTCAAGTATAATATCATTGTAGAAGAGCATCCCCAATATTGATCTTCTCCTCTTCCTTCCCTTGTTGTTTCAAGGCTCCATATCATCACAAGTATACTAGGATGTGAGACTAGTTTTACCTTTAAGTGAATAGGATTGGAGAGGGTGTTAAATGATTTTGAGAAAGACAAACTATAGTTATTGGTGAAGCTAAGCAAGCTTCTAAGACCCAATCCTAATAAATTCATAAGATCATGGGTTTAACAAGGATGTTTAAACTTTCAATCCCAAATGAAATATAACTTCAAGTTATTGGAGTAGAGTAATAAGAAAGCTAATATTATAGAAAGGAAAACCCCCAAACAAAGTACTTGTCTTATAATCAACACCTCATATCACAGCACCGAAAATCATGATGTTATATAAAACATATGTGGCCTTCTATGTATGGATCCAGGGTTCCATTTGTCATTTTTTAGTCAACTACAACATGTTTATTGAAGAATCATATGAATTAAACCCCATTTAGTTTTAGTTACTAAAGGGAGATATGTGTTTTGTTGACACCATTTGTTTAAGTTTTTGCAGTGGTTTGAGAATAGTTAAGTACATTGATTGGTCCTTTGTTGATTGTTGTGTTGGTGAACAGTTTTGACACAAGTATTAAAATGTTTATATATCTTTTAAAAGTGGAAGGCACATAATTGAGAGGCTTAAAGAAACTTATTCACTTTTCATATGGAGACCTCGATGAATATTCATTGGAGGAATTCTATGATGTTGTTGGTAATCAATATATTGTAACTTAACATTGTTTCACATGGTAATATGACCTTTAAGTTAATCATGAAGTTTGGGTTCTCTTGGGAGCCTTTCCACCTTCAAACATAATTTAATATGAGATGTAGTCACTTTAGAAGTTATTGTAGGCACGAAATAACAACGGGAAACCATCTAAGTTAACCTGGTTGCTTTTTAGACATTTCCTAAGTAGTTTTGAGAGTTGGAGCAACCTTGTGGTTAATTATGGGCATGCCTTAATTCCCGGCAGCATTGGTATTCAATTTTGGTCACTTATCACCATGAAAGGAAGCATAAAAAGACCTAATCCAAGTTCTAATAGAATAAGAAGTCATAACAAGATTAAAAGTTACTCTAAATCAATTATGGGCAAGGAATGAAGTATGAACAACACTAAAATTATGTTTCTAGGGAATTGTCTCTCCAAATTTTCTTTGGGAAAGGTTTACAAGACTTTGTTTAGGTTTAGGTGGAATATGTCTTGCCTAGTAGTGTAGCTATGTAAATTTTGCAATCAAGGCCCAATTTTGTTGGGAAAATTATTGGTTGGGACTTGCTCTAGTATGTGGCAACCTATCAAAATAATTTATTTTTTAATTATACAATTGATCATCGCATTTTCGATGGCAAATGGAGGACATCCAACGAGGTTGCTATACCTCCAACAAGAGCATCTGTCGAATGTTTGATGACACTACGTCGGATTCCAGTGGCTCGTTTGATGAGGCGTCCATACCTCTAACAAGAGATCCCATCAAATGTTCGACTACAATACGTCGAATTCTAGTGGCAAGTCCGATGTGGCAGCCATACCTCTGAAAAGAGATCCTGTTGGATTTTCGATGCCGATACGTCGAATTCCAGTGACCTCATCTGACGAGATGGCTATACCTTCAACAAGAGATCCCATCGTATTTTTGACGAAACTACATCGGAGTTTCAACTAGCTGACACCGGACACAAGTCGGAGTTTCGACGTCTATAAGTGAAATTTTCGACGCTCTGACGTCAGACATAAGTTGGATATGTGACGCGGAGACATCGAATTTTTTATGACATGACATTGGACACTCGACGACTTAGTGGTGAAAGCTTTTGGTTTAGTCCGTTGAAAAATATACGGGTATTGGCATGCCATCGAATATCCAACATTATTCCACCAACGACAAAAAAGTTAAGTTGTCATAGAATCGACAAGGAATTGTCAAATTTCAAACATGGAAGTTGTCTGATTTTGGGCTCAAATTCTGTTGTCTAACATGGATATAATCGTACTTTGTGGAAGACGAGACGAAGACCTTGGGTATTTGTTAAAAGCACTCATAGCTTTACTCCCCACGTTGTGATGGAATTATATTGTATGAATTCCCAGCATGGATCCACATTTGTATGGTCGTGGCTATGCTCGAATTTGTGATCATTTGACATAGATATACAGTGTATTTCTGGTAGCTATGTCCCAAGTTTGATTCCTCCATCACATGGATCTAAGTTGTATTCTAGTAGCCATGGTTGTTAATCTCTCTCATGAATCTGCCTTGTATTAGTCTGCAGCCATGATGAGGACACATTTGTTCATGAGTCAAAAGTATTGATGTATTGTAGATGCATGGTTGATGATCTCTGATCAAGATGATTCTTGCCTCGAAGTGATAACTTTCTATTTCAAAGCTCTCGCCTATTGTATCCCTCTAGACTCATGCTTTGGGGGGCATTACTTTACACATAAATCTCATCATCAGCATGTGATGAGGTCCCAAACACCAGTATTTTCCCTGAATCCCAAGTTGTGAAGCAAAAAACTAGCCCAAATATCAATCTTGCATATGAAAATCTAGTACCGCTCCTACCTTTAGGTCAATAGGTGGTGCCTTCTTCAGCAACGCCTTTACCCTCTTGACAGTAGGTGGTGCCACCGCCTTTACCTCTTGTACAAAGCATGGTTCTGCCCTGTCACCGCTCTGTCATAGAAAGCAAGAAGCGTTGCCCTTGGTAAAAAATTTAAAAAGAGAGGTCTCCATGAAGCTTCTCGAAGGAAGGCTTCGTGGCACCCTTATCCCTACACCTAAGGACCACCTGGACTCATGATCCATCCTTTTGGGATCTCCTATCCACCTCACCCATCATTTTCTCAACCATCCCTATCCTCTCTTGTCCTATAAAAGCAGACTCATTTCCATAGTGGAGGGGGATAAAATTTATGATGTTGAATTGACACTCTGGCCTAGATCAGTAGGGTGAGCATAGAGGGAGAAATTAGTAGATTTTGGGGACAAGATATCGGCATTGTGAAGGATCATATTGACACTAAGGAAAAGGTTGTAAAATTCTTCTTTATCTTAATGAAAAATTGGTTCCTTTCCCATAAACTATGTCATGTCATTATCATGTATTTTATTGTTGGATTCCTTAGTCACTAACATAGAATAATGGATCATATTCTGGTGCTCTTTGATCTCGTTTGCTCGTTTTCATGTGATCTTGCAGGTACATTCATGAAGAGAGATCATCACATGAAGAAGCTACATTATCCTATCAAAGACACTCATTTCAAATCTCCACCCATTCTAGGGAAAGTATTCTAATTCTGTAGTGAATCATTTGTTCTAGATCTGAACCATTCATACTAGAGTAACAGCTCCTGTCTGCAGGAGGTGCATTTTTCCTAGATACAACTATACTTGTACATGACATTCATTAATTGATCAAGGCTTGAAGAGCGTCACCTGCCTTTGTATGTGACTATGTAAACCCCCAAATACTTTAGTATTACATCTGGGTTCTCGCGAGAGATATCCAACATGATAGTCATCTTCCCAAAGTTGGTGGTGTATTCTTGCACACGTTGCCCCTACCTTTTCTTGGAGTAATGTCAATGGATCCACTGGTCCTATGCATACTCGATAGGATAGAAATGGGACTAGATGAGAGTTTTAAATTACTCCCACTTAGTTATTGGTGGATCACCCTCCAACCTAAGTAATCTAGTTTGTATTTCCCACCATGTTAATGTGTGGCCCTCTAACTTCAGTTGCACAAAAATAATATTTTGCTTCTTGGTACTTGGCTATTTGTTGGATACTAAAATAAACATCCAATTGCTGCAACCAATGATTCAACTTTAAATCATCGATCTCACCATGGTATGGGTTGATATCAACCTTTGCTTCCATATTGAAGAGAGACTGGGAAGTGATATTGGTACTGGAAATCGACTGCTATTTTTTGGTCTCTTTTATTGGATAGTTTTTTGGGTTGCTTTATCTTCCAATTTCCCCTTTGATCTTAAATTTAAGTTAGAGCCTCTAAAATTCCTGAAAGGTACAAACTTTCTCTCCAGATCCACCATGGATTGACATGTTGCATGGGATATCAATGATTTGTATTTCCATTTTTGTAAAACACTGCTCGCAATCGTTCGCCGCTCCTTGAATAGACTCATTTATGATGGGCATGGTTTGAATACTTTTTCTTTATTCGACAACTAGATCCTATGATTACCCACAAAACCCAAAAGGAATTTGCTATGATGCTAATATGATTCGTAAACGAATGTGGATATTCCACTAGAACAAGTCGTCACAATGGATCTTACCGCTAGTTATATTAATTAGTTTGTTTTTTAAATTGTAAGAGAAATGGTATAATAAGAAAAACACAATCCACACATTCGACACATAATTTATCCTCGGAAAACCCCAACTTGAATGAGGACTATGCCTTTCTCTTTTTTGTAGAATGCAAATACAAAATGAAATTGTTACTTGCCATGTAGTTACCTTGAACATTGTGTCCCGGATTCCTACAACATAATCTATTAGTTCCTCTATTATGCTTCACATACACCCCTTATTTTTGATCAACTATGGAATAATACAATAGAAAATGGAACCCCCTTATTTTCCTAATAACGATATTTTTAACATAGCCCGATAGTTGTTTACGGTTAATTTTAGCGTTTCTGCATGCGTTGATTCCTATTTATGGTTAGGTATTTATACATTCTAACGTGTAACCCAATCAGAAATATGGTGGTCAACTGGATGGGTCAACTTGTGGAAGGCATAACTTCCTCATATGGATTTCGATTGAGGCGATTCTTGCATTGTTGAAAAGGTCTCGATGTGTAGAATAAAAACGTTTGGTATTGAGGAAATTTTGAACCAAAAATTCCATTTAATCCCTCAAAATGGCCTCGAAAGGTTTTGGATGGTTTTTTATCCCAAATATCAAAAGTAATATATACCCCTGAAATGGGTCTTGCAAGCCAATTCCTCAAATTGTTCAACCAAGAAAGCACCAAATTGATGAAAAATTATATATTCATCCATTTCTGATCACACCTACCCATTTTTGGAGGCTTTTAGTCCTCAAAATATTTTTCTGAATGAGGTGAGGAAATTTTCCCTCTAACTTATTCTTGGAGTACCATTTCTCCTTGCCTAGAAGTTGTCCTTTCGACCCCATCTTCCATAGTTCGTAATATCCACACCTGGTATATTTGGATTTCTTTTGCAACACTCTATCTTTTTCTAACTCTGCTTGAGCATTTGGTGCTAAGTCCTCTACAAAAGGTAAGACCTACTCAGGTTCTTGATCCAACATGGAATCTTCATAGACTTTTAGTTTTTTCGGATTCACTAAGGAGAAATTATGCATGTATTGGGGTAGTCTAAGTCTATAGGCACTATCTCCCACCTTATCTAATACCTCAAAAGGGACATACCTCAGAGCCTTGATATTCTCACCAGGACCTTTTAGTATTTCCTTGTTCAGGTGTAACCATACGTTGTCTCCTACTTTGAATGATTCTTTAACCCCGTGTTTGTCATGCCTAGCCTTGTATTTTTCCTGTAACTTCTTCGGTTCCTCTTGTACTTGTAAATGAATATTCTTAATCTTAGAAATATTTTTTTCAGCTATTATTGCTTCACATATGGATCCTTCCCTCACTCCCCCTTGTTGTCCGTAAGCAACACCTAGAGGTGAAGATGGAAGGTATCCAAAACAAGTTTTAAAAGGGTACTTCCCATTGGAAGTATGGACTTCTTTGTTATAAGAGTGTTGGATGTAGAAAACATTTTCATCCCAATCTTTGAATGCTTTTGATTGTAACCCCTCAAAATTTGTACAAAAGTATCATTGACTACTTCTATATATCCATCTGGTCATGGATAGATTCTTGTATATTTGTCCAACTTAGTGTCCATATTTTCCCAAAGTGTAGTCCAAAATGTACTAATTATTTTGATATATTTGTCTGAGATGATGCTCTTCGGTATCCCAAATCCTAGACCTATTCAAATAAAATGTGTGTTCCTTCTTGTCCTTTGATGGTCTTTTTACAAGGCATAAGAATGCACATATTTTTGAAACTTCAAACATGAGCACAAGATATCTACAATTAGCATATGTGTGGCTGGGATGATTTCAACCATGGTGGGGGCATTAATAACAACCCACTTTCACCAACCACACACACCATTGTTGACATGCATTTACTACTTTTAACAACTCCAACTTGAAAATAAATAAATAAATGACTCATTACATCCAGTGGTTTGTGATGAAATTATCCATATGTCCAATATCCTTGACTACCTTACTAATGAAAAATGACTACCTCACAAGCTCCTATATCCATGGAGTGTCATTACACAACTTTTCCAATGACAAGCTCAACAAATGGGGAAACTAAAGGAATCTGAAAGATGTGACTAAATATAATCTCTAGTGTTCAAAACCAACCTTATATATCTAAAAATTCATGGTATTTTTTATTTTCCAGCATAAGGAAAATCCAACCTTCCAACATTCAAATTTGTGTCTTACAGATGATCAAACTGTTAGAATGGTTCAGTAGCAGCTTCAACATTCATAGGTTTCATCTATTCAACAGTTGCAGATATTTTATCCATGGGATAAATCTTCCTATAGCCACTACTCTTACAATTATTGAATTTATGGTGTAAATTAGCAATTTCTTTTTAATAGGTCACGGTTCTCAAATGCCCAAATTACAACCGAATTTCCTACATCACAAACAATATTTATGATATCTCTAAGCTAGTTTTTTAACGTTGAAATATTTGTTTCCTTATTCAAATCAACAAATGAAACAATATAAAAAGGTAATGAAGATAAGGTATTTTTCTATCTCTAAGCTATCCATTAAACTTGGAAACTATATGAATATGAAACCTAAGTAGTTATTCAATTATAATGCACCTTTTTTTATTAAAATGTGTTCCTTACCCTATTGTCATTTCATTTTTCAATCCATACCTTGATTAAAACTAGCATTTGCATCGAGAGGTGCAAAGGAACACCAAGAGGGTAAAAATATCATGTCTTTTTGCAACTTAACATTTTCGCAATTGAGTATTTATGCAAGTTGTTTTTTTTATTTTGCAGATTGCGAAATGTTGGAATTTTTTTTTTAACATAAACAAGTAGGTTTTATATTAATAAAAATGTGGCTGAGCCACCTAAGAGGTTACATCTGGAATTTCTTTGCAAAGACAAAATTCCCCATTACAGCAGATGGGAATATTGCTATTGTTTGAAAGTAAAACATAGATACTTATAGAGGCCACTAGTAGTTATGGCCAACCCAAACAAACAAACATATAAACATTCATATAAAAACCAAAAACTAGAACTAGCAAGCAACATTCAGAAAGCTATAACCCAAAAATCAGCGATGACGAGAAACCATCAGACTCGCAACAGGCTTGTCCATAGGATGAAATTTAGACCAAGTGTGATTCTTTTCCTTCCGAAGCTTTGTGAACTTTTCCTCTAGACTTTCAATTCTGGAATTCAGATGATTTATCTTGCCATGAATTCCTTCCTCTATGTTCTGGAGCGCTTCTTTGAATTCCCTCCTTGTCTGAACTAGATCCATCTCAACCTGCTCAAATCTATGTCCTCCTTCTTCGTCGAGGTGTTGGATAAACCTTGTATGAGCGCAAAGCCTCCTACAAAGATCCCTCACTTCCATTGCAAGTTCAATGAGAGGGTCAGGTTTGGGGATAGTTGATTCCAAGATGGAATCCATGCTCAGCAAGAGAGGCCAAACCACAAGGAATTTTTGAATCACAGATCCCAACCAAATGTCCTGAATATTCCACCAAACTGAGTTTGTAATTATCTTCATACTGTTGCTTCCTAGAGAGCCATGTATTTGATGTCGTCTCTATGCAATCTCACACAAATCCATCCCATGCAGTAGAGTACAGGACGGGGTACAATAGGCATCATATCTCGCAAGGGTGAGCTCATCCATCACAAGCAAAGAGTACCAAAACCTAATTTTGTCTTTTCCATAGTAGGAAAAATCAATTAAGGAATGAGTTTGCATGGTGCTACATGTAACAACAACTATTTGTAGCGTTGGATCCCACCACCTTAGACTCTGCCTTGGGCCTTAAGAGCTATGGACTAGGCCCTTGGTTATATGGGAGCATAAAGGTGCTTGTATCCCCATTCAAACATAAGATCCCTTTGCCTAAGGGGACTACTTCATTAGCATCTAGATCCGCTTCTTCATTCAAGCCTCTAAGAATGTGGTATAAATGAATTTGATGAAAGGAAGAAGTTAGTAGCTAGATTTTTCGGAGAACTTTCTTTAGGTGGATATTCAAGGGGAGTTTCTTGGAGATGAGCAAGTGGATGATCAGCCTAGATTCGCCAAAAACAATATGATCTATAATACCATAGGTTGAGGCTTGAAAGAGACCTTGCTAGAGTGCTAATGCTTCGGCAATGTTATTTGTGTCCGGACCAATTCCCCAGGAATACTTAAAATTCAGATTGTCATCAAGGCCAAAGAGAATCCCTCCCCCTCCTGCCACCCCTCAAAATGTTGGAATTTATTGGTTTGACAAATGTTTGTCATTCTTTTCAAAATAATATTTTATGTTTTTGGTTCCTCCTTCCGTAATGCAGATTGCAGAAAACGGAAAAGTTATTTTTTGCATTTTTTCCATTTTCGGTTCCGCAAGCCGTAATCTGGAATATGGATTGCGGAAATTAGAAACTCAATAAAAAAATCTTTTGCAACATCGCCTACTTAATCCTACCAGTGACGCTCAAAGAATCTATTGAAATATATCAGAAGGTTGCAACATCCAGGAAGGTGATTTTTTACATGTCAAGGTACGTCATGGACATTTTCTGTGCGACTTGTTCATTCCCAGCCATGGGCTGGAATTGGACTAAGACATCTCCATCGGTCCACATCTATTGTTCAGATATGTGTGAAGATAATTTCATCCCTTGAATATATGAAAATTGTGACCACTTTATAGGGTCAATGTACCAGATGATTTTCAAGGGATATGTCCCAACATTTTCAGAGAGGGCTAGAGATTTTATTTCTATCATGGGGGATTGGTATGTAGGCGAGTACTTCTCCTACATCTATATTTGGGGTAGTAATATAGTTCATCTATTACCGAGGATAGTCTCAGACAAAATAGTCTTACAGGAAATTTCTTATTCGACATTCATAAATGGGGTTTTCCCAAAGCTTGTATCATCTAATAGGAAATGTTGTCCCAAGTTCCCTTTGAATTTGGGATTCTTGACGGTGCAAAATTCTACTCATGCTGCAATCCTTGGCAAAGCCACAACAAAAATGAGTTTAGGAGAGGCGTTGAAAAGAATGCATGATCCCAAGTCTTTGTTTGCAAATCATTTTGTCCAAGAGCACACTAAAATTCCATATTCCCATGAGGAGGTTCCTAATGACTCTATCTACATAGGGGCTATTGATTTTTTAGAAGTAGTGAGAAGGATTCCCAATCCTGTAGAGAAGACTCACTTGTTCCAGTATTAGAAGAAGATAAATACCTATGCCTTACATTTGAGACAACTCCGGTTGAAATTACAAGAGCATATACACAAGAAGAATGCAGAAAAGGAGGTCAGGGAAGCATCAGTGAGCTCTTCTAATGTTCCTACTGACAAATTAAAGGATAAAGGTAAAGTTGTTATTGAAGGTCCTGAGAAAGCACAACCTTCCTCCACATTGGAGATCTTACACAAGGCAGCAGAGTTCAAGAAAAAATTGGAGAATATTAGCTTTGAAATAGAAGCACAAGCAACATTGGCAGAACCTCTAGAGAAGAAGCAGAAGGTTCATGAGGCTATTCCACAAGTCCATGCACAAGAAGAAATCCCTCAACCTCCACCACAAGTAATTCAAATGGTGGAGCAACCTGAACAACAAGTCCTACAAATTCCTCCAATTCAACAGGTAGAACCATTACCCCAATCCAATGTTGAAGTGCACGTTGGGCCTTGGGACTGTAGGGAAGAATTCATGTGGAATTATTCCTAAGTAAGAAGAAGAGGTATAAAAGAGTAAGAGGAAGGAGCTACGATAGAGGAAGGAGCATCAAGAAAAATGGAAGGATGTTGTGACAGAAGAAGGAAAGATAAGAAGAAGACAAAGAGAAGGTGTGAGACGAGGAAGTTGCGCCAGATGAGTAAGCCATGACAGAAGGATAGAGCAAGATACGAGAATATCTACAGAAGCAGGAGTATAGATAGTGTAACGGTCGGAAAGTGACAATAAGGCATAACACTGAGAAAGTGACAACCCTTAGAGATCGTGGGTATGAGCTTGGGTGGAGTCGGCGTAAACCACATGTGTGAAGGCATCTTTGTAAGTCAAGTCGATAGTTCCTTTTGTTATGTATTACTAGAATAGGAAAGACATCCTATTGGATAAAGATAGTAAGTCGGTTGGGATAGCGACTAAAGAAGAGCATATAATGAGTCTGTTAGAGTCTGTATTGAGTCAGTATTGAGTCTATAACAAGCATGTATGGGATATTTATCGATTCTTTAAATAGGCTATAAAATAAGGAACCCAAGTTGTAGTTTGGTTAGACAGATAGCTAGTCAGTTTTAGTTGATTAGTTGATACAGTATTTTGAGTAACCTCTAGACTCTTGGAAAAGATGCTAGAGCTAGAACTAAGATAGGCAGTTTTGGTTAATGACTCTGTATCGCTAAGTGCATCATAATAGTTTTTTTGCAGCTGAGTGCGCATACAATTAGAGAAGGTTGAGTCGATCTAGGCTGTGTGTGGATCACTAGTAGGAGTAGATTAGAAAGATAAAGAGAGAAGATCAGAGAGCATGAGAGGGAGGAAAAGTATGTAAAGATAGAAGAGAATATATTGAACAGAGTCTACAGCTTTAGGTGCAGAAAAAAGGTGCATCTATTTCCTCATGCCAGATGAAGAGAACCTTGTGGTTTTTGACCGGATGGGTTTCCACGTTATATGTTGTGTATATGTGTAAATGTTGAGTATCTTAGTATATGTGTAAATGCTGTGTTGAGTAACTGGTTGATTATTGTGTTGCAACTGGATAATTGTATGACTACTGCATTATATTAATGAGTATTCTTATGATGTATATTCATTGTTAGTCACTTAAATCGCATAAAGAAGGGTTGGATCATAGATTGGTATCGAAATATTGTGCATACAAATAACCCACCATTCTAGTCTTTGTTGGAAACCTTGGCGTAGATCCAGGGTAATAAAACACCCTCCCGCACCAACTGTGGAAACGTGGTTCTAGAAGCTACCCATAAAACTGAGATATCTCAGGTGAGACGGCATCTGTGTCATAGGTGCTACTGTCAGGTTGATTTCTTGGGCTTTGTTGTGTTGAGTAGAAGGGACTGAACCTAGGTCAAGGGGCAGAGAGAGGGAAGAAAGCAAACAAATGGTTATGTTGTTGGTACCTTAATGTGTGTGGTGAGGAATATGTTGTGGAATCCCACGAAATCGAAAATCCAAGACTGGGTGGACCTCAAAGAGCTAGAGTTTGCATGAAAATAAAATGAAGGATCCCGGTGGAACCCAACAGAGTGGTTGGGCTGGTACATTTATTCAAACATTTACGACATTTTCTTTTCTGATTTTCCCATCGTGTTGCATGAGTGGTTGTGTAAGTTAGCAACTCAAAAAAGGAATTTCCAAGGAGGAGAACCGAAAGAGTGGAGTCCTTTCTTGATCGAGCGGTTGAAAAGAGTAAACAACCATATATCAAGTGTTGTGGATTTTTGGGTAGGCAGTATCTTGGAAGGATATATTACTAAGTTTGTTGTTGACACAATAACCTCATACAGTGAGGCAGAGTGAAAAACAAATTTCAGGACCACACAGCAGATACCTGTCATCTTTAAAGACGTGGATAAAAATGCTTTTATGTGAAAAAGGAATTTTATGAGAGGCTAGACTAAATAGCAAAGGGTGGCTATGTCTCAGCAGAACGCTAGAGTGAGATGTTCTCAGGAGATAGAGGAACTGAACTAGAACCAGTATTTTTAAGAAGCAGAAGAAGATTCAAATCCGTTAAAAAAAGAAAAATTTTGTTAGAATGAGGGAGTTGCAGCACAGATCGAGAAGAAGAAGGCTATGAGTTTGTGTCATACTTAGACAAGGGATCTTGTGACAAAGAGGAGGAATATCAGTCAATCTCAGAAGGAGACGAGGAGTCAGAAGAGTCGACTGCAGCTCCAGAACAAGAACGTGTGTACAACTCTCCTACACTAATAGAGGTAAGATTGCAAGACCTATCTCCAAGTGATTATGTAAATACAAGTACTACTAACACTATAAATAGCGAACAAGGAAGTCTGACTAGTCCAAATTTTGTTTCGACGGTACTATCAGCAAATACAATGGCTAGAGCTGACATTAAGCTCCCAATATTCAATGGAAATGGGTTGGAAGACCCAGAGCAGTATTGGTTTCTTTGTGACATTGTCTAGACTATACGACAAATCCAGGATGAGAATATCAAGAAAGAAAAAATGATCACGACGTTACGAGGTCATACGCTAGACTGGTATATGAAATTCTCGATAGTACCAGTAGGAGTTGTCCCGAAAACACTCAACAAGATTCGACTGGGGTTGATTGATAATTCAAAATTCCAAATTCCAAATCATAATGCATCACAAAGATCAAGGAGATTAAGAAACTACCTACATAATATGTTTTGGACTTTGACCAAAGATTTAAGAAATTAATGGCCAAAGTGAGTTTCCAAATGTCGGATGTACAACACAAGGAATGGTTTATTGCCTCCTTTCTCCTACATATCCGAACCTCATTGATGCAACAAAAAATCATGTCACAGACAGAGGCTCTTGAAATCGTGATGAAGTTATAAGCCTTTCCAGTTGGAGACACTAGCTTGAGAATGACGCAAATTCA
Source organism: Pseudotsuga menziesii (assembly GCA_001517045.1). Classification (NCBI taxonomy): domain Eukaryota; kingdom Viridiplantae; phylum Streptophyta; class Pinopsida; order Pinales; family Pinaceae; genus Pseudotsuga; species Pseudotsuga menziesii. The sequence goes on along the minus strand of LPNX010659508.1, from coordinate 129,351 downwards.
ATCACAGCTGGCCAATCTTACGGTGCAACTACATGACATCAAAAGAGGAAAGGAAGTTTAGGAGGAACTATGGTGTACAAGATGCAGAATAGAGGGAAACCATAAAGATAATTTCCTGACACTCATGAACTATGTCACAGCAGGGGCGCCAAACCCATTAAACACCCAAGGAATGCCTTGGTGTAGAATATGCCAGACCAGAGGTCACAAGTGTGAGGAATTTATGTACTTACAGAATATCGTAAGTCCACTCGCTAGTCTGTATTGTAAATTTTGTAATTCAGTAGATCATGATGAGAAAGACTGCATATCCCTTCAGCTGCTGCAAAAAAAAAACAATGGATACCTACTTAATGAAAAATGATGAGAAAATGCAAGCTGAATGAGCACAACCACAGTATCATCCTGAGTAGTATCAACAACAACAATATCCTCAACCGCAATACCAGCAGAATCAGTATCCTCAACAACAACAATACCCTCCGCAAAGGGGGGGGTGGGAATTTTATAGGTCAAGGATAGCAACCGCGAGAAGGATTTGGTCGAGGAAGAGGCCAAACCATATGTTATAATTGTGGAAAGCTAGGATATTTTTCCCAAGATTGTAAAAGTCCTGCGAAAAATTGTACATATTGTAGAGCATTTATTCACATTATCGAACAGTGTCCGCAGATTATTGTGAAATTGCAGGCTAGAATTGTCGTTAACCCCAACCTGGTGTAGAATATGAATCTAAACCCAAATCCAAATATTCAAATGATTTCTACTGAACCGAGAAAACCTAACATTGTTGTATTCATAAGAGGAGGTGTTGCAACGGGAGCAGACCAAAATACGCAGCAAGGACAATCGTAGGTAAGACTTGCGGCAAAAAAGAAAGCTTCGCTAGATGTCCAACAAGAGAAAAAATTCTTCTTGAAGGTGCGACAAGACTTTGTTGATACCAATCATTCGTCGACATCTGGACAAGTTAGAGCTATGCCCAAACAATTTGAACAATTAATCAGGAAGCCACCAATGAAAATGTTAGTAAGCTTAAATAATTTTTCAAAAGTTGTTTAGCACTGATCCATGATAAAGATGTTGTCACAGAACTGATAGCACTCATAGAAGGAACCATAGAAGACCTGCAACCTAAAAAAAAAGAGTTAATCATATCGGGAGGAAAGTGAATACAGACCGAGAACTGTGAATGACTACGCAGATAGGAGATTATAATATGGACTATATCATATTAGACTTGGGCTCGGATGTCAATATATTGGAAAGACAGACATGGGATAGCATGAATAAGTTACGACTGGACTGGTCTCCTATTCAGCCAAGGATTGCAAAACCAGTCGAAGGTTCTACCAATCGGTAGACTGACCCAATTACATGTGTAAGTCGAAGGCTTAAGAACATATGTTGAATTTGAATTAATTGACATTGTCAATGACACAAACCCATATCCTACACTTCTAGGAATTGATTGGGAAATATACAACCAAACTATTATAAACTTCAATAAAAGGATCTTGTCTTTCGAAGATTCTAAAATAAGAGTGGTTGCACCCATTGATCCTTCTAGAGGTCAACGATATGTCAAGCCTGTGCATAGAGAAGGGCAAGACAATTATCTGGACCATCTGTACAACATCATGTCTTCGAAGGAAGACTATATTAACCCAAGAGACTATATTAACCCAAGAGTTGATGGAAACCTGAGTTGGTGGAGTGTAATATCGTGCACATCTGACTCAGATGATGCTCTAGAAAATTGGCAGAACATGCTGCATGAAGTCTCCATGCGCAAATGTGCGAGGGTCACAAGATTTGTTCTGCATTGCGGGTTTTCGAACTGTGGAATCGAAAATATAAGAAATATTAATGGAAAGAGTTTCTACTTTCCACAATCCGCATTGCAAGTTTGCAGAAATGTGGAACCGAAAAATGAAATTTTATAAAGATGAAGTGTGGATTGCGGAAAGGAAAAAAAATAAGAAAATAAATTGAAGTTCGGCATCCGTAATCCGCAAATACAGGTTGCGGACAAACACCTGTCAAATTGTGATGAACACTTATCAAGTTGACGGCTTTGAGGAGTTGTAGAAAGGTAATTGTGGAATTATTTTCGAGAAAAATAAACATTAACATTGACATGAATAAACACTTGCATATTCCATTTTCAACTTGCATTTCATATCTATTTTGTCAAAATCGTTTTATTTGATCATTATCTATTATTTGGGAAGATTCTATATGTCAACTGCAAGAAACTTCGTCAACAGAAGATTTATAAAAAACTTGGGAATTATTCAAAGGGAAAGGATTGTTGCCCTTTCAGAAGACAATGATATAACTCTTATTGCTCAATTGAAAATATTTCAAATATGAATTGCAATACCTATCATAAATGTGTAAATAAAAAAGTTCATTCCATTGCCTTCAATAAGATTTACAAAAAGTAAACAGTAACAAAGCCCTTCCTACATAGGGAAACCACTTTGAGGTTTCAAAATTTTCAAAATTACATTCTGGCCCAAAAATAAACCAGGCAATACTATCTAGATTGGTAATTCTTTACTATAGACCGTTTCCAAACGTTCATAGTAATAAAAGTAAACTAAACTATCTAGAGAATTGGCCAATTTCTAGCTGCATATCAGTATCCATGGGATAAAGTTCTGTAGTTTAATGCCAAGGTGATTGGAAATTTGTTGCATGTTATTGGATAATTCATCTAGCTTTAGAAGGATGGCTTCATGTGCCTCTCCTCTATCAACCAATGCTCTTCCCAGAACAAACTTGTGTTTCCAGAGATAGTCCATGGTCTTCATATGAAGAGATTTTATTCCTCTTGAATAACCAAGGTCAGGTATGAGCCCCTCAAATTCCTTTGTCACCTCATGGTCCGGACTGTAATTCCTGGTGGGTTTGGCATCATTTTCCAAGTGTTCAATTTCCTCTTTCACCGTGTTGGGGAACGAATTATTGTATAAGCGGGTAGTATGGATGATGATTCTCATAGATTTGTTGGGCGTTCCATAGGAGGTAGGTAGGGGAATGTGGGAGTGTCTACATGGTGGCATGGTGAGAATAACAAAGGGGAACCTAATTCAAATGAAAGGGGGGCGCAATAGAGGCAGCGAACCAGAAGCAGTTCTTGAAGAACCAAAGGGAGGCATTGGCACACTTATTTAGAAAGCTTGTTGATGTGACAGTTGTCAATTATTAGATCCACAGATACCAATAGAATTTTGTAGTCACTTGCACACTAAGTATCATGACGTCACAACAAAAAGGGGTGGGGTAGTTGGCACCTGAACATAAGAACTTGGAGTGGTGAACCACGTGATGGATCATGTTGTTATTATACTAATCGATGATGGCGTGTGTGAATATTTGATAGACTTCCTACTGGAACAAAATTTATATTGTTGGCAGATTGAAAATTATCGCTACATCGAGTTTTTGTTTGCAGGGCATAGTGTTAAATAAGACTTGTGGAGAAATATGGTTAGTGATAATTTTAGTGGTAATGGGCCTAGGGTCCCTTTGATTTGAGCTGTGACACTTGTTATGAGTGAGGGAAATGTTGTCGGATATGTTCCACCACAAGCCAGGAGACGGTTGGAAAATAAGCCAGTTGTACGGGTCCCTGCAACAATGTTTCAAAACAGCTTAGCAAGTCTAGAAAGGAGGAAACCTTATGATACCTAGAAGAGAAACAGTATCTTAAAATAATTGAGAATGAATGTAGAAGTAGTGGCCAAAATTGAAAGACCACAAAAAATTCCGTTGAAGCCTCCAGATGTATGGAATTAATTACCACATTGCATAGTATCCATTGCTATAACCCATCGGTCTGAACGAATGTTCAGACTGCGGCAAATAGAAACAGATGCCATTGTCATCATCACTTCCCTTATGAAGTTTTGAAATCTTTGGGGGTGATAACACGTTCAGGAAAAAGATGAGTTGGTAGAGTAACAAACACAAAAGGAACATACATTATGTTCGTCCTAATATTCTGGAATAGTAAGTACATCTGATAATTCGAATGAATGGCAGTAGTAGCAGAAGTTATATAAAGTTTAGTAAAAAACATAGAAAGAACATAGATTCAGTGTGTACATTCGGAGTTGGTGGAAAAAATGTGAAAGACAGAGAGAAAATAGTGGTGAAAATCATAGGAAAATTTTAAGCGATTTTGTATAAGAACAAGTTGTTGTAATGGAACAAGGGTTGGAACCGGTGAGAAATGAGCATTGTAATTTGAGATCTATCTTTTAATAAAATTTTAGAGCCAAAGTTGGTCTTTTTCCAGAGATTCCTATTTTCGATTTGTTACATTCTGTAGTTTCCTTTTCTCGTGTGCATATCTTTATTGTTTACTACTTCCATTTTGTTTTTCCTTTCATCTATTGATTTCAAACATTCACAAAATTTGTTCATATAAAGTTAATGTGGATTCATCCTTGTTAGATTCCCTCATTATTGGATTGTTTCTTACTTGCTTCTATATCACTAGAAAAAAAGGATTTTGACTGTAAATAAATTGCTATGTTGGTTGTGTTAAAATTCCATGCAATAGCATTGTCTTGTTATTATCATTTTTAACTTCATGTTCAATGTGTACTTTCCTTGTTTCAACCAGCAACAATCTTACATTTATTTCTTATTCATATATTTGGTCTTGCGAAAAAAATTATTGAGATATTCCTCTCTAGAAAGAAAGAATCCATCTTTCTTTCCTAAATATTGATTATGTGGTTAGCTTGAATTTTCCCTTTTAGAACTGGGGCTATATTTTGAGTGTTAAGAAGAAGATCAAGTCAAGTTGAAGATAGATCAATTTGATTGATTGATCTCTGTGGAGGATGAAGCTATATAGGTTACAGATCTAGATTAGGAGATCAAGTATAGACATATCGACTTGATTGATAACATATCAACGGATTAGAGAAAAGGAGCAATAGATTGACGGCTCACAGGGGTTGCGGAAAACAAATTGCGGAAGAAAATTTCAGAAAAGTTAAATGGCAGATCCGCAATCCAAAATATACAAATTGATTTGAGTTGGTTTTTTGAAAAGGGAATTGTGGAAGCAGTTTCGAGAAAAAATGAAATGCATATTCGCAATCCGCAATTGCGTTAAGGGAAATGCAGAAAGGGAATTACGGAATGGTATTTGCAAACAGAGAACCAAGAAAACATATTAAATTGAACATTTTTTAAAATAAAATATTTTTTAAGGTATAGAAAGTATAATTGGGAGTGGTAATGCATACAGAGCCCAAGCTCTGTAAATATTCCCCTTTCCGCATTTCAAAATGCGGATTGCAAATTGCAAAAACCCTTATATTTTATCAATTTACCTTTTTCACTTTTCGCAATGTGGATTGGGGGTTGTCGGAAGCTTCATAGACTTGTATAGTTATCTTCCGATGTTCCTCTTCCACAATGTGGATTGCGGGATGTGGGAAGCTCCATATACTTTTACATTTTTCCTTTCGCCCATTTACGTTTATGGCCTTTTCACTTCAATCATTTTCGGTCAAGTTCACAACTTTTCAAGCCGGACTTGAAATTTTATCGACTCCTGTAGCTTTCACGTGAATCATGTTAGGATTTATAATCCTCCCTTGACCAAACTGCCTATTATATTATCTTAGCCTAACTTAGGAGTTTTATTTAATTATTGGGTCCACTAGTACCATTGGTTCCACTTGGCATAATGGGGACACATGTACTAGGTACTAGAGTGTGGGGAACATTGATAGAGGCTAAATTCCACTGACTGCACTTGCATGCATCAGTTTAGGCACCTCCTAGGACAATTCCTACATTTTAGGAGCCACTAGGAGTCCCGGAACCAGCCTCCTTCAGTCAGTTGGAGTTGGAGCTATTTAAGCTTAGTTATTCTTGAGTTAGTTTCACGTATTTCACTTTCAGTTTAGTTAGCGCCAGTTATGCATGGATGCATGTGGATAAGGCACCTTTTGTCACCTGCCACTTCAGTTAGATTGAGTTAACTGATTATAACTAATTGTGTGACTTAATTAGACATGTGGAGTTAACCACTTGGCCTCTGATAGTGATTTAGACATCTTTAGTTACCCATGCAGTCAACTACAACCACATACAGTTGGTAGATTCAAATTCAAACCTAATGAATTCGAATTATTCCTTATGTAACACTTTGTAAAACTAGATTATTTAATGAAGATAATAATGTAATTATCTGAGCAATACTTGTCTATTTCCTATGAGATTTGATTTGTTCAGTTTGTATAATTCATTCCTATTCACTCCATAAATAATTTCGCACTCATTGCTTGATGATCTAAATGGAATATCAATTCTAACATGGTATCAAATCCATTTCAAGCAAGATTCATGTCGTTCTTCTCTCCATTGAACACCAAAAGCAGCTGGGTTTCCATAGAAGTCTCACAAAGAGTGCCTTGCTTCCTATGAATTTATTCAAAGTGGCGATGAGGGCATGATGGACCTTGAGAAAGTGTTCATGTCGAGAGGAAAGGCATGATTCTAACATAGTTCGAATGTTTTAGTATTTTCCAGTGAAATTCTACAGGTGCTACGTAGCTTGTGTGAAGATATTGTCTTTTCTATCCGGAGAATTATGGATTCTCAATCTCCTACACCTCGGATCCTAACAGCCTTCAATTATGTTGATTGGAGGGCATATATGAAGTTGGCCTTGCGCACACATGGCTACTTCAAGATAATACCTTGTAGGGAGGCTGAGCCCCATCATATAGTTGAAAGAAACAAGTTTCTAAACATCATAGATGAAGCTTTCGATTATCTATGTACTCATGTATCTAGAGATCTCCTCTTCCACCTTGAAGGTTTGAGGAATCCTAGAGAATTCTGGGAGAATCTTGAAGACTTATTTGGCAAGGAAGATGAGCTTCGGGGACACACTATGGAGAATGAGTCAGTATCCTTACATCCCAACATTATTGAGACGGTGCAACAATTATTTACTAAATTCAAGTTTCTTGCACTTCAATGCAGACAGTGCAGAATAGACAGAAAGGATGAGAATAATTTTCTCTCCATACTCAGCAAACTAGGTCCTAAGTATTATGTATTTGTCTCAATCTTCCATTCTAGGAGAGCTTCCATTCCTAATTGGAAGATGCCCTCTCTTGATTCCCTTGCTGAGTCCTTAATACAAGAGCAAGAGAAGTTGATCCAGATGGGAGTCATCAAGACTTCCAAAGATCAAGCCCTCCTAGTGACATACTCTAACAAAGCAGAAGCGAAAGGGAAGTCTAAGGGGAAGGAGCACAAAACAATTGATTCAAAGCCTACAGAGAATCAGAAGAATTCTGAAGGAGTTTCCAGCTCTAAGAAAAAGAAGAAGTTCAAAAAGAAGATGTGTCCCTATTGTAAGAGGAGTTTTCACCTTGAAAACTCTTGTATGAGGAAGCAAGTTGACCAGTTGACTTCTCTCCTCAAGCATAATAACATTTCTCTCCCTCAAAGAGCAAAGAATTCTGATCATGAACCACAGCCAGAAGATGATGAAAGGTGCCATGCTTTGAAGTCTAGCCTTGTTCAGTCAACAACATATATAATTGATTCTGGAGCATCCAATCACATGGTTGGCTCCAAAGAATCCTTCTCCATCCTCACACTATCAAAAGGGCCTAATATTCACATGGGAGATGATTCCCAAATTCCAGGAGAAGGAAGGGGCTAAGTTAGAGCGAATCATGGTGAGTTCAAGAATGTTCTTTATGTTCCCTCCCTTTCTGCTAATATGTTGTTTGTTTATCAGATGACTCATATAGGCTCTTCTAAGAGAGTTACATTTGATTCAAATACAGTTGAACTCACAGAAAAATCTACTGGAAAACTCATAGCGAAAGGTATTGCAAATCATTCTACTAAAGCTTATGAGTTCTCACATTTTTTACCAGTCTCACCTCCTACAACTTTATTGTCTCATGCTAACAACACCAGGAAGAATTGGCATGAGAGATATGGTCATCTCAATTTCAAATATCTCCAGCAACTCCACAATGATAAAATGGTTGAAGGTTTACCTCTCATCCAAACTTTCGATGGAGTATGTCTTGGTTGCTTGGTAGGTAAGCATCAAGAGAAGAGGTATGAAGTTGGGAAGGCACATAGAGCTGCCTCTATACTTGATTTGATACATGGTGATGTGGCTGGACCTATTCCCACAAGCCCCATTAATGGTTGTAGGTATTTCCTCACCTTTATGGATGATTGTTCTAGGTGTCACTGGATCTACTTTATGAAACAAAAATCAGAATTTTTGAGATTTTTAAAGTTTTTAAAGCTATGGTTGAGAATAGATTCAGTAAGAAAATCTAGTCCATAAGATCTGATAAAGGAGGAGAGTACATCAAAAGAGAGATTTAGTATTTTTGTGAATCAAAGGGGATTCGAATGGAACACTCAGTTCCATACACACCACAACAAATGGTGTGGCTGAGAGGAAGAACAGATCACTGAAGGAGATGGAAACATGCCTTCTCCATGGTAAGAATCTCCCTCCTTCTCTTTGGGAAGAAGTTGTAAATTTTGCTTCATATTTGTAGAATAGAGTGCCTCATAAATCAGTGGTTGGGGCCACTCCATTCGAAGCACTGCATGTGTATAAGACCAATGTCTCTCATTTGAGATTTTTTAGTTCCAACGCTTGGGCCAGAATACCACTTGACAAGAGGAAGGCCTTACAAGCCCAAAGTAGTGAATGTAATCTGCTGGGATATGCAAAAGATGGAAAAGCATACAAGTTGATGGAGGTTTCAACTAGGAAATGCTTCATTGAGCATAGTGTTCAGTTTGAAGAAGATCAGTTGTATGACGCACCACCATCCCAAGCACAAGAAGGTATGAACACTCTTCCTCCCATTTTTTATGATCGTGATTTGTTACATGTTTCATATTCAGATGAAAAGGATCAAACCAGCATGATATTGTTATTGAGGTTGAACGTCATGAGATTCTAGATCCAAATCCAAACCCCATTCCAAACCAAAGGCCTAAGCCTAGATGGGCTCAAAAACTCATTGAGCAATTGGTAATGGTGCTGGAAATCCAAAAGACAGAAGGAGAACTAGGTGCCAATATCAGAATGACCATGTTGCACTCTCTCTCACAGATTCGCTCTCTACAGAGTGGTGCAACAAAATTCCAGGTTTGTGCTACTTGATGATAGTGAATGGTCAGCTACTTGGCCCACAGAAGAAGAAACTTGATCATTCTCTACCTTTACCATCCAAAAGAAACACACATATTCATCGATTCAGAAAGACATTAAGAGGTTCACATGCACAGCTTCAGGATGTTGCTGCACAGAAGGACCATGCTGCTACATAGAGATGCAAAATTTGTAGCAGTTTTTTGACAAGTTATTTTTCTAAGGAGGAAGCTTCTTTCTTCTAAAGATAGCTTGTATTTTCCTGTTTTCTGCTTATCTTAAGGGGGTTTTTTTCCCATGGGGTTTTCCCCTATTTCCTCGGTTTATTAAGAAACATTTTTTATCTTTTATATTGTATATGGGTGACTTATGGCCTTGTTGCCAGGACCCATAGTTGTCAAAGTTAGGATTCACGGGGGGTGTTAGGATTTATAATCCTCCCTTGACCAAGCTATCTATTAGATTATTTTAGCCTAACTTATGAGTTTTATTTAATTATTGGGTCCACTAGTACCATTGGGTCCACTTGGCCTAATGGGGCCACATGTACCAGTTACTAGAGTGTGGGGAACACCGATAGAGGATAACTGCCACTGACTACACTTGCATGCATCAGTTTAGGCGCCTCCTAGGCCAATTCCTACATTTTAGGAGCCATTGGGAGTCCCGGCACCAACCTCCTTCATTCAATTGGAGTTGGAACTAGTTAAGCTTATTTATTCTTCAGTAACTTCCAGTTATTTCGCTTTCAGTTCAGTTAGCGCCAGTTATGCATGGTTGCATGTGGATAAGGTGCCTTTTCTCACCTACCACTTCAGTTAGAATGAGTTAACTGATTATAACTGATTGTGTGACTTAGTTAGACATCCGGAGTTAACCACTTGGACTCCGATAGTGATTTAGATGTCTGTAGTTAGCCATGCAATCAGATACAGTCACATCCAGTTGGTATATTTGAATTCATCCCTAATGAATTTGAATTCTTCCTTATGTAACACCGAATTCTTTAATGAAGATAATATTGTAATTATTTGACCAATACTTGTTTGTTTTCTGAGAGATTTGATTTGTTCAATTTGTATAATTCATTCCTATTCACTGCATCAATAATTTTGGACTCGTTGCTTGATGATCTAAATGGCACAAAAATTCTAACAAATCATGTCTAATGGCCTTGAATCCAATTTTCATTTTGTGAAGATGCATGTATCGCGTGGGATTACTTGTATTTTTTTTCTATGATTCATAGCCTAACAAAGTGATCATTTAGACTTTCTGGAAACTTTATTGCCGGATTTGGTGATATTTTTTTTAATTCAGTTTTTGTTGTTGTTGAATTGTGATTTCAAATTCATAAATGAATTCAAGGTTTTTGAAAACCCCAAGTCAGCCACATAGAATTTAAACATTGTTAATAGGAATTTGTTGAATTCTATCAAATGCTCGCCGGAAAAAACCATAGACAGTGGGTGAAAACATCGCTCATTTTCAGTCCACGTTAATTATAACGAATTTGATTTTAATTTAGACAATTTTGATCCAAATGCATTTGGATGCATAACATTCGGAATATTATAAAAAAATATAAAAAATGACCTTAAATTAAATATAAAAAATGATCTTATTAAAAATTAAAAAAATAATTATTATATTAAAATGAAATAAAGTAATATATTTAAATTTTATTGCAAAAGCACAACAATAATACTATGAAACCTTATATTTAAATTTTCATTAATATAAATATCGCCAATTATGTGTTGGATTTTGTCTAAAGAGGCTGAAGGAGTTGTGATAAAATTTAAGTGTGTGGCGTTCTTCCATGTGTTCAACAGTCTATATTTGCATTTGAAGGATTGTGCTCTGATCCAACAAGAAAGTGATGGAATCCTTAGATATTTTCAACACCTCTGCAAATTTTCAGCACAATAAATTTAAAATGAGAAGGGTCGTCAAAACAACGAGACCTTAGATGTTATAAGAAAATAAGTATTTTAGGTAGTGCGATCTAATTATTGTATTAATAATATAAGCGGAAGGATTCACCGAATAATAATATAAGAATTCTTAAGTATTTAATAATGTTATATCCATACTTAATGTTATAATTATATTGCGGAAATAACGTAAACTAACCGGTGTACCGATGATCGCTTTAGAATGCGCGGTTGAGAGTAGAGTTGTAGACACTTTAATGTACCTCTACAACTCGCAATCCACATTGAGGAAGCGGAACGATGGAAGGAAAATTGTAAAAGTCTATGGAGCTTCCCGCAACCCACATTGCAGAAGTGGAGTTGCGGAAGGAAAAGTCCGTTGTAGAAGACTTTTAGTTGAAAACATAATCCATTTTCTATCTAAATTTTAATGTAAACATAAAGGCTTGGTTACGTTATTTGATAGGTTCAAGGATTGGTTGAGATGTTCATAGTCATTAGTGAACTACAATGACCTAATTGTCAACCACAAGTAATGTTTCCTATTTTCTTTTACATTACTTATGTCAAGTGATCTTAATTTCAATTATGTTGGTTACCACCATGAAAGCAAATTGAACTTCATGCTAACAAAGGAATATGTGATTAAGTGATTATTTGCCTTGTTGAATTGAACCAACAAATGGGGAAACATATAAGTGATACATCTCAAGAAGCATATTCTATTTACTTTGCAATTGTAACAATACATTTAATAATGGGAACAAGATAAGTCTAACCAATAGAAGAAGTATTATAATCGCAAACATATGTTTAGAGGAAAAATAGTACATCTATAGAGGAAACAATGAAAAGCTCCAAGCAGAATTTGGTTTTAAAGAGTTTGAAGCAATTAATCTTTCCTCCTTTTTCCTACGTTGGACATGTGGATTGTCTTGCATACAAGAGTATCTAGAAAAAGAGAAAGCTAAAGAAATGCGAAGGCCTGACAGAGATTTAACATTTGATATTGCAGTGAATGTAAGGACTTGTTTATCAATGTTTCCAATATCTATTGTTGCAATTTGTAGGGTTATACCTTGTGGTTTATGAATTTTTAAACCCCGTGCCATACGAAGTGGTAGGTTCCTACACGTTCCTCTTGTTATGGGAGATATGGGAACATAAGTAGGATTAGAAGTATCCCATAAGGCTCCTTTGTAGTGGAGAAATTCAACAACAACAAAGGATGGTAAGGTAGTAGGATGTTCGTTGGAGTTGTATACAATGTCAATGAATTTTCCAAGTGAGTCGTTAACAAGGCCTGCTCCAAACCATAAATTAGCAGTTAACATTACTTGTTGACCAATATCAAGAAGGACCTCTAATGGTAATCATTCATCATCTATGGATTGGCGAACATGTATGTTCCTTTGTTCTGCAACGCAATGTGCAATTTGCATATTGAGGTGTTTGAGCATGTGTTTGTGGTGCAGTGCAACAGACCTATTAGTGGCATACAAGTGGGTAGATTGTTCAAATGAACAGCTTTCTACATGTGAAAGGGATGAGGTTGTTCTTGTCATTAGGAGTGCCCAGTCTTCAAGAGATGGTGTTGTGTTTTGAAGGTTTAGTAAGAGTTTTCGAAAGGCAATTTGAGAAGTTCTATCTCCTTGTTGTTGGAAAATGGTATTTAGCATGACAAAAGTATCAAATGTATGCTAGAGAGCAGTTCCAAGGGATGAGCTTGCATACATGGGGATGTCCTTTACTAGAGGCAATTTCCCAAAGTCACCAAGAAGAATCATGGAACATCTACCAAACGAGAATGTACAATGCGAGGGGAAAGCTTGACGTAAGCATGCATCAACTTGAGTTAACATTTTTGGGCCAATAAAGCTCATTTCATCGATAAGAATGTAGAGAATATGTTGAAGTTCTTCTTGAAGCTTTGAAATGGATTGGCCTTTAAGAGGGTGCATTTAAAAAATGGGTATTCGAAGAGCAGAATGTATTGTAAGTGCATGTATGTTAAAGGCGGCAACATGACTTGGAGCTAGAAGAAGCAGTATGGATCTAGTTTGTCTAGATGCGGTTTGGAGTGCATATTTCAAGCAAGATATGAGGTAAGATTTTTCGGTGCCTGCAATGCCTTGAATGACCATTTTGAGTGGTTGAGCAGGTGCAGTGTTTCTAAAATGGGGAATGACAAGATCAAAGGCTATGCATTGTGTGGGAGACAAGGAATCAGGTGAAATGGATAATGAGGTGGTGTCTTCAAGTAGTTTGGTGGACAAGCAATTAAGGCTAATGAATGATATCGTTGTTTCATGCAAATGGGTGGCTATATTGTTATCTGTCCAATTGTGGTTTTTGTCAAAATCACGATGTCCAAGCATTTCAAGGTCATCAATATGGATGTTGTTTCTTGGTTGGATTTGAGAGAGAAGTTTCCATTCATCCATCGTATGGGCTAAGAGAAAGGGAATTGGATCAAAGTTTGAATCATCAAATGGAGATGTAGAGGGTTCTTCTTGTACACGTTCAACATGCCACATAACATATGTTCCTTTAATATGATGCCAATGAGAAATCATTTCAGAATTTGTTGTTCCAATATCCTCAGGGAGGGCACGAAAAGGTTTGTATAAAATAAGTTCACTCCAACAAAAAAGTTCAAAAGTTGAAGAATCAAAGGGAGGAATGGAAGTGAATTGTGGAAAGACTCTAACAATATTGTGACACATGTTTGGTTTCCATGGTTTTTTATTTCCTTTTAGATGAGAAAGACCAAGAACGAGCAGCTTCAAGCAACGTTAGATGCTCAAGAGCAAGGGGTATTTCCATGTATGCAAATATGAAGGGGGGGTTGTAGAGGTGTTAGTAGTGACATTATAAACATGGCGGAAGATGGTTTGGATCACATTTTCGGAGAAAAAATGATGGCTACAAAGCACAAGAGGGATTTTTTGGACCATGTGACACGTCTCTTGTGCACTAATGTCTTATTTTGCAACTGTTTGTGCAAGGAATCGCTTGATTGGATTAAGAATAGGGTTGTCACTTGGTGCTGCATGTGCAAGGAGAGAGATAATAGCATGGTAGCTTTCTGATTTTGGCTCTACTTTTGATGCATATTTTGAAATGTATTTGAGGAAAACATGTCTAGAAAGAACGGGTTGGAAATCAACATTATCCCTCCATATTGAAAGCATGGTTGGGTTGTGAATATTTAGAAGGGAATCATTTCTTGTATGATTGTAGGTTTTACATCCATTTACATCAATGAATAAGGAAGAAGTAGCTTGTAGGTCATAGGGAAAACCATAGTGACATTGAACAGATGTTCCTTTTTGTGAAGGCAAGTTGATTCTGAACATCTAGTGTGCCTTTTAACACAATTTACAAGTTCTTCATTGTCAACTGAGTAGTTTGATGCAAATATGGATGGTGATGCAAGACTGCATGGATCATTTGTAGTAGAATGATGTAACCCAAAAGTGGACAAGTGGGCATTACGAGGATTCCAAGTGGTAACATATGTGTCAAAAAAGTGTTTTGCAGCTTCAACTGTAAGAACATATTCCCAGTCTAAGGTGTCCATATTTGGTGCATCTTCCAACCAAATAAAGCCATGAATGTGTGTGGATCCCCTATGTTGCCATTCATACCGACATGGGAGGAAAAGGAATATATTAGAAATCAATCTTATCAACTGATAAACATGAAGAGAAGGATAAGAAGGAAGATATAGTAAAACACCTGCACCAAGAATCCGTTATATTAAATCCTTTTTGAAGCACCTTTTCAAGGAATATTTTGAATCTATTGTGCATGTATTGTGATGTAATATGTGGATTTGATATTATATTGTTGTGAATATTCCATTGATGGTGTTTATCTAAACTGGTATGGAGTTCATCACGCATTAGAGCATTCAAATGCGATCATTTTGTGTTAGTTGCACGAAGGGTGAAGAAGAACATTGGTGTACCTTGTTGATTGATCATATTTGTGAGTTCAGCTCTACTTTTGTTCCAATATGAGCGTGTTACACACAATGAAGACCCAAATTGGGTGACCCTTTCACCAATTTTGTCACTAGGGATGTCTTGCAATTAGTTAACAAGATGCAAGTATTGTGGGAGGGAGTGTATCTTCAAGGTTAATTTTGACAAAAACAGAAGCAGTAGCATTACTCCGATGACGCATAATTAGATTGTATATGTAGTACTGGAAGTGAGGATGTTTCCCAAATATATTGTCATGATAGTGAATGACGCTAAGTGCATATTCATGAATCCCAACTTGATGAATGTGTGGTTTTGTAAGCATTACTACACCTCTAGGGAGCAAGGTTGGAAAATACATGGAAAGAAGGCCTTGTGTGTTGTACTCATTGATAGGGGATATTCCTATAGGGGGTCAATCAATGGAAGGCGGTAGTGGGATATCTAGTGTGCATATGAAGTGTCTAATTTCTTCAACCTTGGTTCTAGCATTATTTTGTGTTGAAATAAATGAGGATGATTCTAATTCATAGGGTTCAAATGAATTTGGTGGTCAGATTGTAGAGGACAAGCTTTGTTGATGAGATAATGTATCATTGTTATTAACATGGGGAATCAAAGGTGAAATGTTTGTTGAAACAAGAGGCAAAGAAGATAATGCAATTGGGTTGACTCATACATCCTTGTAGTATGGATGATTTCCCATTTTTTATTCAAGAGCAGTAAGAACACGTGTTCGACTAACAAACAGTTCATATGGATTGTTTGTAGGGATGCATTTGCGAACAACAAGGATGTCAAGGTCTGATATTAAATGGGCTATGGATATGTAAATAGTGGAAATGTCTTGGTGGGAGTGAATAGTATGTCCAGAATATTTATATTGACAACCACGGGCATGTGTGACATGTAGGATTGGGTTGGTGCGACTAATGAGCATTTCTTCAACTTGCGTAAGTATTGCAAGAATGGGTGGTTGTATCCCTGGGTCCATATTTTTTTATAATGAAAAGTGATTTCCCTTTCTTTCTAGAATACAACGAGAAAAACTGTATGCACCATGGAACTTTTTCATTACAATACCAGGGTAACATTCATTGCAAATCGAGCAGACATTCATGTTAGCTAGTTGGTCCATTTTTTTACGAAATCGTTGATGTGCATCATCAAGGCAAGTGTTGGATGGATTTAGCATGGTGTCAAGGCTAGTTTTGGATGGATTTAGCATGGGGGATGGAAGGGATGGTGTGTCGAAAGGTTGGCTAAGAGAAAAGGAAGAAGACATATCCACAGGTTGACGAGCAGCTCTATAAAGAAGACGTTGCTTCTTGTTGTTTTTATCTCTATTATGTGCATATACAAGTCTTATTCATGCATTGGCTTGTTCATTTTCATGTTTCAGCATGATGCCTACAAGAAAAGCGTAAACTTGTTAAAGACCTATGTATTTGAATGTCCAACTGAAATTTTCGAATAATGTTTTCTACCATCACAAATGCAACATTTAGGCATCCAATTCCACAGATGTTTTATGTTCTAAGTGAAAGAGTAAAAAGAAATTGTTTGTTGTCGATATTCTCGTCTATTTCAATAATTGATACTGCTTCAGTTGATAGTTAATCTTGAATGTTTAAAAATTTAGTATTTACTTACAAGTTGCTTATATATTGTCAAATTGAGAGTTTCATTTTGCAAAATGTATGTAAATGTTATTTTGGAATGGGTAAGAGTAGTTCTAAAACATGGTATTTACTCTACCAGGGGAAACTGTTTTTATCTTGCATATAGTTGACAGTAGAGGAAAACAGATATCAGTAAGCCTGTCCATAAAAACAATTAACATGACCGCTTCCAAAACATGCAATCCACACTGCCAAGGAAAGGGTTGTTTCACTTTGAATATATTTTTTTTTTGTCCATGCCCTATTTGATTCCACAAAAAATAACAACCATCACGTTATGGAGACTATGCTAACTAAATATGATATTTCACTCTTGCTACATGTTGTTGCTAACCTTTGGCCACCGGTACAAGTTTCCACATTAAACCAAGTGAACTCACTCAACTCATCAACTATTCAGTTCTAAATTTTTGTCTTAGACAACATTCACAAGCATGATTTATTACTTCCAATTATATATAATAGTCTTCTAGAAAATGGGCAACTAAAAGAAGGAACTATAATCAAAGTCACCCAATCAAAGTAAAGCGTAAACTTGTTAAAGAATTAAAAGCTTTCATTGGTGACAGGGACACATGTTGTATATGTATTAAGTGAAAATTTTATGGATATAAAACAGAAGATATAAAGCAAATGTTAAGTGATTCCATATTGGGCACCAACTATGTATGCTAAAATAAAATTTATGGAGTAAATATTGTTTTTCAAGTTCTAGTTTAATAACTATAAGAAAGCAATAATATAGAAGACCAAATTGTAGTATGACAAACCATATATGAAAAAAAAAACCCAATAAATGTAATAATTGTTCTTTATGGAAAAATGACAAGCTGTGCTAAGAAAGAAGAGAACAAAGTTGTTTATTTTATAAATAAGCATAGTAGCAAATTAGTATTGTATTACAAAGCAACGATATAGGCTGCATCAACAATTTAGGTTCAAAATGTTAAGTGATAGCTTGTACAGTGGAACTATGAGACTACAAGATAGAACTCCTAAAAGCAAGTTAAAAAAAAAACAAGCCTGCTATGTTGAAGCATGAAAGAAGGAAAACAAATATAAGAATTGAGGCAATTCATTACAAACAATAAACAATATTTAAGTATCAAGTTGAAAAAATGTATGTATTTGAATGTCCGCATGATATTTCCGATTAAATGTTTTCAACCATCACAATTACAACCTTTAGGCGTGCAATTCCACGAAAGGTATATGTTCTAACTGAAAGAGTAAAAATAAATTGTCTGTTGCAGATATTTTGGGTTATTTCAACAATTGATGTTGCTTCAGTTGAGAGGAGGAATAGGTATTTCACAGAAATTCCCATGAGTTAGTTTGCAGCATCATCAAAAGTTATGACACCGTGAAGGTGTCCAATGAAATCTTCCAATTCAACCTTTAGTATGTATCGGTATTCAATTCAAGAAACTCTCCATCACATTTACCACAATACCAAATATTTCCAACTTTATGGGAAAAAATCATGCATTGTATACCATCAACAAAAAGAGGGCATGCAAGGAAATGAAAGTCATCCATGTTGACATTTGTGATGGTTGCAACAACAGAGTACCAAACAGGCTTTTCAGACGGTTGAAGATTTTGTAGCTCATTGATGGTAAAGCTTTTATGAGGACCAAAATGAGAGGAATTGAATTTTCAGCTCAAAGATGGTGACACTGAACGAAATCCATTGTCATGAAACCATCTCTGGAGAAGGACAGTTTCTTCAATATTTGGGTTTATAAAAAAATTATTGTTGGAGATAGTCCAAACGGTTTTTCCATTGACTTCTGTTACATAGCTTCCTTTGATTGCTAAAGCTGGAGGAGTAGATAAACCGTGAAGTTTAGTAAGCTCAGATCCTTTAATTTGGAAATGTTCTCCCCAAAGTGTTATGTCAATGCTATAGCCTGACGTGTCGCGGAGTCCAACCATGTGTCGCATAGTCTCTACACCATACTGTTTCCATATCGTGGATGTAGGAGAAACTAAAATTACAAGTCCTAGAAGGTTAACCATGGAATTTACAGGTATAGTTTGGATGTCCTGAATAGTTTTAAAGTTAAATAAATATAAAGGTATTAATGGGTATTCATCTAAGCATGGTTGGATGGTTGAGGAGGAACCTAGAAAAATATCATTATGGCTTTTCAAATGGTTGAAAATTGGATTGGATGATTTCGCAGTGCCATTTGATACTATGTACACTACTCCTAATTGTATTTGCTCGTACAAAGAGAGTGCCAATTCATTGAATGTAGAGATATGTATTTCATTGCGTGAAGCATTAACAAGGTCAAATCCAGACACTTTTCCATACCCTCGTTGGTTTCCATATTCATGAATATTTTCTTGGCAATAACTCAACCTTGAATGGTCCAAACTTTGTTACAAGAGGAGAGTGAAGTGAATGGGATATTCGATGTAGGCAAGGCATGGTTTTCATTTATTCACGTAGTGTTCACTGCAATAGAGAAAATACTTTGTGAGGGAGAGGCTACATGTAAGTGGTAAGATGCAGGGTCTCCAATAATCGTTGCATCCACTGTGACAAGTTCAAGTGCAAGGACTGTGATAGTCCTGGTAAGAAGAAGTATGTTAGAAAGTAATGGGAGAAAAAAACATCTGATGCATCAACGATGTGAAATTCATTAAGTGGGAAAAACAGAATGCAGAAATGAAACATATGTTACATTATGTACAAGGTTGCAACTACATTGGGTGACTTTGATTGTAGTTCCTTCTTTTAGTTTCCCATCTTCTACAAGACTATTATATATAATTGGAACTAATAGCTCTTGCTTGTGAAGGCCATCTGAGATAGAAATTTGAAACCGAATAGTTGATGAGTTGAGTGAGTTCACTTGGTTTAATGTGGAAATTTGTACCAACGAGAAAAGGTTGACAGCACCATGTGGCAAGAGTGAAATAGCATCTTCAGTTAACATAGTCTCCATAACGTGATGGTTGTTCTTTCCTATGGAATCAAATAGGGCATGAACAAAAAAAACAAAAAATGAAAATTATTCAGATTGAAACAACGTGTGCCTTGGCAATGTGGATTGCATGTTTTGGAAGCAGTCATGTTAATTGTTTTTTATGGACAGGCTTAGTAATATATGTTTGTCTCTACTGTCAACTATATGCAAGATAAGAATAGTTTTCCTTGGTAGAGTAAATACCATGTTTCAGAACTACTCTTACCCATTCCAAAATAACATTCACATACAGTTTGCAAAATGAAAATCTCAATTTGAAAATAAATAAGAAACTTGTAAGTAAATACTAAGTTTTAAAACATTCTAGATTAAAATTCCAATTGCAAGAAGAAGATAAATTCAGAGCCACTGAAATACGAAGCAAATATTTTTCTACCACAATGAATGTTGAAAACAGTTAAGCAAGATGAAGGAATACCTGTAAATTTGACAAAGTGGCAATACCTCTGTTGCAAAATATCTGGTGTAACCGAAGCACCGCAAAAGCAATAAAAGAAAAGAAAAGGAAAATAGTAAGAATTGGTTACCTAAATATTTGTATATATGTGCAAAGCAAAGGCTGTGCAGTGGCAAACTTGATAAATCAAAAATCGTGACAACATCTTCGAGATCCTCATAAGTTGAGCCACAATTAAGAAATAGCCCATCTATAAATCAAATCACAAGCTTTCTTGTATTAATGGAGCAAAAATGCATTGATGAAGCATTAACATAGAGCATTCATGTCGATGAATGGACATCGGCAAAATATTCGTCACCGACTCGAGCGGTAGTGAAACCAAACCACGAGCAAAATGACCCCTCAAACTGTGAGCCTAAAGCTACAAAATCCCTCAGACTAAAACTTTTGCAAAACCCTCAGCCTCAAATCTTGGCAAAGGCTATGTCAAATTCAAAGAAAAAACTAACCCTACAAAATATGAGCCTAAACCCACAAAATCCCTCGCACTGAAACTTTTTCAAAACTCTCAACCTCAAATCTTGGAAAAGGCTATGCTCAATTAAAAGAAATGAACTCCAGTGAAGGATAGTGGCAGAAAGCATGGGCCTGTCAATTCATACATGCAAAAAAAATGAAATTGATCACCAAACATACATGAAAAAACCTGTCAGGACATAATCCCATCAATCCATTAATGCACGGGATTGGTTGTTTAGGGAAAAAGAAAAAGTGTAGTCAAAACATGCAAGCCACCTGTCAGCAAAACGCCCAAAACAACAAGTCAGAAGTAGGATCTGCAATCCGCAATCTAAATGCGAAAAGGACCGTTGTGGACACAACTTTTTGGCAGTCCGTTTTTAAAAATGAAGAACTACAAACCCACAATCCGCAATCCGCAATTGCGGAAAAACTATTGCGTAAAGGAAAATGTGGAAATAGAGTTGCGGAACCAAAACTATGAAAACTTATTTTTGGAAGTATGTATTGTGAAAACAGTATAGCGGAAAAGGAGATTACCAAAAGGAGCTTGCTGAAGGGTAATATGCATAAATCAAGTTGTGAAAACTCAATTGCGGAAAGATTTTGTTGCGGAAAGAATGAGGTTGAGGAAGCAAGTCTATGGAAAGCTATATTGTGGAAATATAGTCTGCGGGACACAAGTTACGAAATCAAGAATGTGGAATCGCATTGATAAATTGATAAAGGATTGAACTGAACTGTAATAAAGGACACATGCAGAAAATATGGGCTTGTCAATCGAGACACGCGGCAAAAAAATGAAATTGATCACCAAACGTGCATGAAAAAAACTGTCAGGACATAAGCCCATCAATTGAAAGGAGCTTGGTGAAGGGTAATATACGGAAACAGAGCTGTGGAAACTCAATTGCATAAATATTGAGTTGCATAAATAATGAGGTTGTATAAGTAATCCCAGAGAATCGATATTTCTGAATCGCATTACTAAATTGAGAAAGGACTGAACTGAACTGCATTAAAGGACACTGGCAAAAATTATCGGCCTGTCAATCGATACATGAAGGAAAAATAAGAAATTGATCACCAAAAATGCATGAAAAAAGATGTAAGGACATAATCCCATCAATCCATTCATCCGTAGGACCGGTTGTAACACAGAATACACCTGTCAAACTCCTATTGGCCCAACAGACAAGACACTTGTCAGAATTTAATTGGATGGAGCGACGAGGAATCTACTGAGACTACCATCTCCATTGTGTAATGCCTTCGGCGTAATTACCATGTTGTCTTGATTGAACCCCTTATTGTTTGATATTTCAATTAAACTATTTGATTCAATACGATCCTAATCCTCACACATGCATTTTTTATTTGAAACACGATATGATTGAAATAAAAAAAATTAGCGGTGACCCTTGACCATTCATTTCCTGTAGTAAAAACCCAACTCACCATCATTATTACCGAGGATTTAACAGGATCTATATTTTTTCATACCATATGTGAATATGATTGCACATGATTCATGTCATTTCGAGATTTTAAATTGAAACCACCCATTGTTTACCTATCCATTCTCTAGAGTTTTGATGGGAAGGTAGCTTGGATAGGAAACCTTGTTCTCTAGGATTCCATAGCATTTTCCACTTAACTTCCACATGAGGGAGAACATTGGTTTAAGGGAAAAATTGGAACCAATATTTACTACCATCTCAAGAGAATCATGATTGGAGCAAGGGCATTCCACGCTCTTGGGTGGATGAAGAATGGCAAGAAATTTTGGTACCTATAAAAAAGTTCTATATTTGTGAAGGGATTTATGCCGTAACATTCCAATATCACATATGTTTTCTATTTTCACTTTCAAGGATAAAAAAATATTAACCTTCCCTTCCTCTGGATAAGTCTAACAAATATGTCTATGCATGGCCAAACACAATCCATCAATGTAGAGCATGGAATATCCCATCATGGACTTATCAAATTGCTTCATAAGAGCAGATTTGGGGTCTAAAATGGGACTCATAAGAAAGAGATCCAACAATATGTTATATTTTTATCATTTAAGCTAGCATTAACTTAGGATCTTAACTGAGAGAATAACAAGCACAGCAATCAAACACATGAGACAGTGAACACAAATATTTTCATCAGGGAAACCATAAAGGAGAAAACCCCGCAACTTCTTCAGAGATATAATTAGCACCAATAGCAAAGCCCCAAAAACAGTAAGATGATATCCCGACAGCAGTAGCCTCTTTCTCCTTAGCCCCAACAACTTCTTCTTCCTCAGCTATGTGCTACAACTGAGTGTGAGTAAGTGTGTGGTAAATAGAGAGGCTCACTCTCTATCTATACTAATTCTCAACTTGACAATGACTCACTAGGGCTGACTTCTCTAGGAGAGTCTAATAAACCTAGGGGCCCGTAGCTGCGGGGACTTTAACCCTTGAACAATAGGACGGTTACCCACAATGACTTGACATGACTTGTTTACCTTATAGAACCTCCCAATAGGAAAATCAGGGCATGACATGACTTAATTGCATTACAGATACTTCCCGGCATAAACATCGGGGTACAATACATGAGATATACAAGTGAATACATTCTAAAGTTACAAATACATCAACACTCCCTCTTAACTAGGAAGGTATTCTTTTGACACAATTTCCAGTATTGGTCTTCTTCTCTGTATCGACTGGATCATCTTGTCATCTTCATCTTCAAGTTGTCTTCATCTTCAAGTCTTCTTCATCTTCAAGTCATCTTCATCTTCAAGTATTCTTCATCTTCAAGTATTCTTCATCTTCAAGTCATCTTCATCACGAGATCTGGGTCATCACTAGATCTGGATCATCATCACTGCTAGATCATCATCATTGTATCATCATCAAATCTAGATCGTCACTTGATCTAGATCATCATCAAGTCTAGCTCATCATCACATCTAGATCATCATCATCAGTGCTATCTCTTGATTCTTCTCGTCACAGGAAGTTCTACAGATCCAGCCATTTTTCATGATGATTGTAGGCCTAGCCTTCATGTAGGTCTTCTTCAGCGCTTATATCTGACCCTAAGTCAGAATGGCCCACCCAGCTCTTACATCTGACCTCATCTTGTCAAAAAGGCATGCCCAACACTCACATCTGACCTCATCTTGTCAGAAAGGCCCAACACTCACATCTGACCATGTGTAAACACATCGCACCAGAATGGCTCAGCACTTATATCTGACTATGTGTGAACACACTGCATTGGAAGGGATCTACACTTACATCTGACCATGTGCGAACACACCACATTGGAAGGGCACTACACTTACATCCAACCATGTGTGAACACACCGCATTGAAAGGGCTCTGCACTTACATCTGACCAGGTACGAACACACCACATCAGAAGGGAACTGCACTTACATATGACCATGTGTAAACACATCGCACCAGAATGGCTCTCAGTCCCAGATTGAGGATTCCTGGTAACTGACCAGGTGCCTCCATTCTCACAGAGAATGGAATCTCAGCACCAAGCTGAGTATCCTGGTAACTGACCAGGTGCCTCCATTCCAAGAATGGCATTCATCACTTATATCTAATCATGTAGGAACCAATCCTACAGTCACATCAGAATGGCTCAGCACTCACATCTAACATGGAAGGAACCAATCCTCTCACCATGATAAAATGGATCATCCCTTACATCTAACCATGGAAGGAACCTAATCCTCTCACCATGTCAGAATAGCTCTAGGTCTCATCATTTCCCCTTGGATGGAACCTTGATCTGTAGAACACCAAGCTTCTTCCTGAAGTACTCAAACTTCACTCTGGCCAATGGCTTCGTCAACACATCATCTATTTGTTCATCCATCGCAAAATACTGGAGCTTCACTGCTCCTCTTTGCACCATATCCCTGATATAGTGATACTTGATCTAGATATGCTTCGACTTGTCATGGAACACTGGGTTCTCTGACAACTTCACACAACTTTAGTTGTCGCAATATATACAAGTAGCATCCAACTGGAGATCAAATAAATCAAATAATAGCTTTCTCAGCCACACTACCTCACAACTAGCTGAAAAAGTTGTGACATAATCTGCTTCAACTGTACTCAGTGCCACACAGGACTGCTTCCTACTAAACCAAGAGATCACACCTATTCCCATACTGAAGCAGCATCCTAAAGTGCTCTTCCTATCGATGGAACTGCCTGCCTAATCTGAATCAACATAACCCTCTAGGTTAATATTTTGATTCACCTCGTACTTGAGCCCATAATCTACTGTACCCTTCAGGTACCTCAGAATATGCTTTGCAGCAACCAAGTGAACATGTCTTAGATCTATCAGGAACTGGCTCAAGGTGTTCACAGCAAAGCAAATATCTGGTCTCATGTTCATCAAGTACATCAAGGACCCAATCATCTGACGATACATCATAGCATCAACCGCTTCTGATGAAGCATCACTCAATAGCTTCATGTTCGATGGCATAGGTGTGGTATGGCCTTGAATTCCATCATACAAAACCTCTTCAGGATCTCTACTGCATACTTCCCTTGTCTGAGGAAGATTCCATCCGCATTCTGCCACACCTCCATGCCTAGAAAATAGTGCATCATACCCAAGTCTTTCATTTCAAACTCATCAGCAAGATTCCTCTTCGTATCAAAAATCAACCCATCCATACCTGTTACAAACAGATCATCCACATACAGTAGGAGTATCACTGGGTTACCTTTTTCAACCTTGTAGTAAAGGTTGGAATTTGCTTTACTTTTGGTAAATCCCAAACTGGATAGAAAACCATCAATTCTGTTGTACCATTTCCTAGGTGCTTGTTTCAAACTTTACAGGGCTTTCTTCAATATACACACATGAGAATCCCTATAATGTGTCTCAAAACCGAGTGGCTGCTCCACATACACTTCCTCTTCTACTACACCATTCAAGAAAGTATTCTTGACATCCATCTGTGTGTATCTTCCATTTCATCACTGTAGCCAGAGAAAGTACTGATCTGATGGAAGTGTATCTGGCTATAGGTGCAAAAGTTTCTTCATAGTCTATTCCTTCTTTCTGGGAGAAGCCATGAGCCATGAATCTTGCTTTATATTTCTCTATGTTTCCATCTACAGCATGCTTGATCTTGTAGATCCGTTTGGAAGTTACAATGGACTTCCCTTCTAGTCTTGGGACAACATCCCAAACATCATTCTTCATGATCGATTGATACTCTTCGATCATAGCATCCTTCCATTCTTTTCTTTCTGCTGCTTCTTCATAGTTGGAAGGTTCTTTATCAATAATGTCGCATAGCAGGGCTACATAACTAGAGCAGGACCTAGTTCTCTTCCTTCCTCTGTGTGTTTCTTCTGAAGCTCCATATCTTTCTACACCTTGGATAATTTCATGTACCCAAGTAGGTTTCCTCTTGTGAGGATTCTTCTCCTAAGGTGGATCCACAGGTTCTTGAGGTTCTTCTAATTCTCGATCCTCTTCTTGAATTTCTTCGCTCATGGTTGTATCATGAATTCTGGGTGCTTTTGTTTCTTCAGGTTCTTCATTCGGTCTCTTCCTGGATTTGATGTAGGCTAAATCTTCATCAAATGTAAGATCTCTGCTGATGTCGATCTTCTTGAATCCTGGGAAGTATATTATGTAAGCCTTCGAGCTTTCAGAGTATCCTGCAAATACACCCTTCTTTCCTGAAGGATCTAACTTTGTCCTCTTTTCTTTCGGAATATGTATGTATACAGGACAGCTGAATATTCTGAGATGGCTGACTTTTGTATTCTTGCTGGAGAAGACTTCTTCAGGTGTCTTGTTCTTGAGTACTCTGTGTGGAGTACGGTTCTGTACATATACCGTTGTTCTGGAAGCTTCTTCCCATAGATGCATGGGAAGATCTTGATCATGAAGCATGGCCCTTACTTCTTCCATGATCATTCTATTCTTTCTTTCTGCAATCCCATTCTGTTGTGGATTATATGGATTGGATAACTCCCTCTTAATCCCTGAGTCTTTGCATATCTCTTTGAATTCATTTGATGTGAATTCTTCATCGTTATCTGATCGAAAGGTCTTGATCTTCTTTTTAGTGTGGTTCTCGATCAAGGCTTTGAATTCCTTGAACTTGCTGAATACTTCATCTTTGTTCTTCATAAAGTGTATCCATGTCTTCCTATAAAAATCATCAATAAAAGAAACATAGTATACATACCCACTTAATGAACTAGATGACATTGGACTGCATACATCAGAGTGGATGATTTCCAAGATTCCTTTTGCCTTGCTGTCACTACTTGGAAATGTCTTCTTTGTGTTCTTCCCTTTCGCATATCCTTTGCATACACCTTCATGTTTTGGGAGACCTTCAACAGCTTTGCTTGCAAGTGGTAGTGCTCTGTAATGCACATGTGCAAGCCTTCTATGCCAAAGCTCATTTGGTTCTACTGATTCATGAACCAAAGCTTGTTCTGGTTGGCCCTTCAATTTGTATAGTCCTCCTTCTTGTTCCCCAATCACTACTGCATCATCAAAATACTTTCCCTTTGGCCACATGAGTACTTGGCCATCTACAAATGCAACCCTCATTCCTTTTGCATCCAACATAGATATGGAGAGGAGGTTCTTCTTTAGTCCAGGTACAAACAATGTGTCTTTCATCTTGATAGACATTCCAGAGTCTAGCTTATATGAGGATTCACCACTACCTTTTATTGGATACTGGTAGTCATCTCCAAGTTTCACCTTGTGAGGTGATTCATGTTCAGATAGTTTCACAAAGGATTCCTTGAATCCTGTCATATGTTTGGAAGCACCACTGTCTATAAGCCAATCATTGCTGCCATGTGTGATAGTTCCCGTGAGAGCAAAAATCAGAACATATTCTTCATCACTTGAATAATCATCACTGTCTTGTCTAGTTCTCTTTGTGGAAGGTTCATCATCCTCTGTAGCATGAGCATGATGTCTTCTCTTGTTTCCCTTCTTCTTGTGAGAGCTACTTTTGTTTCTAGTACAATCTCTAGAAAAGTGTCCTCTTTCATCACATGTATATCAAATGTACTTAGACATATCTCTAGGCTTTCTAAAGTTACTCTTCTGGTGAGAGTGCTTACCTCTATGATGGCTAGTTCTGGTTTTCTTGGATTGTACTATGAGAGCTTGATCTTCACTTCCCATCTTTTCTTCTTGAGCTGCTATCCGAGCTTCTTCTTGAGAGCATTCTTCCCATAGTCTGCTAAACTTGACTAGCTTCTTTCTAGCACAGATCCCTTGAATGAAAGAGTCCCATGTCCTAGGGAGACCATTCAAGGTGGTCATTACAATCTCTGCATTCTCCACTTCTTCATCCACTGCTTCAAGTTTTTCTTT
The DNA here is from genome assembly GCA_001517045.1 of Pseudotsuga menziesii. Classification (NCBI taxonomy): domain Eukaryota; kingdom Viridiplantae; phylum Streptophyta; class Pinopsida; order Pinales; family Pinaceae; genus Pseudotsuga; species Pseudotsuga menziesii. The sequence goes on along the minus strand of LPNX010659508.1, from coordinate 101,237 downwards.
GATCTGGGAGACCCTTGTGGAGTATGATTGTATGGTCTCTGCATTTTGGATCTTCACATTATTCAACTGGTTCCTTAAGGTCATCTTCTGATTTATGTTATTTCCTTAAAACAGTTTGGTTAGGGCATCACACATAGCTTTAGGTTTCTTAAGGGAGGACACCTGTGGTATGAGGTGATCCTTGGTTGAATCAGCAATAATCCTCTTAGCCATAACAAACTTCTTCTTGTGTAATTCCTTAGCCTCATCTCCCTCTGGAACTAGAATCTCCTCATTGATGTAGGAATCCAACTCATTTTCTTCCAGGACCAGGAACATCCTATACTTCTAGGCTCGGAAGTTATCATCTCCCTCAAGATTTTCATCAAGCTTGGTATGATGCAACATATTAACTAAGAACCTCAAATGGAAATACAAAAGATTTAGATCTTACCAGGTTAAGATGTTGGATCTGGATCTGGAGCTGAATTTCTACAGAGCTGGTTCAGGAGTAGATTAGGGTTTGACTTTCTCGGAGTTATGTCCAACCAAAATCTTTGATCTTGATCTCTAAACTTTGATTTTTAGGAGGATATCAATCCAGGCCTAGGCTCACTCAAAAATTCCACTTCTGTTGAAAGCCCTAATTTCTGGCAGGAGTGTCGGGTCAAAAACTGAAAATGCTCGGAATCAGATTCTGCTTCGACAGAAAGATGTGCCCTAGGGAGGAGAGTCATCCCAACCTTCTTTTGGTGAAAATCTATGGAGAGAGATCCAAAAAGTAGGAAGCCCTAGTTTCCATAGCTGCACAGTGTCTTCTTCTTAGGTTAGCTCTAATACCATGTTAGATTTTTATCATTTAAGCTAGCATTAAATTAGGATCTTAACTAAGAGAATAACAAGCACAACAATCAAACACATGAGACAATGAACAAAAAGATTTTCCTCGGGGAAACCATAAAGGAGAAAACCACGCAACTTCCTCAGATATAGAATCAGCACCAATAGCAAAGCCCCAAAAAGAGTAAGATGATATCCCGACAGCAGTAGCCTCTTTCTCTCTAGCCCCAACAACTTCTTCTTCCTCGGCTATGCACTACAACTGAGTGTGAGTGAGTGTGTGATAAATAGAGAGGCTCACTCTCTATTTATACTAATTCCTGACTTGACAATGATTCACTAGGACCAACTTCTCTAGGAGAGTCTAATAACCCTAGGGCCTCGCAACTGCGGGGACTTTAGCCCTTGAACAATAGGAGGGTTACCCACAATGACTTGACATGACTTGTTTACATTATAGAACCTCCCGATAGGAACATTGGGGCATTACATGACTTAATTACATTACAGATACTTCCCAGAATAAACATCGAGGTACAATACATGAGATATACAAGTGAATATACAAGTGAATACATTCTGAAGTTACAAATACATCAACACAATAATCTCTTGATAATTTGGAATTCAAGAACTAATAGAATTTTAAGAAAAAATTCAACCATAATGGTTGACTTGGCATATTTGTCATGAAAAAAACTACATTTTTTTCTTCATATTTCCAACATATCTCCCTATGGTTTAACTCAAATTTCTAGTGGGAGCACTCCCTGGATGCGAAATTGAATTCCACATCCAACGAGTACCCACACTATATGCTTTTGATGGACACCAACCCATGAAAAATGAGAAAATCATTAAAACATGTTACTTTTAACTATTTCTTGTTTTTTGTGGGTTGGGATACATCAATCTATGCAGTGTGGGTACTCGTTGGATTTTAATTCCGCATCCAACAAGTGCTCCCTCTTGAAATTTGAGTAAAACCACATGGAGATATGTTGAAAATATGAAGAAAAAGGTATTTTTTCTCTATTCCTCCAAAATTCATAAATATTGTTTTATTATTTTCCTTAGGAGGCCCATTTTAGGTCCTAAATGTGCTCTAATGATGGTTGATGAGTTGAAAAAGCAACACCAAACCTGGAATGTTTTTTTTGTTTTGGAATGGGTTCTAGGAATATTTTTATACAATTGAAAATCTAGATTCTTCAGACGTTGGAGGTTCCTCTAAAAAATCCATATCCTCCCCAGATAAGAAAAGGAAAAGGGTCCCTATGGAGACACCAAAATAATCAACAAAAGAAGTTGTAGCTAATATACTAGTCACTGCTTGGAGGAGGAAGAAAAAGGACAAAACTATAGTCAAGAAATAGGGTGAAAAAGTAGAAGAACCACAGGTCAAACAAACAGATGACCTTTTATTAGTTCACGCAACTATAACTATGGTTACAAGAAGTAGATATTAACAAATATCTTAGAAATTGGGGCATAGACAAGGGAAGATGAAGTTGTCATTACTAGGAGTGTTCCAAGGAGACCTTGCACCTGTTTTTATACAAAGCACATGACTTATTCTCCGACCCCCACAAAAATTAATTTTGAACTTTCAATGAGGTGTAGATGGTATGCATCAACCCAATTTTACAGGGTAAATACTTTTGACCCTCCTTACTTTGAACCGTAATTCGATGGACTGGAGACATAGGATTTTGATCCTATTAAGCAAATTGTTCCTCCTACCTTTGTGCATATTGGTAATCCATCCAAATTGAAGAAGAAAAACATAAAGTTAAAAATTTAAGGGATAAATTTAGGGAATATGAATGATTAGATCACCATATAAAGAGAGAGAATAATATTTAAAGGAAAGGAATTCTCTACTAGATGAGAAGAAAGATAATTTAACCTCTAAATACAAAATTTTGTTTAAAAGAGCCAAGAAATTGCATATGGAAGTAGTGCTCCATAGGAGGTATAACATAAAAAATTTAAATCAATCTCATGCAACAACAACATACAATCCAATGTGCTTGCACGGTCTCCACATCAAATATTTACATCCTAATCCAGGAAATAGAGCATGCATGATGTGGTAATGGAGACACAATTTTGAAGTTCTGGACATTAACTTTGGGTTTGAAAGTCATAAGAAAAAACATATGTTGGTTTGTGTGACTAGAAACATAGGGTTTCCTTAACATATTACGATGTACAAATCTAATGGAATTAATGCCTTGTCATTTGACACTTGATTTCCTTTATACGACGAGTTGTGACTCCCATACAAATGACACTCATTAACACTCACATAAATAGTCTCTAAGATAGAAAAAATAATGGATAAACTAAATTTCTTTTTTTCCATGACACGTGCATTTTTTAATTCCATAGTACAGCATGCTCTTCATTGATGCCTAAGGTAGTGATTTGCAAAGTTGATCCCCCACTGCGAACTTTTGCATTACATCCTACTAACAAATCCATAGATCCATAATTCATGCCGAAAAAAACATGTCATGTTGTGTGAATGGTGGAGGAATGATTCCACTAGTGCAATTATGATTTTTGGAATCCAATATAAATAATGGCTCATCAATCTAACACCTAGTTTCCATTATATCTAGATTTGCAACTTGCATTCAAATGGTATACAAGGATACTTACAAAATGGTCCTGGGGGCATAGAAACCAAACAAATAAGAAAATTTTCATTTCATTTCCTCCTAAATGTTTAAATATCCTAACATTCCCCCCTTAAGAACAACATGGGATGGGATTTAAGGATTTACAAAGATGACAAAATAGGAGGAGGAAGGATGCATTAGATATTATTCCCCCTTAATGACAACTTCTTGAATTTCTAGCATAGATTGAAGTTTGATTTTGTGAGAGACTTTGAGAAAATGTCAACAAGTTGACCATTTGTAGGGCAAAAGAACACTTCAATAATGTGATTTTGAATCATTTTTATGATGAAGAGCATGTGTATCTCAATATGTTTATGTGCTAATGTTGAACTAGATATTTGGTGAGATTGAAGGAACATTGACTGTCACACTAGAGAGTAGTCATATGCTACTACTAGAATTCAAACTTTGAAAGGATTTGTTGAAACCACAAGGCTTCTTAATTTGCATTAAGTACAACTCGTTATTCTACTTCTGCTGAATAAAAATGAAGAGAAAATGGAATATAAGGATGGGTATGATTCAAATACAAAAGGACACCAACTAATTGACGGTACAAAGTGGCATCTACTTTGGGTGTAGTGTAAGTGGAAACAAGTTTGAATCTATACTAGAAGGTAGATGTGGTTGGCTTACAATATTCCATGCAGAAGTGGAGAAGAAGGTTAGATGCATACTTATATTAAGAAAGTAAAATTCCTTCCTATGTTTGCAAGACTTGGATTCCAAGAAAAAATGCAAATGTCATGAGTTTGTTATTTCAATTTTCTTCTCAAGATTGAATTTCACATGGGTTAAAAGTTTGGATTCACTACTTGTGAGAATAAGGTCATCAACATAATGAATAAGTATTATGAGATGGTTACCTAATTTCTTGGTATAGATATTGGGGTTAGAATGACATCTAGAAAAACTGGTGTCAAGAAAAAACATATATGTTTTAGCATACCAAGCCAGAGGAAATATCCAAGATTTTGTTCCATGTAAATTTCTTCTTGCAAATATCCATGCAGGAAATTGGATTTGGCATCCATTTGATCAAACATGGGGAATAAAATGAATTGAAATAACTAGGAACTTATCAATAACCCACCTTGGTTTTGTTGATGGTATAAGCAATGTTGGATATAAGACAACAATTGATACAATATAATGTGAACAAGCACCCAAATTATTTGGAACTTCTATATTAATGGTGACAAATATCTATAAATATTTTCCCTCTTTTAACCATGTAGTTGTTTTTCATGAGCAAGTCACTATGATGTGTTCAACAAAACAATTTATTGCCACACCGGTCAAATTCCTTAAGCAACCACTCACACTTAAAGACTAAATATTGGAATACCAATGTATTATGTGATTAAAACCCTCATAGGAGGAAAGTGTCCATGACCCCAACCAACGTAGCCACTTGAGGTAATGTATTAATGCAAAAGGAGAATATTATACATATGAGTTTCTTAAAATTGATAATCATAAAATGACACTCCGTCATCTTTAAATACTTATGATGGACCAACCAGATACTAAGACACATATCAATATATTCATTGGTATTGATGAGAAGATGAATTATTAGAGTAATTTATGTATAGAACATATCTTAATTATCGTCTTACATAAGCATAATTTCATACTAAATAAGAATAATAAAGAAACACACATTACCTAAAGACACATTAGAGCAAGTTGATCTTAACTAACGCTTAAGTGTCGAAATATCTTAACACCCCCACTTAAGAACAACTTGGGATAGGATTGAAGGATTTACAAAGGTGAGAAAATAGCAAGAAAGAGGCATCAGAACCTATTCTCCCTTAATGAAAACTTATTGAAATCCTTACATAGTTTGAAGTGTGGAAATATTTGCTTGTATAAGAGACTTTGAGAAGCATTTTGAGAACACGATCATGAATAATATTTTTTATGAAGTGCATGTAAAAATCCATAAGTTTGTTGGACTGATGTTGAACTCGATATTTGTTGATCTTGATGGAACTCTAAATGTCACACCATAGGGTAGTTGGATACAACTGTTGCAATCCAAACTTTGAAAGGATCTATTGAAGCCATAAGGTTTCTTGAATTGCATTAACTATTTGTTGAAGAAAGTGAAAATGACAACGAAATATAGTGATGGGCCATGAGTCAAATACAAAAGGCTTCCAAATGACTGATGATACAAAGTGGCATCCATTTTGAGTGTAGTGCAGGTGGAAACTTATTTGACTTCAGATTGGAATGGATATGGGGTTGGTTTACAATCATCCATGTAAAAGTAGAGAACAAGGCCACATGCATATTTATATTGAGAAAGAAAATTCATTACTTGGTTTATAAGACTTGGAGGCCAAAAAAATAATACAAATTTCCTAAATTAATCCTTTCAAATTTCTTATTATGGTTGGATATCACATGGGGTAAAAATATTGATACCAACATAAATAAATCTCATGTTCATAGTTCATCTTGGAAGTGCAACGTTCCACAAATAATTGAATTAGGATGGAATGATCCTTTTATGTTTCGAAATTTTTTCTTAGCACTCAGAGGTTCATATTGCATCATATCGTCAACTATGACATATCAAATAATGATGGGACGATTTTTCAAATATACCTAACTGGATAGAGCAATGCATCAAAAGTGGTCCCTAAGAAACCATGAATATAGTTGAAAATCATGTTTCCAAGAAACAACGGTACCAAGATCGTATCTAAAATATGTGAAAAGAAAGATCTGATACATATCACTTTAGTATAAATACTTCCAACTTCATTATCTTCAACAACATGCATAATCAAGGCAGAGTTCATCGATAAAGACTCTATATTTCCAAGGCCTAAGTAAATACAATCAACAAAGATCATACTTGAGAGGAAGATCAAAGTCAAAAGAAGTGATGGAATCCATAGAAACAGACTCATCATCGCAAGAGTCGAAAAATCTAGTAACATAATGAAACTCAGCAAGAACACTGACTTTCAACTCTATGGGAGAGTTCAAATATTCAAAAGTGCCAATGTTTGAGGATCTATAATCTATGAGATTATACTCAAAATTCAAATCGGGGATGAATTTTATTGTAACTCGGTCACCATCCAAAGGAGTTCCATAATATATTATAGACTCTAGGAAAAATTCATCTAAAGGAAGTATACCATCCCATATAGAACACATCCAAACATTCATTTTAATCAAATGGGTGGAGAGCAGTCTCCAATGCCCCCATTGGATGAATCACCTGGTCAACTTCTGATACCAAGTCCAGAAGGTAAGCATGAATGCGAAGGCTTGTTCTCAGTAGAAATTGGACATGAAGGATATATGGGTTGACTAATTCGACTGCACACAACCTCAAAAGTTGACAACTTCCAATGGTCAATAAAAGAAGAAGTCTTAAAAGGAAACACCTTAGGTATGGAAGTCATAGAAACCAAATATATTATGTGTATTGGAGATGCATTGATATGAAGGTTGGGCGGGGGTAGATTAAAAATTTTAGTTGAAGTAGGATGCATCGTCACACCAATATTTCATAATCCTTCATGGAATGTCTACCTAGGGGGACTTTCGAACCATTTTGATGGTTAGAAACATTAGTAGAGAATGATAATCGTTCAATGGTGATAATTTTCCCATTATGTGGAAATTTAAGGATACATAAGATCAAAGATACTATAGCTATCATTACTTGGGTCTAAATTCTCCCTAATAATAGGTTATAATCAAATGGAGAATCAACTACCTCCACTTCTTCTGTGATTGTTTGTCCCCCTAGCTCTATTGGAAAAGCTAGTATTATTTCATGACGTTTGAACAAATCACCATCAAAATCCATCAACATTTGGTAGGAGCAACTAGATCAAGTGACGTGATAGCCTTCCAACATGATAGAGACATCACACAAATGGAGGCAACATCATCAACAATAGTACAATGTATAGTGCACTTACCAAATATCACCTGAATCTTAAAATTTGCATGATAGGGTAAACATGGCTTCCAATTTTTACAATCGAAATCCATAACCTAACTATAAGTGGGATCAAAGGCTCCTAATGCTAAGAGTGAGTTCCTTCGTTGGGTTTGAAAACTCTACAAAACCTCTAGAGTATACATTGCACAAGGATCGTGTGCCATATCTTCCACTATACTATAGTTCCAAGCAGCGCATGCATTGGGATTATATATGGCCTTCTTTATAACACCTTTTGATGTTATTGGCATAGTGTCATTGGAAATAATCTATATGTGTAATGAGGAGGCCGCATCAAAGTTGGAGGATTCTTTTCCCTTGGATCCAGACATGGATGTATCATAGGATTTAATTCTCGTCTTGGTGAAGGTTAATGTCCTGCTCACATATAAGAATTTGACTTTGCCCAATATTTCCCCCTTACGACGATCTAGGGTTGGGTCGGGCCATAGAAATCATATGTTGTTGTAGTTGAGGAAATGGGTTAGCTAACACAAAAAGTTGGTTTGATCATTCTTGTTACACCAATCTATTTTGAGTCATTTCCATCTTGAGGCACTTATAGGTTAAATGATCTTCCTTGCATAACAAGCAAGGGAATTTCATGTTATCCTTCATGTCCCCACCATCATTATCGTTATTAATGCTCGCATTGTTATTACCCTTGTTCATGATTTTATTAGTCTTATTGTTTTTCCCTATGGGCTGATGTTTTCCCTTAGAATTAGTTATTTTAACTGTCAAAACATACATTGGAGGGTTGGGGCTTGGAATCTATGTGTTTATTGATGCATCTGCCAGTGAATTTTGACCAAGAAGATGGCATGTGGTCCAAGAAAATGTTTGGTTGGATCTACCTCTGCTCAAAGAGAATTAGTAAAAATTTCATAAAGCATATTGGACTGAGAATAAACAAATTCCAATTGATTGGATTTTATAATAGCATGCTCTTTGGTTTGCACCCCAAAAAGAGCCACATATTTCACAATACATGGTTGCAAAGACTTAATGAACCAATCGGTTAAAAACTCATCAGGAAACTAAGCCTTAATGAGACTATGTCTCCCTTTCCATTCAAGAATGTGTTCAAATATATGGGTGGACTTGTCCTCATGAAAGGAAGTAAACAATTTAGTACAAGTTTCATAACAAACTGGAAAATGAAAGTGATTTAAGAAATTCATTGCAACAATGTTAAATGTTTGGAAAGAAGTGTGCAGAAGCTCAATATACGATTTTGTTTCCATCCCTATTTTTCATTATAAAATCCATAACCTAATGGAATCATCCATCAAATATTTTTAGGAACACTAAAGATGAAAGGTCATCACATGGTTCATCATATCTTCCTTTGGTTTACCTTCAAATTTTAGAATATTCGAAGGTAATTTTGTAGGGAGCGATGTCCAACTAGGATTACGTAAGACAAGATCATTGGTTAATTTGGTTAAATCAAGCAAATTCAAAGTTTCCAAGAAAGGAAAGTTCATCTGATCCATGAAATTCCAAGATCCGGGAGCATTAGCAACCCACTGATTCATATTGACATTATGTTGCCCTGGAATATATGGAGTTCCATGATAGGTGAAAAGTGAGTTAAACTAACTGAAATTTTGACCAAACTGCGGTTGTGGATTAGGTTGAGTGAATCCTCCAAAAGTACCACCCATCCCATCGAAAGGTTGGATACCTATTGAGGTATTAAGAATCGCCAGGTTAACCATACCTGGAAATGTAATCAAGTGGATGAAAATGTAGATACAAAAGAAAAAATTGCATACCTTTTTACAAAACCACTTCGTAGAGAAACGTTTGAGTATCTAAGAAGAAACTTAGGAATTATTTATGCCTCGCAAGTTGAGGAAAAATAAGTCAACTAATATGATTGTCTACAACCTGGCATACTTGAAGAAATGAAAAATATTCCAGGGGGAGATAAAAAGCAAAAGGTCCATTTTCCATTTATGTCAAAGGGGGAGAGAAGTTGAAAGGAGAGAAAGAGAGAAGATGAAGACAAATGAGTAATATACAAATGAAAGGGGGAGAAATGACAAATTAAAGAAACCATAAGACAAAATTAGTCTCTGATGCACATCTTCAGAATACAAGGTAGTGCTGACATACACACATCTTCAGGGGGAGTTTGATACAAGTATTATCAATGTTGACATCAATGAAAAAGGGGGAGATTGTTGAATATATGTTTTCATTGATGTCATAGGGTCAAAATATTAAAGATAAAAATTCAAAGATGTGAAAGGATCAAATATTAGATGGACCAGAAGTGAAATTTCTAAAGACGTCATCTTACAGCCAACTTGAGGAAATACATATGAGATAATATGGAAGGCACATAAGTCAATTATACCACCATGGCATTGGTTGAAAATGCACACATATTTGTACACGTAGAATAATATTGAATATAACACAGATGCACAAATATTAGTTGTGAGACTTATGATTAAAGAGAAATAAAATTGTGTGTAAAAGTCACACAAAGTAATTGGTAATTGGTACAAATATTTGTAAATAAACATAAGAAACAAATTGATGTGTACAAAAGTACCACAACATACAATAGATTATGCATTTGTACGAACTCCTCCTAAAGGAATGGTAGTAACTGGGGGGATGGTAACCTCCCCAGTACTAGAAACCTAGTCAGTGTTCTCCATATGATCCCATAAGAATGATGGATCACTTGGCCTAGGAATATCACACTCAATTCCTTCGATAGAATTGGGATTCTATGTTGGGTTTAAAATACTGAAGGATCAGTGAGATACTCAATAGTAGGAAGATCTATGTTATCCACTAGATGACAAGAATAAACTAAGGTAGAATTATCTAACTGACCCTCAACGTCACCAAAGTTCCCTCCTTCAGATGAGGCCTCGAACTCAACAGACTTAGTTGTGTTTTCTATTGCTTCTTGTTTAGTAGAATGTCCCTGGTTTTCTTCCTCTACGCCTTGAGCAAGTGTATCGTTATAATATAGTCTTTGCCTAGGCATAGGGACTTCCCTCTATTTAGGAGAGTGTCCTTGAATTCTTTTGTACCTGAGCAAAGGTTGATTGGCCATGGTGGCTTGTAAAATATTCAAAGGATGAAATATAAAAAAGGAAAACAACAAGCATCACTCACTACAAATTCCCTAAAATTATTCCAACAAGAAAAAAACTATGACAATGAAAAACACATGGTTGCAAGTACTATTGAGTGAAGATCTAGATATTGGGTCTTCTGAATATTATCCTAGAAGATCCATATATTGGGTCTTCTGAATATTATCCTAGGATAATTGGGGCCCAAGTCCAAATAGTGAATATATGAGAAACATATACGCTACTCCACGAGACCAATCACCAAGGGTGCAAGAACTTTCTTTCAATAAGTACACTCCATAAGGAGGCAAGACCACACAATCTACATATGTCTTAGGTTCCACAAGATATCCCCCTGGAGTGACCTAGGAGAGGAAACTATGTTTACCACTTCACGCTCAGTAGTCGGGTGGGGCGGTTGTTGGAAAAGGATTACGCGAATGAGTAGGGAACATAGGACTTGTATAACAAGTCCTAGATCCAAAAATATCAGTGATCAATGGTCTCACCCCGATGACTTTCCATGCTTAAATAGTTATCAGAAACGCATAAACCCACCAACCTAAGAAACAAGGTTATTTTGAATACTTGGACCATCTTATCCTACTACTTGACACCCATTTCAAAGGCGATTTCCCGGCACAAAATTTCCATTACTAATGTATTTGAAATATCTTTAATGGTTTCCTAGTTTTCTAATTTTATGTGATTTTGGAGAAGTTAACTCTCAGCTCCTATCACAAAAATACTAGCCTAGACTATTAGGCGTGTTTCTTGATAAAGAAAGAAAAAGCCTAGTAGCCTATTCTAATCACTGTCTTGCTTGCTTAAAATGTTATTTCAAAACTTTAAATAAAGAAAACTATGTGCACCTAAAGAATTTTCAAATGCAAAGACTCACTCATTAACATTATTTTAAAGATATATGAAGCACTAAGAAATGCGACTAAATATTTTCAAGTGACATGCATTCATTTCATTCTTTACAATGAAAATATGGAGCAGTTAAACCCAACTCAATCAACTTTTCACCTTTTTAATATCTTTTGATGTGCAATGCAATTTTCTAAATGCATATATAAATGCACATGCAAGTTTTCAATGTACAATGCATTTTTTGATATTTTATGCAAATGGAAAACTACAATTTCACACACTAAATGCAAAATTAACTAAGATGTAAGTGCACAACCACTTTTTTCAATACAAAAGCAATTTCATAATTACAAGCATTCCCAAGTTTAAATTTTGAATGCAAATGTAAGCTTTCCACTTGTAAATTAGTTTCACTTCAATCCAAAAATGTGAATGACTACTGAATTTCACATGTACATACCCTTCCAATACCAACTACAAAAAAAAAGGATCAAATATGTACCAAAATGAAACTTGATATTCACAACAAAACAAAAGAAGCATTTTTGTTTTCGTTCTTAAATGCAAAATGCAAATCTAGCATAGTTGCTTGCAATGTGAAAATAAACTAGTTTTATAAAACAATCCAACTTTTTTTTCTTTTTCAAAATGAGAAATATTAAACTCAACTCAAACAAACACACAATACGAAACAATGCAAACCAATTTTGACAGCCCTATCAAACACAAGAAAAAACATCCATGAAACACAAGACTTTTCAGTCCCTAGGCATGCAAAGCAAAGAAATTACAACAAATGACTTTTAGACTCCAATTAGAAAAAGACCTACTAGGATTCAAGGTTTCTTCAATCCTAATTCTTGCATCCAACCAATGAAATCAAGGTATGGTAATAAGAGTGTTGGTATTAAGTTATTACTGAGAGGGGGGTGAATCTGTAATTCCATGGATATGTACAATTTCAACTTA
>LPNX010659508.1:0-87500 GCA_001517045.1 Pseudotsuga menziesii | reverse complement strand
TGTTATGCAATCTGTATTTTTACTAAGGAGGACCTTCACACATCCGAACTATGGGTACCCTTCCTTCTAGTGCACTTACTTGTTCTTTATCTATGACTGTATTGTGCACTACAGCTCCGTTACATAAAGATGTTTTCTACAATCAACAAGCCATTGATACCCCAAAGAGAATTTTGAAGCTTGTTTGACTGTTATTTCATATCTTCATTTTTCACAAGCTTACTTCACCGCATCCCTCTCTTGATTATTTATAATATTCTTGATTAAACATATGTGTCTACTTGGTGAAGCCCCTTAACTTCGAATGACATCCCACTGGATTTTGTCTTTGACAAGTTAGGACCTATGTCGGCATGCCACTATTTTTCAAAACATATTTGTGTAGATTATGACGCACATATACAAACACCCTTGTGTTAATTTTTCACACATCAATTTGTTTCTTATGTTTCTTTACAAATCTTCGTATCACTTACCAATTAGTTTGTGCGACTTTTACATACAATTTTATCTCTTTATTCGTAAGTCTCACAACTAGTATTTGTGCATTTGTGTTATATTCAATATTCTTCTATGTGTACAAATATGTGCACATATGCAACCAATGTCATGGTGGTATAATTACTTTATATGACTTCTAGATTATCTCATGTGTATTTCCTCAAGCTTGTTGTAAGAGAAAGTCTTTACCAATTTTACTTCTTGTCCATATGATCTTTAGCAATTTAATAGTTTCTTTTTTGAAATTTAATATATTATAATTATTATTATTATTAAAAAAAATTGAAATGAATGAAAATTAGGGTTTAAACCCTAGGTGAAAATGGCATGAAAGATGAGTGTAACAAATGGTGAGGAGGAGGAGCAATGCACGAGAGGAATGGTGTGATTTTGAGGGAATGAACGCATAGATCAAGGGTGGTGAGTAATGGGAGTGAAAGAGGATGGCATATAGAGTGAAAGAGGATGGCATATAGGATAGTAAGTGTAAAGGTATTAGAAAAAATGGGGAAGTAAGGTGGAGGGTGCATTGAAGGGTAGCGTGGAGAGATAAGGAAGGTTAAAGGGATGAGGGTGGTGGTGTATGAAGAACGAAGTAAGCGGGAGTGTGTAGGACGTGAGAGGGATGGTGCATTAGTGATCTACATGAGGAAGGAGTGGTTGGATATTTTGGAGGGGAGTTGGTTTTCTATGTGAGAGAGGAGTGGACATGGATTTGGAGGAATGGACAGTGGTTGGGATTATGGCGGAATCAAAGAGCTTGTGGGAGTAGGGAAGAATGTGGTGGGGCGTTATGAGTATTTTGGGAGCAAGTGGAAGGTGAGGGAGTAGTGTAGAGGCATAGGACTAGAATATGAGACATGTGAGGAGAATTTTAGGGGTGTGGTGTGGGAATATAAGTAAAGGGTATATCTGAAAGTGGCATGAAGAGTGTATGGAGGAGGGAGTGGAAGAAGCGTGTACACCCTAGTGTATAGAAATGGCATGGGATTAGGTTGTAGGAATATAGAAATGGTGTGAGCATAGTGGTCATGAAGTAGTGAAGAGGACGAGGGAGGATGAGGTGGAGAGAGAGTTGTGCGTAAGGATGAGGGACAAAGTGTGGAATGAGTGAGCTATGGCTGCAAGAAAAATGTAGGTAGTGAGTTGCATAGGTTGGAGAAACAAAGAGGGGTATGAAGTATGGGATTAGAGTGGAGTGTTGGGAATTGGAGTGTTGAGAGATTGGAAGTGGCAGCATATGGGATTGAGTTGAGAGGATAAAATGTCAAGGATATTATTATTTTCTTTTCAATAAAGATTTGATTTTGAAAATGGATAGAAGCCTAATGTGGTCAAAGCCCTGATTCATAGAAACTCTAAAATTGATGTCCAAAGTTCAAGTTTTATAGAATATCTAAGAAGGTAATGACCAATGTCCAAAATCAGTGGAGACCCAAGAAAAGGGATCTGATAACAATGTTGTGAACCAACCTGGTTCAACAACGAATGCTTCCTGAGAATAGTAAAAATAATCCATAATGGAAAAGATAAGAAAATATATTGAATAAGATGAATAATGTGAGTAATTACATGTCAGGAATCTATATATATATATATATATAGAGAGAGAGAGAGAGAGAGAGAGAGAGAGAGAGATCCCTTGTATTAACAGTTTTCTTTTCATTAAGACATATCTTTTTAATGTCTTATTATTATTATTATTATTATTATTATTATTATCATTATTATTATTATTATTAATGTTATTTATGTTCATAATAGATCGTCGAACTGCATGAGTAGAGAGACCAGAATATTTAGGTTCAATAAGGTGTCGAGTATTGAGAAGGTAAAACCATTACTTACTCCATTTCTATAATTGATATTTGACATATTTCCCTCCCCCAATTCAGTGTTCTTGTAATTGTGGTTTGACATAAAGTATGTTTTGTCACTTATCCTGAATTTGTTTAGTTAGTTGATGCTTTATTTATTTTCATTCCGTTTACATTCTTTTTTAAGTGTCAAATTGGCTTGAGAAAGGTTGGTTGGTTGTTTTACAGATCACCGTTGCGCATTAAGAAGTAGATCAAGAGAAAGACAAATGAGTAGTTAGGATTACCTTCGAAAAAGGTAGACGCTTCTTTTCTCCCTAAACTTTCTCGCAATTAGATTTGATTATTCAAGTTTGCATTTGGTCTTATGCATGAGTAAGAGTAGAAAAATTCCTATAGGAATAGTCACTTAAGTCAATCTCCTTTGTTTCAGTACGTTGGGGATCTTTCCCTAGTCAAAGGATTTATCTCTTAACAACAGAACTTGCAACTCCACTAAGGAACAACCAACCTCTATAGAGCCTTGTTGACTGATTTTTTAGTTTGTTTTGGATGTATCATTCTTTAATAGAATTAACCATATCCTAGTTACCTTCAAGTTCCCAATTTTTTTTCTTTTTTTCTCTCTTTTTTTCTTCTTTAGTCCACTTTAGGAGCTATTTGCATCCTGTAGTACTTACAGGTGTGAATGCTAGGGATTATTCATTCCCTATTGTGGTAATATGAGTGAATGATTGACACTAAACCTTCTGCACATGTGTGAATTACTTGAACTTTGAAAAAAAATGATTTCTTCTCTCATTTTCCTAAAAGCCTTGAATCTATTGGATTTTCTAAGTGATTTAGAAATGTTTTTGGTCGTTTTGGATTAGTTTGGGTGGTATTTAATGGTGTTTGTCTTGATATTGAGTCACAATTTCATTTAAAGTGTGATTAGGGTGTTTTGTGCCTTGTTTTATTTTCATGTGTTTGATTAAGTGATAGGCCTTATTGTTGTTGTGTGAGCAACACTGCCATTTGTTGTTGTAATTTCCTCATCTTCGTTTCCTTAGCCATTTTTTGTGCTGAGGGTAGTTGCTTCATATCATTACTTATCTATGTAATGTATAATTCAAACACGATCAACTCATTTGCAATCTTTTGTGATTGCTCATCACCCATTAGGGATTCCCAAGTTTGAGAGACTTGGTCGATAGTCTTGGCACATATTTCTTCTGCTTCTTCTATCTTCTTTGCAGCTTCAATTGTTGCTTCTCTTCTTTTCTCCAACACTTCTATAGGTATGCTTAGTTTTACCTGCTCTTCAAGCTTTGTAACCTTCCTCCTAAGTTCAATCGTTATCTTTCCAAGTCGAATGACCTTGTCTTCAACCTGCATTTCCTGTGTCATTTCAACATCTTCAAGATTTGAACAAGCTAGGTTTACGATATTCTCAAGTTTCAGTTTGCTTTCTTCTCCTTCCTTTAGTTTTTTCTTGGTCTTTTCCATATTTTCCTTTATTTTGTTTGTAATATTCTCATATTGCTTTGCCTGTTTTTCGAGGGTATTGTCTCTTACTCTAATTTTTGTGACTGCAACTTTCTATAAGGAATATACTTCCATTAGTCGCATCTTCGAAAAATCTATGAGTACTTGGCCAACACTTTTGGTGACTTCATTGGACTCTGGGGTTCCAAAATCCAGTACTTCTCCTATAATGTGTACCTTGATTGGGTGGTCCATTGTTGGTCTCTGGGTTCTGGCGCTTCAAAAGGACTGGGTTTATCCTGTGAATCTGGTACTTGGGGCACATAATCAACTGTGATTTTAACTTGTTCAATCATTTTACCCAGTTCATTCAATCGCTCTGTAATATTAGTAGTAAACTTAGTTTGTTACCTATCGAGCTCATGTAAACTTTCTTAGGCAGTTTTTTTTTGCCTCGTGACCTAGTCGCAGTTATCAAAATAAGGCTTCAATCGACTCCCATCGATGATCTCTCTGACCTATGTACCATGTAATTTCTCTAATTTAACTGCTCCTACATCAGTGGTTTCCTTAATGACATATGGCCCTAAGCAATGTGTTTTCAACTTTCCTAGATGTTTGAAGAATTTACTCTCATACATAAGAACAAGACCTCCGACTTCAAAATGGTTGTTCTTAATGTGTCTATCGCGCCATACCTTTTTCCTTAGATTTTCTATGTTCTAGTGAAATCCTGCAACAAATGTTCTTCCTCCAAATGGATTAGTTGAAGCAATATTTATTCTACAACATCAACATCTGTCATTTCTATAATTGTGGAAACTCTCAAACTTGGTACAATATATTCCATAGGCATGATAGCTTCTTCTCCATATACCAACCTGAATGGTGTATGACCTATCAGCTTCTTACATGTTGTGTGATATTTCCATAGTACTGCAGAGATCTTATGATCCCAATCATCCCTTCTCTCATTGCAAACCTTTGTAAGCGCATTTTCCATAATCTTGTTAAATGCTTCGACAACTCTATTCCCTTGAGGGTGATATGGAGTTGTTCTTCTATGTTGTATCTGGAACTTATCAGTGATTTCTTCAATCCATTGATTAACAAAATGTGTACCTTGATCGTTGATCAAAATATTTGGGCAACTGAACCTTGTCACAACATTTTTAAATCAGAACTTTGCGGTTATCGTAGTAGTACAATACTTTACTAACGCCACTTCTTCCCATATGGTCAGATAATCAGTCGCAGTGATAATATACCTTTCTCCGGTGTGCTTCCCTACTGGGATGATAGCTCCTACGAATTCAACAACCCATTTATCAAATGCATGTAATGTTATCTATGGTACTAGTGGAATTTCATCTCTTCAGGATGGCTTCCTAGTTCTTTGATAGATATCATAGCTGCGACAATAGTCCTGAGCGTCTGCATGCATGGTGGGTCACCATAACCCTGCTTGCAATATCTTACTTGTGGTCGCTTTTCCTGCATAGTGGACTCCTGCTGTCAAAACCCCAAAATTTTGAAAGATTTAAAACTTTTAAAATAACATAAAATCACATTAAATGTAGTTGTTAACTGGTTGATTTGTTTATGCTATTTAAATTGTAACTGAATAATTATTAAATACTCTGTACTTTGAAAAGCATTTTTCTTTTCAGCTACTGATTATTTTTCTGTTTGAGACATAAGGTGGTTTGTCGTAAAGGGCTGGGCTTACTTAGCTTTCAAGCTAACGCAGTCGTTCCTTCTGTTACAGGTATACAGGTAAGAAATACGGTTCGTTGCTAATAAGTCTCAGAAGTTTACAGTACAGATTTCTGCATACAAATTGATTAGTAAAGTTTATTCACGCTAAATAGAAATACCATGTTTCTCAAGGTATTATTTTTTTATTACTGCCGAAGTTTTCCTTTGAGACTTAATACTAAGGAATTTGAATTCTATACATATAGTTTAGTAAGTCTACTTGTATTAAAATTATTACCTGTCCATACTGAAGATAAGTATAAGAATGCAATAATTACTTCTTACATAACAACTAGCAAAGTAGAAAGATCATAACGTCACAGGTTTATTTCTGTTAGTTAAAGACACAGTAATATTCCAAGTTTAAACTGCATCTTGTTTCAGAATTTCAACTGATAAAATATTACTAATGTCGATCCATATTTTTTTTTTACTTAAGTATTTACGCGAAACAAGTATTTCTTAATAATTTAAGAGTTGCATTCATTTAGATCACTAAACCCATTTCAAGAGTAACATTTAGTTGAAAACTAAATACTAAAAGAACCAGTCATAGACTCATCTCATTTGATCACTTTTTAAGATATTTCAAAACTAGATTTAACCACTAAGAAGATAGAAAGAAGAAACAAGTTATCTATTCTACCTTACTTGTGAAGTCCCAATTAAATCCTGAGTTTTAGAGAATGGCAAGGTCTTATTTGTCACCAAAGGCTCTTATGACCATAACAAAAAGAGTTCTCTTTTTATCCAAAGTATCTAAATTAAGTACTAGGACAAACCAAATCAAATTATGAAAAATCATAAAAGAAACCCATTTATTTGTATATACTTCAAAGAGTAGAAAAGTTTGTGACTTTCTTTTTTGCAAACCCAAATGGTGGGCATCGTAGTTGTGGACTATAGCCATTTAACTATAACTATAAACTAATATTCTATAATTCTTAGACACTTAAACAAACTCTAAGCTTATATGCACAATGCTATACAATAACTATATTCTATGATTTTAAAAGTTATAGTTGTGTTTTTCAACAACTAACCGAAATCATAAATTATGATTTTATAAACCTTTGATTACAAACTTACCTCGATTCTTATGCAAACAAGATTATAGGGCAACCGAATAAATATAACATGCATGGTTTATATGTATAAAGAGCTAACGTTGCGAGGTTGCCAATCATATGCAGGGAATACTATGGTTTAAAACCTCCAACGATGATTGAGTTGTGACAACAAAATGAGTGTTGTGGACTTTAGAATGATAATCAAATGGGTACAAATTATTAAAAATGATACGTGGCTGCATGATAGCCATGCCTTGGCACTATAAGGTGGTTGACTGAACCCTAAAGCGCCATTCTCCCTTTTCTCTCGGCCTTTGGCCTCTCTGCAGGCTCTTTTGGAATATTTTTCTGTGGTGTTGCCGCCATTGTTCTTTTGTTGATCTAGCTCCTTGCGAGCTCAGTTACCGCACTGAGAGGGTGTTTAAAATGATTATTAAACTCGTTGTTTGCCTTTATAGAATCTCCATTGTTGGGTTTAACCCAGCTTGAGTAACTGTCTACCTTTCCTTGCCCTGCGTGATAAGTTATCCTCTCAGTAGCGTGACTGGTGCTATTAACTGGTCGTGGGATAATGATAAAAGGGTGCTGCGACCAAAGGGTTTATACTCCCCATTGAGTCGCCGGGGTCTCCTTCTTGCTGCAGAGGTTGAACGAAGTTACACCAGTCTTTGCCCATCGTTTGACAGGCCCAATCGTTTGGACTGACCGTAGCTTTTACTGCGAGGGTTTTTATTACATAAGGTAAAAATAGATCTGTTTAATTTAATATTACAGCAGTTTTTACACAGGTTATTTTTATAACTTTGTATTTAAAAACTAAATGCTAACATTTGGTCGTGAACTGATCTTCTTGCAGGTGAACCTGCTACTCTTCATAGCTTACACCAGAATGTGGGTTACGGCTCCTTGACCACGGTAAGCCTGGGTCCTTCCACAGCTTAACATCTTTGTCTGAGTCCTTTCAAGATGGCGTTGGGTTGTTCACTATAGCCTTTCTGTTCCTCGTGGTTTTTAAGTTGTTTGTTTTTAATGTTTTTCGTTGTGGGTGAAACCCTAGCTCTTAACAGAGCCTTTCGGCCACAGCCGTGAATGTAAAGCTTCATTTGTAAATACTGTTAGGTTTATAATATTTACAGGCTGTAAGCCTTCGCGTTTACTGTGTTTAAAAGTTCTTACGGGCTATACGCCTTCATGTATGATTTTGTTACTGCTCCAGGTTAATAAATAAAACGGAGTTATAGCTATTCCTTTGATTGTTGAAAAGGATAGGGTTTTACCCTCAGTTATTTTTAAAATTTGATAATTGTTTCCCTCTCGTGCGTTTCTTCTTGATCACAGTATAAAAGGGACTTGGATAAAAGAATTGCTTACTGTGTTTTGTTTATTAACCTGGCTGTAAGAAGAATATTACTACTTCTTCTCCTTATTAAATAATTTTTGTGAGTACTTAAAATGTTACTAGGCTAAACCCTAGTTGGCACTAAGGATTATAATAATTAGATTATTGAAGAAATTAAAACTCTTAAGCTCGAATACCGAGCAACTTACAGTTCTGTATAATGTGCTATATTTCTGTTAATAAATTCTTTTACGATGTTACTGTAGATTGGGTTATAATACTGTAGATCATTTTAGTATAAAAGAATTCTGTACAAGAAGTACTTTCCAGCTTACTGATTATTAAATTGTTATTCAATTTCTTCCTTACAGGTTTCATAACCTGACTTCTATTTACTTCGAAGTTATAAAAACAAAATGTAATCCTTTCGAATAAAAAGGACCTATTGTCTTCTTACTAAATTTTACTATTGTCTTTTTAATAATGTTTTATTTACTTTAGAATGCACAGTATGTCTAGTTCATGACTTTACTTTATTTGTTTACATTCTGAGTATTAACGAACTAAGTTTGTAATTGTATAATAATATACTACTTATATGTTATTTGTTTATAATGTAAAGACATAAATACATTATTGGTAATATAATAATATTATTACTTCTTCTCAAGTTCTATGATTTGTTAATTTTAATGTTATTTACCCAATGTGGATTCGGGTTCTTTATTTAGTTATAAAGCTTGAATATTTCTGTACATTATTTATTAAATATTTAAGTATATTTTTCTATACATAACTATATAAATTTCCGTGAATATTATAACATTTATCTATCATATTAGGTAATAAAATAACAGTTTTTAAAGTATGTTTATACTTAACTGAAATAAAAGAATTATTTAGTAATACAACAAATGCATTCTTAACTAAGATGCAAACTAATATCAATAGGATTCAACTCTGATAACAAACAGGTAAATAACAGATAAGTTATTATCTCCTACTGACTGTATTATTTTATTTTAACTCTAAAAGATTAACTTCTTTTGAACTAGCAATAACAATCATAACTCAAACTGCAGAAATACTTAGTCTATCTATTCTTTCTTACTGCTAATATTTTCAAAAGAAACAAAGATATAGTACTAGCGATAGTTTTTAAGACTGTAGAATGATATCTCATGAATTTGTAAAACACTTGTAGTAACTGCAAGTAAATAGGAACTCAGTTCAGAAGAATACTACTTCTCAACACTAAGATACTGTGCTAGAGTACGGTCTGGTGATACCAGATGTGGAAAAATACAGTTATTACTAACAAGTTTAACTACTGATATTCTGAGATACTAACTTTACTGAATTTAACTGACTTCTCAGACATATAGATAAACATATCATGCACCCATTTATACTTAGAAACATAAAGAAATAAATGACAGAACCTGTTTAAGCTGTGGACAACAACAGCAATGGGAGGTCGTTCCTCCCTACCAACTCCTGGAGAGCGCTCAGACAGCGACTTCTCAGGACCCCCGAGCTTGCTCTGGTCTCCCTGGCTAGAACTAGGTGCAGCAAATCAGATACCAGTCTTCAAATCAGTATTAACTCAAAACTATCAGTCAGTTCTCTCAGCCCAAATAGCTGTAATAA
Organism: Pseudotsuga menziesii; assembly: GCA_001517045.1. Lineage (NCBI taxonomy): Eukaryota > Viridiplantae > Streptophyta > Pinopsida > Pinales > Pinaceae > Pseudotsuga > Pseudotsuga menziesii. The sequence goes on along the minus strand of LPNX010659508.1, from coordinate 77,898 downwards.
AAATCAAGTTACTGCAGCAATCCACTCAGAACACTTCCTTACTGTTTTTCCCTTTTTCCCCAATGAAATTCCTGAATAACATTCACCTGAATGAATTCTCTCTGGAAATAAAATCTGAGCAGCCTTAGCTCCCTTCATTGAGTACTTTTAAAAGATTGCCTAGGTCTTAGTTGGGTTAACTGTCATTTAATGAGCCACCTGCTCATATTCCACTTTCTTGGGGAATCATGACCCCAAATATAGGGAAGTTGCCACCTGCAACTTAGGAAGTGTTTGAGGATGCTGCCACTTGTCCTTTGCCTTTCCCCCTAGTTCCATCCCCCAGTTTGACCAGTAACCTCTTTTAACAGCTCTCCCATGCTGTTGTCTCCATAATTTATTTATTAATAATAAAATATTCTGAATTACACTCCATAACTATTGACTCTGCTGAGTCATCAATCCCTACTTAGGATTAAGTTTAACATAATGTCTCAGAAATATAATAAAACAAATTACATAATTTACAAAATTGGGGTATGTGACACCTGCGACACCAGCATGTTCTTCACTTAATATCATTGGAAGCTCGTGCTCCAAAATACATCGTCAGAGTATCTCATCGAGGCCCAGTTTAGACAAATGTCTAGCAATCAACTGAAAATCTGCGGCTCGCACTATTAACTATTTCTTATGTGCCATGGTAAATTTAGTTGGTGCATAACATGTACTCATAAAGAGTATGATATCTTTGTATTGATCATCAAACATGGTTATCGCAAACAGTTGCACATCATGAAGATTACCTTCAATACTAGTAGGGTCTTCTCCACTTTCAATTCTTGATAAGTGGTCTGGTCCCAAATTCAACCAACCCGATTTAAAAATTATCTCAAAATTAAATTCCTCCAAGAGGAGAAGCAACCGATAGATCTTCCCCCCCAAAACTGGCTTATTGACCAAATATTTCATTGCAAAATGGTCAGTGTTTATATTGAAATGTCCACCCTACAAATAATGTCTAAATTTTTGCAGTGCATACACCATTACTAACCCATCCCTCTCATTTTTGGTGTAATTTTTCTCTCCAGTTGATAACTTCTTGCTAGCAAAAGAAATGGGGTGATCAATCGTTCCTTCCCCTAGCTGCTTCAGTACCACGTCGAGTGCAACAGACGATGCATCGACAAGCACGTGAAATTATTTTTTCCAGTATGTAAATATAAGTATTGACACAGTATCCATCTTTTTTTAGCTTGTATAGACTTTCTTGACATTCCTATGTCCACTGAAATTTAGTTTCTTTTTTCAGCAACCTTTCCATCACAGCAGTCACCTCTGCATATCCCTTGATAAACTTTATGTAGTATCTCGTATGTCCTAATGTTTCTCTTAACCACTTAACCATGGTAGGTGGCGGTAATTCAAGCATTATGGTAATCTTGGTTGGATCAACCAAAATTTCGTCGCGACAGACCACATGGCCTAACAAGGCTCCAAAAGGTGCACAAAAAATACACTTTCAAATTTCAGGAAATTTGATACTGGTGACACCGTTCCAACATCATTCTGAGGCTCTAAATATGGTATTTTACAAGACCAAATACCTTACAATCATCAAAATAAACTTCAAGAAATTTATGTATGAAGTATTTAAACATGGCTACCACAATTCTAGAAAAAATTGTAGGCACATTCTTGAGTCCAAATGGAAATGGCGTGTACTGGTAGCATCCCCACTCTGTTGCAAAGGTATTTGTGTCTCGGTCCTCCTTTGCAATTCTTATCTGATGGTAGCCCAAGAATACATTAATGAATGAATACATTTCTTGTCCTCTGACATTCTCCAATACTTCATTTGTGAATGGGGTCGGAAATGGATCATGCAAACATGCATCATTTAATTTACTCAAGTCAACACAAATTCTCACTTCACCTAAATTTTTCTTGTCTTGCACTACAATTGGACTGATCCATTATGTTCTTCAACGGGTTCTATCACACCTGTCTTTAGCATTCGGTCCAGTTCTACTTTAACTTTTTCTTTTTAGAGTGGGTTTAATATGTACGGTCATTGTTTGACTGGATTTGCATCGGGACTCAAAGTTATCTTCATTTCACCAAGGTCCCTGACTATGCCTTTCATCTCAGAAAATTTGGTAGGGAACATATCCTGAAATTCATGTAGTAAGTCAGTGATCTTTCCCACAGTCTCATCGTTCCAGTAGTCTCCAATATTGGAAAACTTTGGGTTTTTAGGCGAGCCAATATTTACTTTCTTATCTTGAGTGGACTTAGGAATTGGTCACTAGACATACCATCTCCTTCCACTACATGCATACCTTCTGACTCGGGTATATTTATCTGAAGCGGATCATCATCATCTGGTTCTACTGTAATATTGTAACATTCCATCCAGTGGTGGACTAACGTGCTACATTGATGGTAATTGGTATTTGCGAACGAGATTTCTTCAAATATATTTTCCCTCATTATTTGTAGCGCAGCGTCGACTGTCGAATGTTCACTTGTGAAATCAAATGTAAGGGTGAACCTTGTAACTAAACTTTCCCATTCAACAATTCCTCTTCATAGTTCCACTGATGTGTACCAATTTATTGGCACCATTTCCAATGTGTGGATGAATCGATGAACCCACTCCTGTCGTGGATATTCTCGCCATTCCCTGCGACAATGCTTAATACGTTCCATGGTATTTTTTAGTCTTGTATACTTTTGATCAAAATAACTGATCTCTTCCCCAAATCTGATATCCATTAATCTTCTACATAGTGTCCATTCAAAGATAGATTTTTTATGTGTACCCCACCATCTAGAGGGCGTAGATTTCAGCACAAAGCCCAAGGCAGACAATCGCTTCGATTCCGTAACTTTTTATTCAAACTCCACCAGAAAAGACGCAAGGTTGGGTAATCCTTCATATGTAGGCAACTCTCTTTCTTCATCTCCTACCCTTCAAATAGATCTTTTGATTCTTGTGCATCTTCTCATGGAGACTTCATGTAATCTATTCTACCAATTTTCTAGGGCATCACCTGAATCGGATGTGTAAGAACTTACACTCTGCCTACTAAGTTTTCCATTAGTTGTTGGATTGGTATAATCTTCTATTGAAGACATGATATTATACAACTAATATAGGTAATTTCCTTTACCTTCACTATTTACGGTCTCATCATATCTCTGCCCTTCAAGCGGATCGATTGGTACAACCACCCTCAGTTCAGGATATTCAAATTATAAGATCATTTTCTTAAAATTTATAATGGTTTCATTTTCTATTGCCCAGCCGATTCCCAGAAGTGCAGGATATGTATTTGTGTCATCGACAATGTTGATTACTTCAAATCCTGTATATGTTCTTAAGCCTTCGACTTCTACATGTACTTGAGTTAATCTACCAATTGGTAGAACCTTCGGCTGGTTCGTAAGACTTAGTTAAATGTGAGACCAATCTAGTTGTGGTTTATTCATGCTCTCCCATTTTTGTCTTTTCAATATGTTAACATCCGAGCCTAAATCTAATATGATATAATCAATATCATAGTCTCCTATCTGTGTAGTCATTCGCAGTTCTCAGCCTGTTTTTAAACTCTTCCTGATATGGTTAACTCTTTTTTCAGATCGCAGGTCATCTGGAGTTTCTTCTATCAGTGTTGTCATTTTAGCAACAACATCTTTATCATTGATTAGTGCTAAACAACTTTTGGAAATTTCTTTAAGCTTACTAACGTTTTTCATTGGTTGCTTCCTGATTAGATGTCCAAGTTGTTCGGGCATGGTATTGACTTGTCCATATGTCGAACAGTTGATTAGCATCAACAAAATCTGGTCGCACATCCAAGAAGACTTCTTTCTCCTTCTATATATCTAGCGGGGATTTCTTCTGTGTCGTGGGTCTCACCTACAGTTGTCCTTGTTTTGTATTCTGGTCTGCACCTGTCGCAACACCTCCTCTTGTAACCACATCAATATGAGGTTCTCTCTGCTTGAAACAAATCATCTTAATGTTCTAGTTGGGGTTCAGATCCTGATTCTGCAAAAGATTGGGATTTATGACAGTTCGAGCCTGCCATTTCGCAATTAGTTGCAGACATTGTTCAACAGTGTGATCAAAAGCTTTACAATATTTACAAGTTTTTCCAAGACTTGGGAAATCTTGGGAAAAATCTCCTGGTTTCCCACAGTTATCATATAACTTGGCCTATTCCATGACGAAATCCTTCTCCTCCTTGTTGTTGTCCTCAGCCTCAAAAATTTCCACCCCCCCCCTTTGTGGAGGGTATTGTTGTTGTCGTGGATACTGATTCTGTTGGTATTGTGGTTGAGGGTACTGTGATTGTTGATATTGAGTAGGATGATAATGAGGTTGTGCTCGTTCAACTTGCATTTGCTCATCATTTTTCATCAAGTAGGTATCCATTGTCTTTTCTTGTAGCAGTTGATGTGCTCTGCAGTCCTTTTCATCATGACTTGCTGGTTTACAAAATTTACAGTACATACTAGCTGGTGCACTTGCAATCTTCTGTAAATATAAACATTCTTCGGACTTGTGACCCCTAGTCTGGAATATTCTACACTAAGGCATCCCTTAGGTGTTTATTGGGTTCGGCGCTCCTGTTGTGACATATTTCATGAGCATCAGGAAATTTTCTTTATGGTGTCCATATGTTCTGCATCATGTACACCATAGTTCTTCTTGAACTTCCTTGCCTCTCTTAATGTCTTGGAGCTGCATCGTAAGGTTGGCCAGATGCGACTGAATTTGTATCATTCCTGTGTCGATGTATCCAATCGATGAGGATTATAACTTCATTGCTATCTCTAGAGCTTCTATCTGCAACACAATATTATATTACATCAACTAGGTTCAGATGTACAGCAACAAGGAGTCGATCAACCATTCCTTATGGTGTACGTTCGACATTTAGAATCTTACTTTGGCCATTAATTTTTTAAATCTCTGGTCAAAGTCTCGGACAGAATTTGTTGGTAGCTGCTTAATTTCTTTGATATCAATAATGCATTTTGATTCGTACTTTGGATACTTGAACTCATATATCATTCCCACTCGAATCTCGTCGAGTGTTTTCTGAACAAATCCTACTGGAACTATGGAAATTTTCATGTACTAGTCAAGTGCACGACCTCGCAGAGTCATGATCATCTATTCTTTCTTAATGTTCTCATCGTGATTTGTCGCGCAATCCACACAGCTTCACAAATGAATCAATGTTGTTTTGGGTCCTTCAACCCATTTCCATTGAATATTGGTAACTTAATGTCATCTCCAGCCATTGTATTTACTATTGGTACAGTCGAAACAAAATTTTGGCTATTTGGACTCCCTTGTCCTCTATTTATAGCATTAGTACTACTTATATTTACAAATGCACTTGGAGATAAGTCTCCATATCTTACCTCTAGCGATGTGTGCGGTGTTGTAGGTGAGTTGTAACCACGTTCTCAATTTGGATCTTCAGTCGACTCTTCTGATTCTTCGTGTCCCTAAGAGATCGGATGATATTATTCTTCATTGTCATAAGACCCTTCATCCAAGTATGAAGCAAGCTTGTAGCCTTCTTCTTATCTATTAGTATTGCAACTCCCTCTTCCTAGTAGATTCTTTCTTTGCTTCCCGGATCAAACTATTATGTCGCTTCTTAAAAATCCCAACTCTAGTTCAGTTCCACTATCTCCTAGGAACATCTCAATTCAAGGTGCATCATTTTTCACGGAGTTCTGCTGAGACATACCCACTCTATTTATACACAGACTTGTCATATTCGTAGATACCCTTTTCACATACAAGCATTTTTATCCACGTCTTTAAAGATGACAGATATCTACTACATGGTCCTTTAAACAAATTATGCTCTGCCTCACTATATGAGGTTATTGTGTCAACAACAAACTCAGTAATGTATCTCCCCAATATATTGTCTATCCAAAAATATACATCCCTCGACACAGGGTTTCTTACTCCTTCCAGTCGCTCAATCAACTGAGGATTCCACTCCTTTCATTCTCCTCCTTGGAAAATTCTTTGCTGAGTTGCTAACTTAGACAACCACTCATGCAATACAATGGGAAACTCAAAAAAGAAAATATCGTGGATGTATGTATAGATGTACCAACCAAACCACTCTATTGGGTTCCACCAAGATCCTTCGTTATCTTCTCGTGTGAATTCTAATGCTTTGAAATCCACCCAATCTTGGATCTCAGGCTCCGTTAGTTCCCACACATATCCCTCACAAAAATTATTTGGGTCCCGACAACAGAACCATTTGTTGGATTTTCTCCCTCCTTCGAGGGTCCTAACCCAGGTTCAATCCCTTTACTCAATGCAAAAAATCCCAAGATATCATCTCGGCAAATAAAAGCTCAGTCGAAAGCACCTACGACGCAAATGTAGTCTCACCTGAGATATCTCAGATGAATGGGTAACTGTCAAAACCATGTTTCTACAGTTGGGTGGAGTATTTCTGTTACCTTGTCCCTTTTACCAAGGATCTCAACAAATATTGTGGGTGGATTATTTGTGTTCACTGTGATCCAACAGTTATGCCACAACCCAACTTCTCTTATGAAACATATTATACCAACAGTAGTTGTGCAGTGTAATCTTATTCAATTGATACAATCCGACTAATATACATCTATTCATTTGTAAGCAAATCTATAATCATTCATCCAATGCAACATTTACACAAGTAAGTCATACACATTCAACATTCACAAATATACACAAAATATAACGCGGAAACCCATCCGGGTAAAAACCACAAAGGTGCTCTTCATTTGGCATGAGGAAATATATGCACCTTTCGTCTACGCACTAAGCTATAGACTCTATTCACGATCTTCTTCTCTATATTTACAGACTCTTCCTCCCTCTCATGCTCTCTAATATTCTCTTTGCTCTCTTCCTACTTTGCTCTACTAATGATCTGCACACAGCCTGGATTGACTCAACCTTTCCTACTCTTTTGCGCACTCAGCTACAAATTCTTCAACTCCTTTGCACTCAAAAATATTAACAAATAAAACACGGAGTGACTAATAGTCTAACAATTCAGAGATAATAGAAAATAATCCAACAATTAAGAATCTAACCCGCATACAGCTTGGGTTCCTTCTTTTATAGCCTCATTACAGAGTCGATACAAACTCATTACAGACTCGATACAAACTCATTCTCTGTCGCTTTCTCAAGCGAATTTCTATTCCATCCAACACGTTGTCTTTGCTATTTTAGTAACACCTAATGGGAGGCACTAACGGCCTAACTTACAGAGGTTCCTTCACGCGTGTGGTTTTCGTCGGCTCTAGTAGAACTCGTACCCATGATCTTTCAGGCCTATCACTTTCTAAGCGTTACGTCTTACTATCATTTTCCATCTGTTATGCTACTTGCACACCTTCTACTACTGATATTTTATCATGCCTTCCCTTTTCAGACCCCTTCCTTCTGTCATGGCTTCATCTTCTGGTGCAACTTCCTCTTCTAGCGCCTCTTGCTCTTCTTCTTCCTTCATTTCAATGCCTCTGTTGTAGCTTCCTTTCTCTTCTTGATTTTTTGTCGTTGCTTCTGTCACAGCTCCTTCTTCTTCTCCTTTAGCTCTTCTCCATACTTAGGCAGAATTATGATTGAATTCTACCTTACTGTCCTTAGGCCCAACACATCCATCATATAAATTTATGAGCCTTCGATCACTACACTGCAAACATCCAATGGTACTACGTCTACCTCCACTTCATCAATATACTCTGCACTTATGGGAACCTTGATTTTTCACTGTTTCGTGACTCTGATTTCTGCATCCTTGTTTACCCATCCCAATGGTTAGGGATTGGGATGATCATGAACTTCCAATCCAATCTTACGTCCTAAATCCTATGCTACGAGTTTTTCCTGTGAACTAGAATTGAATAAAGCTTTGATCTTGGTCTTCTTGACCTAGATCTTTATGTAGAATAAGTTCTTCATCGCTTTCTCTTCCTTAGGGTGAAGACTACGCAAATTCACCTCCATTTGTAGTGTGGTACAAATATTCTTCTTGTCCACATTTGAGATGCTTTCCAACTTCTTGCTTGACTCCACGGCTAGAAATTTTTTCTTCTTGGCATCCTTCTTACAGTTATTGGGGATTAGCTCAGGATGTAACTTCCAACACTTGTCTTCAATGTGGCCATTAATGTTGCAGTGGTTACAGTGGTTTTTCATACCCTTGCACTGATGTGTCATTGTTATAGTCTTATTCTCGTTTCTCTTCCATTTCTTCTTCCCCTCCTTGGTAGCATCTTGGTTCTCTTTCCATTTTGAACCACTTGGCTATCCTTTCTTTTGGCCTATGCTTTCAAGGTAATGTACTTGTACACGAGATTAATTAATTGATCAAGGCTTGAAGAGCATCACCTACCTTTGTATCTGACTATGTAAATCCCCAGATACTTGAGGAGTACATCTGGGTTATTGGGTGATATATCCAACATGATAGGCATCTTCCTAAAGTTGGCGATGTATTCCTATGCATACCCGATAAGATAGAACTGGGACTAGATGAGGGTTTTAAATTCCTCCCACTTAGTTGTTGGTGGATCACCCTCCAACCTAAGTGATCTAGTGTGTATTTCCCACCATGTTAATGCATGGCCCTCTAACTTCAGTTGCACAAAAAATATATTTTGCTTCTTGGGCCTTGGCTATTTGTTGGATACTAAAATAAACGTCCAATTGCTACAACCAATTATTCAACTTTAAAGCATCGATCTCACCATGGTATGGGTTGATATTGACCTTTGCTTCCATATTGAAGAGATACTGGGAAGTGATATTGGTATTGGAAGTCGACTTCTATTTTTTGGTCTCTTTTATTGGCTCCTTTTTTGGGTTGATTTATCTTCCAATTTCCCCTTTGATCTAAAATTTTAGTTAGAGCCTCCAAAATTCCCGAAAGGTCCAAACTTTCTCTCCAGATCCACCATGAGGATTGACATGTTGCATGGGATATCAACGATTTGTATTTCCATTTTTGTAAAACACTGCTCATAATCATTCGTCACTCCTTGAATAGACCCATTTATGATGGACATTGTTTGAATACTTTTTCTTTATTAGACGACTAGATCCTATGATTACCCACAAAACCCAAAAGGAAATTGCTCTGATGCTAATATGATTCGTAAATTGTTGTGGATATTCCACTAGAACAAGTCATCACAATGGATCTTACCACTAATTATTTTCATTAGTTTATTTTTAGAATTGTAAGAGAAATGATAGAATAAGAAACACGCAATCCATACATTTGAAACATAATTTATCATAGGAAAACCACAATTGGAATGAGGACTATGCCTTTCTCTTTTTTGTAGAATGCAAATACAAAATGAAATTGTTACTCGCCATGGAGTTACCTTGAACATTGTGGCTCGGATGGCTACTACATAATCTATTACTCTCTCTACTATGCTTCACATCCACCCCTTATTGCAAATCAAGTATGGAATAATACAATATAAAATGGAACCCCCTTATTTTCCTAACAACGGTATTTTTAACATAGCCTGATAGTTGTTTAGGGTTAATTTTAGAGTTTCTGCATGCGTTGATTCCTATTTAAGGTTATGTATTTATACCTTCTAACATGTAATCCACTCATAAATATGGTGGTCAACTGGATGGGTCAACTTGCAAAAGGCATAAATTCCTCCCATGGATTTTGATTGAGGCAATTCTTGCACCGTTGGAAAGGTCTCGATGTGTAGAATAAAAAAATAGGTATTAAGGAAATTTTGAACCAAAAATTCCATTTAATCCTTCAAAATGGCCTCGAAAGGTTTTGGGTGGTTTTTTTAACCCAAATATCAAAAGTAAAATCTACCCCTAAAATGGGTCTTGGAAGCCAATTCCTCAAATTTTTCAAGCAAGAAAGCACCAAATTGATGAAAAATTATATATTCATCCATTTCTAATCACACCTACCGATTTTTTAAGGCTTTTGGTCCCCATAAGATTTTTCTAAATGAGGTGAGGAAATTTTCCCTTTAACTTCTCCTTGGAGTACCATTTCGCCTTGCCTAGAAGTTGTCCTTTCAACCCCACCTTCCATAGTTCATACTATCCATACCTGGTATTTTTGGTTTTCTTTTGCAACACTCTGTCTTTTTCTAACTTTGCTTGAGAGTTTGGTGCTAAGTCCTCTACAAAAGGTAACACCTACTCAGGTTCCTGATCCAACATGGAAGCTTCATAGAGTTTTAGGTTTTCCACATTCACTACGGAGTAATTATGCATGTATGGGGGTAGACTAAGTCTGCAGGCACTATCTCCCACCTTATCTAATACCTCAGAAGGGAAATACCTCAAATCCTTGATATTCTTACTGGGACCTTTTAGTATTTCCTTGTTCAGGAGTAACCATATGTTGTCTCCCACTTTGAATGATTCTTCAACCCTATGTTTGTCATGCCTAGCCTTGTATTTTTCCCACAACTTCTTCAGTTCCTCTTGTACTTGTAAATGAATATGCCTAATCTTATCAATAATTTTCTTAGATCTCTCCACCTGTAGTTACTTCCCTCACTCCCCCTTGTTGTCCATAAGCAACACCTAGAGGTGAAGATGGTAGGTATCCAAAACAAGTTTTAAAAGGGCACTTCCCATTAGAAGTATGGATTGCTTTGTTATAAGAGTGCCGGATGTAGAAACATTTTCATCCCAAATATTCGAATGCTTTTGATTATAACCCCTCAAAAGGTTTACCAGAGTCTCATTGACTACTTATGTATATCCATCTGGTCGTGGATGGATTGTTGTAGATCTGTTCAACTTAGTGTCCATCTTTTCCCAAATTGTAGTCCAAATTGTACTGATAATTCTGATATATCTGTCTGAGATGATGCTCTTCGGTATCCCAAATACTAGACCTGTTCAAATAAAATGTTTGTTCCTTCTTGTCCTTTGATGGTCTTTTTACAAGGCATGAGAATGAACATCTTTTTGAATATGCAAACATGGGCACAAGCTATCTACAATAAGCATATGTGTGGTTGGTATGATTTCAACCTTGGTGGGGGGCATTAATAAAAACCCACTTTCACCAACCACGCACACCATTGTTGACATGCCTTTACTACTTTTAACAACTCCAACTTGAAATAAAATAAATAAATGACTCAATACAACGAGTGGTTTGTGATGAAATTATCCATATGTCCAATATCCTTGACTACCTTACAAGATCCTATATCCATGGAGTGTCATTACACAACTTTTTCGATGACAAGCTCAACAAATGGGGCAACACAAGAAATATAAAATATGTGACTAAATATAATCTCTAGTGTTCAAAACCAACCTTGCAGATCTACAAATTCATGGGATTTATGAGTTTCCAGCGTAAAGAAAATCCATCCTTCCAACATTCAAATTTGTGTCTTACAGATGATCAAACTGTTAGAATGATTATGTATTAGTTTCAACATTCATAGTTTTCATTTGTCCAACCATTGCAGATATTTCATCCATAGGATAAATCTTCCTGCAACCACTACTCTTACAATTATAGAAATTTCTAGAATGAATTAGAAATTTCTTAATTCCTGTTACAGGTCACGGTTATCAAATGCCCACTTTACTACCGATTTTCCAACATCACAAACAATATTTATGATATCTCTCGGCTAGTTTTCCAACGTTCAAATACATTTCCTTGCTCAACTCAACAAATGAAACATTATAAAAAGGTAATGAAGGTAAGGTATTTTTCTATCTCTAAGTTATGCATTAAACTTGGGATCTATGCGAACATGAAACTTCGCATAATGAAACCTAAGTATCTATTCAATTATAATGCACCTTTTGTTATTAAAATGTATCCCTTACCCTATCATTATTTCATTTGCCACTCCATACCTCGATTAAAATTACCCTGTTGTCTTGATTGAACCCCTTATCATTCGATATTTCAGTTAAACTATTTGATTCGATATGATCATTATCCTCACACATGACTTTTTTATTTGAATCACGATATGATTGACCATTCAGTCCTTGACCATTCATTTATTGTAGTAAAACCCCAACTCACCATCATTATTATCGCAGATTTAACACCCTAAATGGAGTTGAGTGTTTTGAAGAGCACCCTAAATGCAAGTGGTTATTTTAGAAGGTTGAATGGTTTTCATTTTGTGATACGATGCGAGGGTATAATGATAAGGTCACTAAAGCATTTCCTAAGAATGTTGATGGGAAGGTAGCTTGGATAGGAAACCTTACTCTCTCAGAGGATTATATAGCATTCTCAGAGGATTATATAGCATTTTCTAGTGAACTTCCACACGAAGGAGGAAGGAGAACGTTGGTTTAAGAGAAAAATTGGAATCAATATTTATAACCATCTCAAGAATCTCGATTGGAGCAAGGGCATTCTACGCTCTTGGGTAGATGAAGAATGGCAATAAATTTTGGTAGCTATACGAAAGTTCTATATTTGTGATGGGAGTTACGTCGTAACATTATAATATCATATGTGTTTACTATTTCACTTTCAAGGATAACAAAATATTAGAATTCCCTTCCTTTGGATAAGTTTAAGTAAGACGTCTCTACATGTCCAAACAAAATCCATCGATAGAATATTTCATCATGGACTTATCAAATTGCTTCATAAGAGCAAATTTGGGGCCTGAAATGAGACTCATAAGAAAGAGAACCAACTATAATTTCTTGATGAGTTGGAATTCAAGAACCAACCGAATTTTAAGAAACATGTCAACCATAAAGGTTGACTTGGCATATTTGTCGTGAAAAAAACTATTTTTTCTTCATATTTTCACCATATTTCCCTGTGATTTAACTCAAATCTCAAGTGGGAGCACTCGTTAGATGCAAAATTGAATTCCACATCCAACGAGTACCCACATTGTATACTTTTGATGGACCTCAACCCAATAAAGACGAGAAACACATAAAAATGTGTTACTATTAAGTATTTATTGGTTTTTGTGGGTTGGGATCCATCAATATATGCAGTGTGGGTACTCGTTGGATTTTAATTCCTTATCCAACAAGTGCTCTCGCTTGAAATTTAAGTAAAACCACATTGAGATATGTTGAAAATACGAAGAAAAAAGTAATTTTTTTTCTCTATTCCTCCAAAATTCATAAATATTATTTTATTATTTTAACTATTATTTTATTATTTTCCTTAGGATGCCCATTTTACACCTTAAATTTGCTCTAATGATTGTTGATGAGTTGAAAAAACAACACCAAACCTGGAATCTTTTTTTGTTTTGTTTTGGAATGGGTTCTAGGAATATTTTTATACAATTGAAAATCTAGATTCTTCAGAAGTTGGAGGTTCGTCTAAAAAATCCATATCCTCCCCAGATAAGAAAACGAAGAGGGCCCTTGTGGAGACACCAAAATAAGCAACAAAAGAAGTTGTAGCTAATATACTAATCACTACTTGGAGGATGAAGCAAAAGGCTAAAACTATAGTCGAGAAATAGGGTGAAAAAGCAGAAGAACCATAGGTCAAACAAGCAGATGACCTTTTAGTAGTTAACACAACTAGAACTATGGTTACAAGAAGTAGAGATAAACAAATATCTTAGAAACTGGAGCAGAGTCAGGGGGAAGATGAAGTTGTCATTACTATGAGTGTTCCAAGGAGACCCTGCACCTATTTTTCTACAAAACACATGACTTCTTCTCCAATCCTCGCAAAAAATAATTTGGAACTTTAAGTGAGGTACAGACAGTATGCATCAACCCAATTTTAGAGGTAAATATTTTTGACCCTCGTTACTTTGAATCATAATTTGATGGATTGGATACATAGGATTTTGATCCTATTAAGTAAATTGTTCCTCCTACCTTTGTGCATACTGGAAATCCATCAGAATTGAAGAAGAAAAACATAAAAATTAAAAATTTAAGGTAGAAATTTAAGGAATATGAATTATTAGATCGCCATATAAAGAGAGAGAATAAGATTTAAACGAAAGGAATGCTCAACTAGACGAGAAGAAAGATAATTTAACCTCCAAATAGAAAACTTTGTTTAAAAGAGCCAAGAAATGGCATAGGCAAGTAGTGCTCCAAAGTAGGTATAACATAAGATTAAAAATCAAGCTCGTGCAACAACAACATACAATTCAACGGGCTTGCACAGTCTCCACATCAAATATTTACATCCTAATCCAGGAAATAGAGCATACATGATGTGGTAATGGGGACACAATTTTGAAGTTCTGGAAATTTACCTTGGGTTTGGAAGTCATAAGAAAAAACATATGTTGGTTTGTGTGACTAGAAACAAATGGGTTCCTTAACATAATATGATGTACAAAATATAATGGAATCAATGCCTTGTCATTTGACACTCGATTTCCTTTATACCATGAGTTGTGACTCACATACAAATGACACTCAATGACACTCACATAAATAGTCTTTAAGATAGAAAAAATAATGGATAAACTAAATTTCCTTTTTTCATAACACATGCATTTTTCAATTCCATAGTGCAACATGGTCTTCGTCGATGCCCAAGGTAGTGATTTGCAAATTTGAGCCCCCACTGTGAAATTTTGAGTTACATCCTACTAACAAATCCATAGATCCATAATTCATCCAGAAAACACGTGTCAAGGTGTGTGATTGGTGGAGGAATGATTCCATTAGTGTAATTATGATTTTAGGAATCCAATAGAAATAATGGCTCATCAATCTAACACCAAGTTTCCATTATATCTAGAGTTACAGCTTGCATCCAAATGGTATACAAGGACACTTACAAAAATGGTCCTAGGGGCATAAAAACCAAACAAATAAGAAAAGTTGCATTTCATTTCCTCCTAAATGTTTAAATATCCTAACATCCCCCCTTAAGAACAACATGGTATAGGATTGAAGGATTTACAAAGATGACATAATAGGAGGAGGAAAGATGCATTAGATCCTATTCCCCCTTAATGACAACTTGTTGAATCTCTAACCTAGATTGAGGTTTGGTTTTGTGAGAGACTTTGAGAAAATATCAACAAATTGACCATTTGTAGGGAAAAAGAACACTTCGAGAATGTGATTTTGAATAAGTTCTATGATGAAGAGCATGTGTAGATCAATGTGTTTATGTGCTAATGTTGAACTAGATATTTGGTGAGATTGAAGGAACTTTGATTGTCACACTAGAGGGTAGTCATATGTTTCTACTAGAATCCAAACTTTGAAAGGGTTTGTTGAAACCACAAGGCTACTTGAGTTGCATTAACTACAACTCGTTATTCTACTTCTGCTGAATAAAAATAAAGAGAAAAGGGGATATAAGGATGGGTATGGTTCAAATACATAAAGGATACCAACTAATTGATGGTACAAAGTGGCATCTACTTTGGGTGTAGTGCAAGTGGCAACAAGTTCGAATCTATAGTGGAAGGTAGATGTGGTTGGTTTACAATATTCCATGTGGAAGTGGAGAAGAAGGTTAGATGCATACTTAGATTGAGAAAGTAAAATTCCTTCCTCTGTTTGCAAGACTTGAATTCCAAGAAAAAAATGCAAATGTCATGATTTTGTTATTTCAATTTTCTTCTCAAGATTGAATTTCACAGGGGTTAAAAGTTTGGGTTCACTACTTGTGAGAATAAGGTCATCAACATAATGAACAAGTATTATGATATGGTTTCCTACTTTCTTGGTATAGATATTGGGGGTTAGAATCACATCTAGAAAAAATGGTGTCAAGAAAAAAACATATATGTTTCAGCATACCAAGCTAGAGGATCTTGTTTAAGGCCATAGAGGGATTTCTAAAGAGAGAAAAAAAATAGTTGGAATCATTATGGAAATATCCAATATTTTGTTCCATGTAAATTTCTTCTTGCAAATCTCCATCCAAGAAATTGGCTTTGGCATCCATTTGATGTAATACCCCAATTTTGACCCCATGGTATTTAATTATACATGGTGTAAATATTGTATGAAAATCATGGCGAGGAGCTGAAGGCCAAGGCCTTTCCATTGATCGATGTTTTGTGGATAGGTGATCAAGGTTGATACCTATGGTTTTGGTGCTGAGGCAGACACTGTATATTTTGATATATCATGTAGATGTACAAATTAATATAATACCACATCTGGATATGGGCCTGCAAATGTTAAGGAGATGCGGGCATGATTCCACAAGGGATAGGGTGGGGAGTAGTCAAACCCCCTAAGCGAATAGGGTGTGACTAGAGGTCAATGGGAAACCCATGAAAAGACTCAGCTACCTTTTTTTCCTCTGTCCCCAATCATTAAATTCTTCCATAAGGTGGATGGGGCAATTAATTCCTTGGGCAGCGCAGGGCATGGCAGTCTGATGGCTTGAATGAGTAAGCATGAAACTCTGTAGTCTGCAGAACCCGTATTCTTGCTTCTGCAGCAAGTAAACCCATGTAAATGCGTGCCTAGTAGATTATATGGCTTTCACCTAAATGTTGTTAGGTATTCTGATTATGTTATGTTCATTCACGATGGATGCAGGAGTCGTTCACTCATGATTATGCATTATCCTGCTATCCTGGGTCGTGGACGAGTGGTTTCACAGTGATTTCTCTATGTACAGAGTGAATCCCGTGTGTTGTGTTTTCCTTGTGGATTGTTGTGATATGCATCCTTGTTTCAGTATAAAGACCAAGGAGTCGAAGAGGCCCAGAATTGGATGATAAACCTAGTGAAGAGAGGAACCTCACAGATAGATCAAGAGGGTTCATAAATCCTTTCTACACACCTAGAAGAACACTAGACAGGAAGGTATGGCCTGAGGGAACTATGTAGAAGTGAAGGGAATATTGTGTAGGTGTCCATAGCTCTGTGGTTGAGCTCACTAGCTTAGCAATTCTACCTTTCCATTGCATTAATATCCTGATAAGCCAAACTGTTAATTGCTTTGGTGGTGTCTTGTTGTGTTTTGGCTTGTTGCCTTGGATAGTCTGAGAAACCCAACTGTAGGTTGGTTTGACTGTGTTTTGATGTGTGTTGGCTCTATGTAATCCTGTTGTTCTCTAGTTCCTTGTGGAAATCATGCCCAGCTCGGGGGTGGCAGTGTGTTGAGAGATTTATGAACACACTGGCCTATGGTTGGGTGGACCGTTGCAGTCACCTAGCTAGTTGGGGGACAACTCCATCATCCAAGATAAGTATTCTCTGTTATTCTTGTTTACGCATTGAAGTTGCTTATGAATGAATATGATGAATTGATATGGAATAATTCTTGCTATGAATGAAGTAGGATTCACTGTTGCATAAGTATCTCTTTTATGCTTGTTTATGCCATGTATTTGTCTATGAATCACTATGTTCATGTTGAATGTTGGATAATTACAAAGTAGAGGTTTACTTGTGTATATTTCCTTGCATTTTATTTTTGTATTGCCTTGTATGTTCAATGCATTTTTCTTAAGTCCTTGGAGGCTAGAAAATCCTGGTTAAAGAGTCGGTATGCAGCTGATATAAGAGTTTTTACACCCCGAGATCCTCATCGAAAGGCAGAATGCGGGAAGCAGGAGAAAGAAGTTTAATCGGAGTAAAATGTGGGATTTTTGACTTTCAGGATCCGCCTGCAGAAGGTGGAAGGTGGAATGTGGAAATCAGGAGAAAGGATAAGGCAGAAAGTGGGTTTTTCGGACCCCGAAATTCGCCTGCGAAAGGTGGGAGGTGGAAAACTGGAAAAAGGTTAAGGTAAAGACTTATTCTTCTGATTCTCGAGTTCCGTAGTGGAAAGCGGTAAGGTGGGATGCGGAAGGTGGTAAGTTGAAAGGTCAAGAGATCATTCCACGGTTTTTTTGATTCCCAACTTTCGCAACGGAAGGAGGAATGTGGAAGACAGAAAGTGGATTTAATGATTCCGTTGGAATTTGCTTTTTTTATTCCCAAGTTCCACAATGGAAGGTGGAAAGGCGGAAGGTATAAGGCAGAGAGAAAAAGGCGAAATGATGGTTGAACATCTCCATCAGTTGTTAGAACTTTGATTTCTGAGTTCCTAGGTCGAAAAGGTGGAAAGAGAAAGCACAGAAGGAGGGAGAGTGGTCGAATATCTCCGTCGCACCTGGTGTTCTGATTTCTAAGCTACGCAGTAGAAGTGCGGAAAGAACAAGTTCAGTGCGGAAGAAAGTTTTATGTGCACATAATGGATTTGTTAATGGTAGAACAACTGTTACAGTGACGTACATGGGTTCTTAAGCCTGAGAATGCATGTTGAAGAGTGTGTTAACATCCATTCCCTATGTTTGAAGGGGGAACAAGTGTTCTTGAGGAAAAAAAATTTAATAATTCGCATTATGGGGCATGGGGATGTCATAGTTTGGTATCAGAGCTACGAGTTGCAGCATTGGGCATGGATGGGCCAGAATGAGTAGTTAAAAGAGATATGAGTACCCTCTGATACCAACATTGTAGTACACTACAATTTGATATTAGAGTTGTTGGTTGCATCACTAGTGCCTAAATTGGTTAACGGAGCAGTTGGTGACAGTAAGTAAATGGTTTTCTAATTTTGATTTTGTCATGCAGCTAACAGTGTGTTTGACTAACACATCTTGCAGATTCATAGCGTAGCTTGGAAAGTGGGTTTTTGGCTCAGCCATGAGAACCTACAACATGTATGATGATGCACAGAATCCCTATGAGCACTAGGAAGATGCTATGGGAGAAAATGTCTGAGTTGGAAATGTTGAAACAAAGTCTAATGGCAGAAGGTTTCAAGAAACTCCACCAGATAATGCAGCCACCATGAGAATCTTAAGGGTGGAGATGCAAAGTTATAGGGAAGATAATGAAATATTGGTTAAAACTCAGGAAGAGAAAAATCATCTGAATGCAGCCATGCTGCAGAGTTTGACAGACATATAGAGGCTGATGAACTCAAAGCATTGAACAGTAAATTCGGAAGGAAGTAGGAGCGGTGTTAGAAGAAGAAAGAGGTCTTCTAGTGGATCATCTTGCTCAGGAGGACCCACTGGGGGTTCAAGTTCTTCTTCTCACAGGAATAGGAGAAAGACGTGTTACAGGAACAACTCACATGATGAATTCAGGAAGGCAAGGCCTCCTACGTTTAATGGTGAGATAAAGAACGGTCAAGAAGTTGAAGCTTGGATTCTTGGGATGAGAAAATATTTCCAAGTCCAAGACTACTCTGGAAATATGAAGGCAAGCGTAGCCATCTTCAATTTGACTGGAATAGCATCCATATGGTGGGAGCAATTTAATAAAGTGAAGAAGATCAATGAAAGGAAGATTGTGTGGAAACAGTTCCAGAGGGTTTTTAGGCAGAAGTACCTCTCTGATAGGTCTTATGATGGTAAGATTAAGGAATTCCATGAGCTAATATTGGGGCAGCAGACCATGGAAGAGTATACCAATAAGTTCTTGGAACTATTGATGTATGTCAGGTATATCAGGGATGATAAAGTAAAAATCCAGTGTTTTCTGAGTGGGTTTCCTCGGTCTTACAAAGACATAATTGAATTGATGAACCCGGGACTTTAGAAGGAGCTAGAAGAAAGGCTAAGTATTGTTATGATCAGAATAAAGGAAAACCTGATTACCATAAGACATGGAAGGATAAGAAGAATGAAAATTCTGATTAGCGGAAGAAAGGTTTTAAACCGTCTAACTTCAGGAACCAGTAGAAGCAGCCATCTTAAGTTGTGGCTAATCCAACCAGAGTGATGGAAGAAAATCCAAGCGATCCAAAGGAGATTAGAGAACCTCTCCAATGCTATAAATGTGGAGGACCCCATCTGCGCAGGAATTGTCCACTTGATAATGGGAATGTAAGGTTGGCTTACAATATTCAAGAAGCATAAAATGTGGATCAAGTAGCAAGGACAATCCCTAGGATTTATGTAGCACTCGAGGACCACCAAGCAGACCATCAGTCAACTGTGGTTGAGGTTGCAGGTAATATTGATGAGCAATTTGTTTCTATTTTGATTGACCTTGGCTCTACTTACAGTTATATTACTCCTATAGTAGTTGAGGTTTGTGCTTTTAAGAAGTTAAAGCATAACCAGTCATGGTTAGTCCAAGTAGCCACTGGAACCAAGATAAAGGTTAGTAAAATCGTAAAGAAATATCCATTGGTCATGAATGGGCTAGTCAATTGTGTAGATCTAAATTTTCTACCACTTGGTTCCTATGATGTTCTCATTGGAATGGATTGGTTGGAAGCACACAAAGTAAAGCTTTATTGTTACAACAAGAATTTTGAGTGCTTGGATGAAGAATGCAACTTAAAGGTTGTGAAAGGCATTCTAAAGGTGATTTATGTTAGGAAAATTTCAGCCATGCAGCTGAAGAAGTTCTGTAGGAAAGGTTTCAGAGTGTATGCAGCCTATGTGTTGGAGGCAGCATAGAATGAAACTTCTAGGTTGGAGGAATTTCATGTGTTGCAGGAATTCTGGGATGTTTTTCATGATGAGATTCCAGGGCTTCCTCTAAAGAGGGGCATTGATTTCACAATTGAACTTGTGTCAAGAGCAGCACCAGTGTCTAAGACACCCTACACGATGAGTACACTAGATATACTTGAGTTGAATATGGAGCTACAAGATTCATTGGAAAAGAAGTATATTAGACCAAGTGTGTCCCCTTGGGGAGCACCTGTGTTGTTTGTGAAGAAGAAAGATGGTACAATCATGTTGTATATTGATTACAGACAGTTGAACAAGGTCACTGTGAACAATAAATACCCTTTTTCTAGGATTGATGACCTCTTTGATCAAATGAGAGGAGCAAAGGTATTTTCCAAGATTGACTTGAGGTCTGGTTACCATCAGGTAAGAATCAAGGATTAAGACATTCACAAGACAGCCTTCAGAACAAGGTATGGACATTATGAGTTTGTAGTGGTGCCATTTGATCTCACAAATGCACTAGCTACATTTATGTTCCTTATGAACAGTGTTTTCAGCAGGTATCTAGACAAGTTTGTTCTTGTCTTCCTTGATGGCATTATCATTTATTCTAAGAATGAGGAAGAGCATGAAGAACATCTGAGATTGACATTGCAATTGCTCAGGGAGCATAAGTTGTATGCAAAGTTGAGCAAGTGTGACTTTTATAAGAATAGGATTCATTCTTTGGGTCACATCATCTCAGATGAGGGAAAATCTATAGACCCTGAGGAGATTGAAGCCATTATGAGTTGGCCAACTCCAAGAAATGTGACAGATGTAAGATATTTTATGGGCCTTGTAGGTTACTACAAGAGATTCATTGAAGAATTCTCCAAGGTTGCACATTCCATCACTTCTTTGCAAAATAAGGGGATAAAGTTTGAATGGACACTAAGGTGTGAGGAAAGCTTCCAACAGATGAAAGATCTTCTCACAAGTGCACCATTTTGAAAATTGCAGACCCGAAGAAATATTTTTTGGTGTGTACTGATGCATGTGGTCAAGGAATTGGAGGAGTTATTATGCAAGACAACCACGTGGTATGCTATGAGTCAAGAAAGTTGAAGGATCATGAGAAGAACCATGCCACTCATGATTTAGAACTTGCATCCATTATACATGCTCTCAAGATGTGGATGCATTACTTAATGGGCGAAAAGTTTGAGTTAAGGACAGACCGTTGTGGTTTGAAATATTTGTTTGATCATCCAAGTCTAAATGCTAGGAAAGCTAGATGGCTGGAGTTTTTATGTGAGTTTGATTTTGAAATCAAACACATAAAAGGAAGAAAAAAAACAAAGTGGTTGATGCACTCAAGCAGGAAGGTGCATGAAATGCACTTGGCATCTCTTAGTATTTTCCAATCAGATTTGAGACAACGGATTGTTAATCATACTGCTAAAGATGAAATGTATGAGCAGATAAAGGACAAATTGCAACAGCAAAGTCTTGAGAAGAGGTATGAGGGATATAAATTGGAAGAAGATGGACTTCTTACTCATAAAAATAAAATTTATATTCCAAGTGTAGCAGACTCGAGGATAATTATTATGGATGAGATCCATCAAGCTCCATAGTCTGGTCACACAGTATATCAGAAGACAATTGCTATAGCCAAAAAGTAGTATTTTTGGCCATGAATGAAGAAGGAAATTGCAAATTATATTTCAAAGTGTATGAAATGTTAGCAGGTGAAGGTTGAGCATCAACACCCAGCAGGTTTGTTGCGGCCTTTGCCAGTTCCAAAATGGAAATGGGAAGTTGTTTCCATGTATTTCATTATAGGATTTCCAATGACCTGGAGAAAACATGATTCCATCATGGTTGTGGTGGACAAGTTGAAAAAGGAAGCACATTTTATACCAGTTAAGTACACTTATAAGACTGATGCCATTGCAAAAATCTTCATGAAGGATATTTTTAGTTTGCATGGATTGCCAAAGGAAATAGTCTCTGACACAGATCCTAAGTTCACTTCCAATTTTTGGAAGGGTTTGTTTGCATATTTGGGTACCAAGTTGAACTTTAGCACTACCTACCATCCTCAAACTGATGGACATACAGAGAGAGTGAATCAAGTGCTTGAGTACATGCTTCACATGTATGTGATGGACAAACCATCCAAGTGGGAGGATTATTTACACTTGGTAGAGTTTTCTTATAATAATAGACAACAAGAATCCTTGGGGATGAGTCCATATGAAGCCTTGTATGGAAGAAGGTGTAGGACACCTGTGACATGGGATAATCCAGTGAACAGGATTGTACTTGGTCCATAATTACTCAAGGAGATGGAGCAAGAGGTTGCAAAGATCAGGCATTAATATGAAAGAATCCCAGGACATATAGAAAAGCTATGCAAATAAGCATAGGGTTGACAGAGATTTCAATGTTGGAGATCATGTTTACCTCAGAGTGAGGGCAAGGAAGAGTTCCTTGAAGCTTGGAATTTGTGCCAAGATGTCTCCTAGATACTGTGGGTTGTTTGAAGTGCTTGAAAGAATAGGGTCAGTTGCGTATAGATTTGCATTGCATGTTATCACTAGGGCTCATAATGTTATTCATGTTTCTTCGCTTAAGAAATATGCACATGATCCTAACCATGTGATTGATTTGGATGTGATTCAGGTGGAACCCGAGGGAGAGTTCCAAACCGAACCATTACGCATCATTGACAGGAAGGTCACAGTGCTCCAGAATCGAGCCGTTGGACAGGTAAAGGTGTAATGGGAGCACTACAATCTTGAAGAGGCTACATGGGAGTTGGAGGATGCCATGCAATTGGCACATCCATTTTTGTTCAATTTTGCAAAGTATTGAGGGTGGTGCTAGTGTAACATTTTTGTTTAATTTTGTAAAGCACAGAGGACAGTACTATTGAAGGGGGAGGGGATTGTAATACCCTAGTTTTGACCCCATGGTATTTAATTGTGCATTATGTAAATATTGTGTGAAAATCATGGTGAGGAGCTCAAGGCCAAGGCCCTACCATTGATCGATGTTTTATGGATAGGTGATCAATGTTGATGCCTATGGTTTTGGTGTTGAGGCAGACACTGTATATTTTAATATATCGTGTAGATGTACAAATTAATAGAATACCACAACTGGCTATGGGACTGCAAACGTTAAAGAGATAGGGGCATGATTCCATAAGGGATAGGGTGGGGAGTAGTCAAACCCCCTGAGCCAATTGGGTGTGACCAGATGTCAATGAGAAACCCATGAAACCCTCATCTGCCTTTTTTTCCTCTGTTCTCAATCATTAAATTCTTCTGGAAGGTGGATGAGGCAGTTAATGCCCTGGGCATGGCAGTTTGATGGCTATACTGAGCAAGCCTGCAAGTCTGTAGTGTACAGAATCTGTATTCTTGCATCTACAGCAAGTAAACACATGTGAATGTGTGCCTAGTAGATTATATGGCTTTCACCTAAGCGTTGTTAGGTATTCTGATTATGTTATGTTCATTCATGATGGATGCATGAGTCGTTCACTCATGATTATGCACTATTTGACTACCCTGAGTCACGGACGAGTGGTTCCGTGATGATTTCTCTATTTATAGAGTGAATCCTGTGTCTTGTGTTTTCCTTGTGGATTGTTGTGATATGCATCCTTGTTTCTGTCTAAATACCAAGGAGTGGAAGAGGCCAAGAATTGGCTGATAAACCTAGTGAAGAGAGTAACCTCACAGACAGATCAAGAGGGTTGGTAAATCCTTTATGCACACCTGGAAGAACACTAAATGGGAAGGTATAGCTTGAGGGAACTATGTAGCAATGAAGGGAATACTTCCTTGTGTTGGGTGGTGTAGGAATTGTGGAGGCCAAGACTGATCTTGTGTAGGTGTCCATAGCTCTATGGTTGAGCTCACTAGCTTAGCAATTCTACCTTTCCATTGCCTTAGCAACCTGATAAGCCCAACTGTTAGTTGGTTTGGTGGTGTCTTGTTGTGTTTTGGCTTGTTTCCTTGGATAGTCGGAGAAACCCAACTATAGGTTGGTTTGACTTTGTTTTGATGTGTGTTGATTATGTGTAAGCCTATTGTTCCCTAGTTCCTTGTGGAAATCATGCTCAGCTCGGGGGTGGAAGTGTGTTGAGAGATTTATGAACACACTGGCCTATGGTTGGGTGGAACGTTGCAGTCACCTAGCTAGTTGTGAGGCAACTCCATCATCCAAGATAAGTATTCTCTGTTATTATTATTTATGCATTGAAGTTGCTTATGAATGAATATGATGAATTGATAAGGAAGAATGCTTGTTATGAATGAAGTAGGATTCACTGTTGCATAAGTATCTATGTTATGCTTGTTTATGCCATGTATTTGTCTATGAATCACTATGTTCATGTTGAATGTTGGATGATGACTAAGTAGAGGTTTACTTGTGTATATTTCCTTGAATTTTACTTATGTATTGCCTTGTATGTTCAATGCATTTTGCTTAAGTCCTTGGAGGCTAGAAAATCCTGGTTAAAGAGTCAGTTTGCAGTTGATCTAAGAGTTTCTGCACACTGAGACCCACAGCGGAAGGAGGAATGCGGGAGGCGGGAGAAAGAAGATTAATCGGAGAATAATGTGGGATTTTCGACTTCCTGGATCCGCCTACGGAAGGTGGAAGGTGGAATGTGGAAATCAGGAGAAAGGATAAGGCAGAAAGTGGGTTTTCCACACCCCAGAATCCTCCTACAGAAGGCGGAAGGTGGGAGGTGGAAAACCAGAAAAAGGTTAAGGTGAAGAGTTATTATTTCGATTCCCGAGTTCCACAGCGGAAGGGGGAAAGGCGGAATGCGGAAGACAAAAAGTGGATTGAATGATTCCATTGGAAGTTGGTTTTTCGATTCCCAATTTCTGCAATGGAAGGCAGAATGATGGTTGAACATCTCCGTCGGTTGTTAGAGTTTTGATTTTGTGAGTTCCAAGGTCGAAAAGGCGGAAAGCAGAAGTGCGGAAGGTGGAAGGCGGAAGAGTGGTCGAATATATTTGTCGCGCCTGGTGTTCCGATTTCTAAGCTGCACAGCGGAAGTGCGGAGGGCGGAGTGAGGAAAGAACAGGTTCAGTGCGGAAGAAAGTTTTTTGTGCACAGAATGGATATATTAATGGTGGAACGACTGTTACAGTGACGTACAGGGGTTCTTAAGCTTGAGAATGAATGCTGGAGAGTGTGTTAATGTCCATGCCCTGTGTTTGAAGGGGGAACAAGTGTTCTTGAGGCAAATTTTTTTAATAATTTGCATTATGGGGTATGGGGACGTCACATTTGATCGAACATGGGGAATAAAATGAATTGAAATCACTAGGAACTTATCAATAACCCAGCTTGTTTTTGTTGATGGTATAATCAACGTTGGATATAGGACCACAAATGATGCAAAATAATATGAAAAAACACCCAAATTGTTTGGAACTTCTATATTAATGGTGATAAATATCTATAAAAAAAATTCCCTCTTTTAACCATGTACCTTCTTGTCATGAGAAAGTCACTGTGATGTGTTCCAAAAAACAAGTTATGTCCACACTAGTCAAATTCCTTAAGCAACCACTCACACATATAGATCCAAGATTGGCATACCAATGTATTATGTGATTAAAACCCTCATATGGGAAAAGAGTCCCTGACCCCAACCAATGTAGCCACTTGAGGTAATGTATTAATGCAAAAGGAGAATATTTTACATACGAGTTTCTTAAAATTGATAATCATCAAAAGACATTGCATTGTATTTAAATAGTTATGATGGACCAACCAGATACTAAGACACATATCAATATAGTCATTGGTATTGATGAGAAGATGAATTAATAGAGTAATTTATGTATAAAACATATCTTAATTATCGTCTTACATAAGCATAATTTCGTACTAAATAAGCACAATAAAGAAACACACTTTACCTAAAGACACATTAGACCATGTTGATCTTAACTAACGTTTAAGTGTCGAAATATCTTAACACCCCCCCTTAAGAACAACTTGGGATAAGATTGAAGGATTTACAAAGGTGAGACAATAGGAGGAGGAAAGAGGCCTTAGAACATATTCCCCCTTAACGAAAACTTATTGAGCTCCTAACATAGTTTGAAGTGTAGAAATCTTTGCTTCTATAAGAGACTTTGAGAAAATGTTAACAACATGATCATCCATAAGGAAAAAGAGCATTTTGAGAACATGATCATGAATAAGATTTTTTATGAAGTACATGTGCAAATCAATATGTTTGTTGGACTGGTGTTGAGCAGGATATTTTGTGAGCTTGATGGAACTCTAAATGTCACACCATAAGGTAGTTGGATGTTATTGTTGGAATCCAAACTTTGAAATGATCTATTAAAGCCATAAGGTTTCTTGAATTGCATTAACTTTGATTTGATACTATGCTTTGGTTGAAGTGAAAGTGACAACAAAATATAGTGATGGGCATGAGTCAAATACAAAGGCTACCAACTAACTGGAAATACAAATGGGCATCTATTTTGAGTGTAGTGCAAGTAGAAACATATTTGACTTCATATTGGAAGGGTTATGGGGCTGGTTTACAATCATCCATGTGAAAGCAGAGAACAAGGTCACATGCATATTTATATTGAGAAAGAAAATTCCTTACTTGGTTTGCAATACTTGGAGGCCAAGAAAATAATGAAAAATTCTTAAATCTATCCTTTCAAATCTCTTCTTATGGTTGGAATTCACATGGGGTAAAAATATTGATACCGATGTAAATAAATCTCATGTTAACAGTTCATCGTGGAAGTGCAATGTTCCACAAAGAATTGAATTAGGATGGAATGATCCTTTTATGTTTCAAATTTTTTTCTTAGCACTCAAAGGTTCATATCGCCTCGTATCGTCAACTACGACATAAAAATTAATGATGCAACAAGTTTTCAAATATACTTGACTGGATAGAGAAATACGCCGAAAATGGTCCCTAAGAAACCATGAATATATTTGAAAATAATGCCTCTAAGAAACAACAGTACCAAGATCGTATCTAAAAAATGTGAAAAGAAAGATCTGATACAGGTCACTTTGGTAGAAATACTTTCAACTTCAATATCTTCAACAACATGCATAATTAAGGCAGAGTTCATCAGTGAAGACTTTATAGTGCCAAGCCCTAAGGACATACAACCAACAAGATCAAACTTGAGAGGAAGATCAAAGTTGAAAGAAGTGATGGAGTCTGTAGAAACATAATCATCTACCCAGGAGTTGAAAAATCTAGTAACAGAATGAAACTCAACAGGAACACCGACTTTCAACTCCATGGGAGAGTCCAAAGATTCAAAAGTGCTAATGTCTGAGGGTCAATAATCTATGAGATTAGAATCAAAAGGAAAATCAGGGTTGGATTTGATTGTAACTGGATCACCATCCAAAGGATTTTCATACTATATTATAGACTATAGGAAAACCTCATCTGAAGGAAGTATATCATCCCATATGGAACACATGTCCAAACATTCAGTTTGATCAATATGGTGGAGAGTAGGCTCCAATGCCCCCATTGGATGAATCACCTAGCCAACTTTTGGGACCAAGTCCCAAGAAGGTAAGCATGAACACATAGGCTTATTCTCAATAGCAATTGGACATGAAGGATAGTTTTTTTATGTTGTGGTTCACAAACTCCCCAATGGGGCTGCTACATCCACATGAAGAAATGATAGGGGGGCACCCGAAGGGGTCGCACCCTGTTCGCTCTGATTATGGAGTTAAGATGACGGGGACATCAAGTGAGGCCCTTATATAGCAATTTATAACCACTCAAGGATTTGACCCCGAGACCTTATGCTCACAACTTACAGCACTCAACCACTTGAGCTAGCCCACTGAGATTTCCACTGTTTATTTCTATTATGCATCTGTACACGCATTTTAAATGTTATGAATTCTTAATATGGCCATGGGATGAAATTTTGAAACCTGTGATTCGTTCATGCCCCCCTCTCTTTGTCAGATCAATGGATGGGGATGTGACAGTGTGTGAGAATAAGTTTGATACAACTTCTTAGTGACCACTTAGTAAAAGTGGGAAATATGACTATCTTGTAATTTCACTTAATAAATAAAAGCAAAAGACCAAATTCCTTTAATCTCTTGGTCTTAGAAATATACATGAAATATTCTAGAGATGTTAGAATATTAGTGAGTTAAATTTGATATAATCTTAGCTATACACCTCATTGTTGAGATAAGGCGGTTGCTAGGATTAAGGAGATTAGTTGAGATTGGTTGCTAGAACCCGAGAGTTAGTTGCTAGAATCAAAGAGTTGGTTGCTAGAAGTAAGGAATTTGATTGCCAAAATCGAAGAGATTAGTTATTTCTCTCAAAACATAAATAAGACAAAATGGTAGGAGAAGTTGTGTAAGGAACACACCAATGAAGTTGTGTGCACACATAAGTGAATCCAAGTAGGAGAGAAGGCAGATAGAAGGAAGAGGAACAAGAGGATAAACCATCAAGATGGAAGACTACAAGGATAGTATTGTATAATGTCGTATAAGGTACATCAATTTAGGCGTATTGGTTTTTTTTCCAACATGATGTAAACCCCAAGTTGAAGTGTCCTTGTAAGTTTTTTAAGGGAAAAAAAGGACACAATTCTTGTGTATTGTGTTTATGCTTTTGTTGTCCATTTTCACCTATATGTGTGATTGTTACATGTTCATAAATATTTATTTACGTTGTTAAATAAGTTCATGTTAATTAAAGAGAAACATAGGATAACAATCACCTAGAGGCTGAAAATTTAGACTAGGTACAAATCCATAGAAATTTTGGAGAGAACAGATATCCACACTCGTGACTTTTTAATAATAAAAAAACTTCCATAATGTGATAAGACATTCTATTTCAATGTTATATATAAAATATATAAGTTGCCACTTACTTATATTAACATAAAACTTCAATGAAAAGAAAAAAAGTTTCAATATGCTTAGGACACTAAAATTATTATGCTTATAAAATTAATTGAAACATAAATTTATTATAATTAAATTCAATAAAGTTCATCCTATCACCTTCCAACATTCTAACTTATATCTTCCAACAAATGTTAATGTAATCCACATTTAGTTTATATATTGTTTACATAATTTCAAATTTAACCATGTTAGGAGTTGATATAGAAACTAGCCACTACATGGTCTTGTTTTTGTACATGTGGTAGTCTCAACCACGAAGTACATTAATTTGTTCATTAATTTTGTGGTAAAATAATAAATGTAATCCACATTTAGTTTATATATTGTTTACATAATTTCAAATTTAACCATGTTAGGAGTTGATATAGAAACTAGCCACTACATGGTCTTGTTTTTGTACATGTGGTAGTCTCAACCACGGAGTACATTAATTTGTTCATTAATTTTGTGGTAAAATAATAATCTCTTCTGCTATTTGATAAAAAAATCAACCAAAATTTTAAGAATAAAAAAAATTATAAGAAAATCAATTAAAATTTTCAAGTCATAATTTTAAAAAAAAAACTTTAAATTTGTATTTAATCAATTTCAATAATTAATATTATTTTTTTAATAAAAAACTCTTTAAAATTTTTATTAAATTTCAAATTAATTTAAATTGTGAAAAAAATTTAGAAAAAACTTTACTTTTTCATATTTGAATCAAAGAAAACATATTACATAGACATTTAGATACAAAAAGCTCCCTTGTCCAAAGATCATGATTCCCTTGTCCAAAAAATCATTTCAACCAATATCTTCCCAACCGTGGCCCTATACCTCCTAGGATTACAAAATAAAAGGAACATATAGTGAACTTCACTCTTTAGAATGATTGAATACAATCTTCTCCATATAACATATCCAAATGTCAGATACCAAAAAAAAACTAATTAATTGACTGGATTCTACATAAAAATACAAAAGACAACTCCTTAATAAGCATAAATAGAGCCTTCTAACAAAACTTAGTGATATGTAAATTCTTAGGGTGCCTTCAAACTGCCTTTCCTTGGATATGCTTAACAGAAAAATAATTTAAATGTCCTTGAAGATCTCACCCAATTAATAATAACTTTTGAATCCCCCACCTGAAGAGACAAAAAACCTATGCTAAATGCAAAAAGAAGAAGACCTCAAAGTGCCAATAATTATGCTCTTGTGTTGGAACCTACTCCATAGCCTAACCACTAATGACTATTGTTAATTTGAAGGACCATTCCCCTTCCACACAGACCAAACTGAGCTACTCCATCAAAAAAACCCTACAAAGATGTGTTTTTGACAGAACTGGTTCATAAATAAACCTTGGATAATGAACTTTCAATCCTTTATTGAATTCTTTGAAAACCCCCCACAATTCTTGTACTCACAGCAAAAACATTCGATTTTAGATTCTAAAAACAAATGTATTTCTTAACCTCCAACTAACAATGTACGTTGAATCTCTATCAAGCGCCGAGGTGCAAACCATTTCCCCTCTATCAAATCCAATACTCACATTTCCATTGGCTGTATGTTTTTATTATATTTTGATATTTATTTTATTTTTATCAAACTGACCAATTTTTAGGATTATTCAAATCATTTTTATTTTTTATTTGAACCGATTATAAGCACAGAAGGAGTTACACATCCTCCCCTTACTGGAATGTAGAATACGCCCCTATATACAAAAAAAACAAAAAAAATCTTAAATAACGTCACTACATTTCTTCAAAGTGTCGCTCACTCCATTAATTAATAATTTAAGCTAATAAAAAAAATATACATTTAAAAAAATGATGTCCTTTATGTTGGTGTAATATATATTATTTTTACATATTTAAATAAATAATAAAATTGATGTTAATGTGTGGTTTAAATTAACAAGGTGAAAAGCTGCAAGGTAGCTAATTCTGCCGATAAGGAAGCAGTGGCAAATTCCCGCCTATTTGATATTAGGTTTCGATGTCAACAAAATGTAATGTTGTTAGTTGTCTTTGTCGATGTCAACAAATTCCCGCGTTCATCTTTTGTCGATAGCCTCACGGTCAGCCAAGATAGCGTCCCACCTCCCGCCGTTTTAGTCCACTGTTTTGGGTGAAAAGGATACAAGGCAGGAAGCACGCAGGAAGAAGATTAAACTGAACTAAACGGCTCTGGGCAGTTCAAATCGCCAAGTTCTCACTACTCAGCAGCAATTGAAAAACTAAATATTCTTAAGGAATCCTTTAGTTGATGGCCATCAACATAAGATAATTTGTTTAGGAATCCTTCACAGACATATAACACTTTTTTAAATAAAATGGACACCTCAGAGGGATGTGTGATATGCCTGATTGTTGCAGCTATATTTCATTTTATTTCGGATATGTGCAGGCCAGGTTTATGATTGAACATATTCGATAATGCAAAACGACCATATATAAATTTCGTTATTCGCCAATAGCTTTTTCACCCGAGAACTAGTAACAGTATCTCGAATGCTAGGGGATCAGCAGTTCAGCTTCAACTCAAATACACTCTGCTTCACTGTTCAGATTCCCTTTTCCTTGGTTTATTTTTCTTTGCGGCTTCTCTTTGCTGTAGATTTTGGATTTTAGTATTTTTTATGGTGTTTATATAGCTATTAATAGTTGACTTAATATTTTTTATTTCTTATTTTTATTTTGTTGCAAATGTTACAAGATCTCCCTCAAGATTAAACAAACGTTACAAGATCTCCACATATTAATAACCACATAATATAGACAAAAGATATCTACAAACTTACAACATCTTCCTCATACACAACATTATTTTTAGCTAACATAATATCGACAAACGTTACATCCACAAACGTTATAAAAAAACGAGGATATAAGTGATTCGGAAACAAATGCAGAACCATGCCATCCCACACATACCATTGTTACATGCACCGTCAAAGAATCCGTATGGAAGATCATATCTAAAGGGAGACGGAAGCAACATACGAGAAGACTTCACAGCAGGAGCATTGGCTTTAGGTCAAAGACAAAGAGTTTCTTGAATTAAAATAATATCTGCCTTCAAATGCTCAAGAATACTTTTGAGAGCACCAAATTTGGGCGCGCCCCCACCCCGTAATGTTAAAGGAAACGAGGATCATTGATCAACCGGTGGGGAGGGCCGTTAACTCTT
This sequence comes from Pseudotsuga menziesii, assembly GCA_001517045.1. NCBI lineage: Eukaryota > Viridiplantae > Streptophyta > Pinopsida > Pinales > Pinaceae > Pseudotsuga > Pseudotsuga menziesii. The sequence goes on along the minus strand of LPNX010659508.1, from coordinate 45,318 downwards.
AGAGGGCAGAAAGTAGATAGGATTGTTTATCTCCGTTCTGGTTTCTATCATAATTCAAGATAAGCAATCAAGAAGAGCAGAAGAAATCAATTTAATCTTATTGATAAGAGTGAATGTGAAACATTGCATCCCACGGCTAGGGTGCTTAAAGTGATCTGCTCGGCATCCAGTTACAGTCTCACAGCCAATAATACTTAGTCGGTTGTAGAGTATTCAATGCTATTGCAGTAGGTATATCAATTTTTGGATTGAAACAGATTAAGATCCAAAAGTTAGCATGCCTACTGCAATCGCATTAAATGCTTTACAGCAGCAAGCTAAGTATTGTTGACCCAGCTTCACGTCGTTTGGCTTGAGCATCGAGAGTATAGCTTACTCCCGAGATTTTTGGATGACCCTCTTTCGAATCCGGCTGCGTAAAAAAAAAAGATCCTCCTATGTGGATGCCCCTGAATTGGATGGAGTTTGACGTGGGTGAACCTCCCTCTGGAATTCGCTGACACAGATTTTGAATTTCAAATTTTCAACTGAATAAAACCATTTGATTTCATTTGCTCGCCCATACCCTGTTCTAGTTTTGTAGTTAAAGATTCACAGGAATACCAATTTCCACTTGCCCAGGAGTGATCATGTTCGTTGTTCACACCGACGATTCTCCTTGAGCTATTTTAGGAACGATTGGAGCCAACAAAACTCTTTTCCACTTACCTTGAGGTCACCCTATTCATGGTCTGTGGTGGTGAAGACAGGAGATTTAAGCATGATTTTGATGCTGTGTGAAGTTCATTGTCCAAGTGACTCATTGGTTGATAAGTTCCTAGTTTTTCCCAAGAAGAGGGTGAGGTAAACACACTCTATGCCTTGGATAATTCACATAGAGAATATGCTTAAAATTCAACATATTTGGTATTTTTTACCAGCAATCTTTGATAGAGGGAAAGTTTGTTGGGTATCTTCTTCTTATCATATTCAACATATTTGAGATTCTTTATTGGCAATCTTCCTTAGATAGTTCTCAAGTTAAAATTAAATTTCTTTTACATTTTCACAAGAACTTCCAGCCATTTCTAAGTGAAGCAGTAGCAAAGGTGGTGAAGAAACTCCTCCCAAAGATGGAGAGTGATCTTGCTTCTATTTGTTTATGGACCAATCATTGATCAAGTCCATTGCTCTCCTTAGATACACTAGACCAAGTGTGATTATGTTTATTATAGTAAGTTCTATTATCTAACATAAACTCCATTCTCAATGTTAGCTATTTTAATTTCAGATTTTATTTCTACCTGTTTTGGTGAAATGCTTTCATTATGCCCATAAACCATGTACTTGACATTTGTTTTGTTTGTTTGACAACATGCGACTGGCATGACAATCAGGATCAAAAGGCATACATAGGGGCCAATATACCTTGGAAAGCCAAAATATTTATTGTTCAATTAAGTACTAATTCCCATCAACTCCGTTGTGACACCAAGCACTGGAAAAGGCCAAAAGAAGCTTGGACAAAAAGAGTGTGTTTTCTGCACCGCTGGTAAAGTGGAGACAAAAAAACATATCATTTTAGAGTGTGAAGCCTTTAAGGACAATAGGGACAGGTATGCATTTATGTCTTGACAAATAAATCTTGGGATGATTTATTCAACGAGGGGATTGTGGAAAAATTGGGGGTGCTCATCATCAAGTTGAATAGACAAAGGATTGAATTGTAGAAAACAACGTGCGAGGCAGTTTGTCCCATAGGCTATGTAACGTCCCCGACCCTCAAACCGACGAAGAGGATGCTACCGATGCTGCTATCAACCCAGGCAATCTAGCCCCATGAACATGTTAATTTAAAAATGCATTGAATAATGAAGCATACACAGATGCGAATGCCTAATCATCAATAAGTAAATAGCGGAAGCAATCACGTATATTTGTTAAGAACCCGTGTCAACCCTCCTCTTTATTTTGTTAGTATATTTTATCGGATGCATATGCTTTGTAAGTCGTCCCATCAGTATGTTGTATTATCCCACATTCATGGGAAGTAATAGTTGTTAAGTTGTCTAGTTATTATGTTGCATTATCCCACATTCATGGGGGGTAATAGTTGTTTAGATTAGACTTAGTATATAAGTATGTGTTAAGGCTAATGAAAGCATCAAAGAGTTATTTTGTATTGAGCTTGCTCAAAGGAGGTTGCCCCCTCGAAGTGGCTTGCGATTAATAAATCTCTTATGTGATCCATAATTTATGTTATATCGTGCATTCTGATTGTTTATTACAGGAGGTTCTCCACATCTGGTATCAGAGTACTTTCCTTGGCACAAGCGGGAAATTTTTTTTTTTGGAAAAATAAAAGTGGCAAAATTGGGCGCCGACTTTCACATCCATTTTTGAAACTTTATGTGCAGATTCAAGAAAAACAAGTTGCATATCTGAATTTCTCTTTCCAAAATACGTAGTTTCAAAAAAAAATGATCTCATTTGGAGTTCTAAAAGTGGAGATATCGCGGATTTAAAATCAGCAATTTTTCAGAATTTTGGCGATGGCCGCGGAAATTGCAGAGCAAAAATCGTTTGATCGGGTGCCCAGATTTCTGTTCTGATTTCGTAGGTAGAAGCAGAGTGGTTGTTCTAGTTCCAGAAACAGGCTGTAATAGCGATTCAGAGCAATATAGATCGGGTTATGCTCATTTGAAAAAAATTTGTCTCAAAACCCTAGCTCTAATTACGGGTTTTTGGGCATTGGGTGGAATTTCTGCCATATTTTTTTTGGCACTCTGATTATTGCAGTAGTTCTTCTTCATGCAGTGGTATTTTTCATTCGGATCAAGGAATAAACCCTATCCGCTTAACTGTGGGAAGTACTTGGGCATAGCCCTAAAACTCATTGTGAGGAGTACCACAGGAACCCCGAAGTAGCTGGCCATTGAGAGGACTTGCCAAGCGAAAAGGGCAACGACCTCCACCAGATTGACTAGATTCCCATCCGTGAGGAAAACCAAAGAGCTGTCGTTTTTGGCCAAGCGTCGTGAAGTGAGGGGTACTACCCCAATACTCAAGCCTGAGACAGCCTTGGTGGCCGAGTGACTACCTTTGAACCATTAGGAAGCCGAATATACCTGGGTCCATATCTATTTACAATTGATAACGTGCAGAATTTCAGAATTGTCACAAATCATTTACTCCAATTCAAGTTGATAAAGCACAGTTTTCTAGCACTGCCACAGATCATTTCTTCAAGAAGAAAAAAAAGGTATAAATTTCTGTTTTTTAGCCATATATTCATTGATTTAGCTTTGTTTCCCTTGAAAATTCACTATAACCCCTGCCATTCCATTCTACATATTTCATTTATTGAGGACCCTATCCCAAGTCCACTTCCTGAAGCCCGAAATTTTATCTCCTTCTTTCACCCCGCTTCTAAAATTCACATTTTTTGTTTTCTTGTCCCTCAGCAAGTGTCCACAACCTAGTTACCCACTCGCATTTTTCCCAACTCAAAATTTTCCTTTTCTAAAACCCTCTCTATTTTTGTTTTTCCGCCCATTCCCGAAAAAGGAAAAAAAAAAGAAAAAAAATCTTGCTTATGGTTGTCACCCGCGCAGGAGCAAATAAACAAATGGAAGAAGAACTTGTAACCCTCAAGACCAAACTCAAAGATCTGGATCAAAGATTTCTCAACCTCCATCTTCAGCATTCAGCCATGAGCAACCGACAACAGCCTGAGTCTTCTATAGACACTGAGTTCTCTGCTTCCAGCAATTTTTGTGGGCCAAAGATTGAATTCCCTTGCTTCAATGGTGATGATCCAAGTGGATGGATACACAAGGTAGAACAATAATTTAATATGCATAACACTTTTGATGTCACCAAAGTCCCACTTGCATCATTTCATTTGGAACGTGAAGCCCTTCAATGGTTCTGTTGGTACATCAAGGATCATGAAGAGCCCCAATGGACAGAATTTTGCCAACTCCTTTTGCACCGATTTGGCCCTAGTGGTTTTGATGAATTCACAGGAGCACTCACCAAACTTCGCCAGACTGGCACTGTGGGAGAGTATCAAACAGAATTTGAGAACTTAGTCAAGCACACAGAAGGATTTTCTGATGCATTCTACAGGAGTTGTTTTATCAGTGGTCTTAAGGATACAATCTGATATGTCGTTACAATGTTATGTCCCAACACAATGATGGACATCCTAGCCTTGGCTAAGTTGGCGGAGGACAAGATTAGGGCTCAGCAACGCCCCAAATCCACTTTTATTCCATTCAAAAATATGATTCCCCAAAGACATCCAATCACTCTGACTCCTAGAACCACTCCTATCAAGCATGTCTGAAGCTGAGATGAGGGCACATAGGGAAAAAGGACTTTGTTATAATTGTGATGATAAATTCACCTGGGGACATCAATGTACTGAACACAATCCCTATTTCTTGGATGTGGATTTTCCGCCTGCACTTGAAATTTGTGACGATGCTCAAGATCTAGAAGACGATCAGGTCGACATTCCGCGGCCTCCTATTAACCCTCAGATCGCTAAACAAGTTGATTGTTTTGTCCATCCTTGCTCCAGCTTTAAAGTCATGGTTGCCAATGGAACCACCTTACCTTGCAAAGGAATGTGCCACAATGTGTGTATCTCTATTGGAGATTATAACTTGCGCTCTAACATGTTTACCGTACCCCTAGGAGATTGTTCTATGATTTCGAGCACTCAATGGTTATGCACACTTGGACCCATCTTATGGGATTTTGCTGAATTGTGGATGCATTTTTTAGTCAATGGGAAAAAACACGCATTCAATGGCTTACAACCAGGGTCTCTCAGCATAATCAGTTCACATTGCATGGAAACGATCCTTAAGAAGAATTCACATGGTGTCATCACTCAGCTCCATTTCATTCAGATGCAACCTTCCGCAGTCTCAAATACTCCCTTGGATCTTTCATTCCAATGCACCCTTCAGATGCCTGATTTTTCCAAGCCCTTCACTCTTGAGAGTGATGCTTGCGACAATGGACTTGGTATTGTCCTCTTTCAAGATGAACATCCCATGGCATTCACCGGTAAGTCCCTTCCTGGAAATAATTTATCCACCTCCACATATGAGAAGGAAATGATGACTATTTTGCACGCAGTACAGAAGTGGTGGCCATACCTCTTAGGGAATCCTTGCTACATCAAGACTAATCACCAGAGTCTGAAATATTTCCTGGAACAATGGGTCACATACCCAACACAACAGAAATGGTTTAGCAAACTCAGGGGTTATGATTATGAGATCAATTACAAGAAGGCTAAGGACAATCTTGTGGTGGATACTCTTTCCTGCACATTTAATGGCCCTATCTCTATTTCAGCTATTGATATGCCTATTCCAACTTGGTTACACTCTGTTCATCAAGGCTATGTCAATGACTCCTCATTATCTGAAATCATCCAACCGTTGGCAAGTAACCCTTCTATGGTACCGCATTTCTCTTGGGGTGGCTCATCTTTGAGACACAAGGGTCTTTTGGTGCTTCCCCAGAGCACAGATATTAAACAGGCAGTATTTTATGAACTCCATGCTTCTCCATCGACAGGGCACTCTAAGTTCATGAAAACATATGAGAGGGCACGATGTCACTTCTTTTGGAAGGGAATGCAACGAGAAATTCAAAAGATGGTTTCTGAATGTGCTCCTTGTCAGCGTCACCAAGGTGAAACTACACTCCTTTCCGGATTGCTCGAACCTTTTCCCATCGCTACAAGGATTTGGACATCTATTTCGATGGATTTCATTCAAGGGCTCCCTAAATATGGAGGGAAGACTATAATCTTGGTTGTGGTTGATCGGCTCTCCAAATATCATCATTTTTGTGCTCTCAGCCCTCCATATACCACCTCCTCAATCGCACAAATTTTCATGGACAAGATATTCCTTCTTCCATTGTCTCAAACTACAACACAACTTTCACAAGTCATTTTCTCCTTCCTAACACCAAACTGAATATGAGTTCAATTTATCACCCACCAATAGATGATCCTAATGAAGTCATCAACAACTATTGGGAAACTTATCTTCGTTGTTTCACCTCTGAAGAACAACATCTGTGGGAAAAGTGGCTCCCTCTCGCTGAATGGTGGTACAATACTTTCTACCATACTACATCTCAAATGACTCCATATGAAGCAGTCTATGGTCACACACCTCTGGTACACCTTCCATACACCCCCATCAGTTCACCAGTTCAGACAATTGACATGGTTCTTCGAAACCGACATCAGATTCTTCACATTCTGCAGGACAATTTCACATGGCCAGAACCCGCATGAAACACCAAGCCGATCAGCACCATTCTGGGCGCACTTTTCAAGTTGGTGACATGGATTTTCTTCGTTTGTAGCCTTACAAGCAATCCTCCTTGAAACTCAAAGGGAATCAAACGCTCGCTCCAAAGATCTCTAGTCCATATACAGTTCTTCAGAAGATTGGTTCTATTGCTTATAAATTGGCACTTCCTCCTTCTTCTCGCATTCAACAAGTGATTGGAACCAACATCAGAGAACAAATTGTTTTACCAGAACGAGATAATGAAGGATCCATCATTTCAGATCCGAAGGCCATCCTCAATAAGCAAACTTGTCAGCTTCGCTCTCGGTCCATCACAGAGGTCTTAATTCAGTGGCACAACATGCAACCAGAGGATGCTACATGGGAACCGCTCATTCAGATTCAGCAACAGTTTCCACATCTAAAACTTTGAGGACAAAGATTTTTTTAAGAGGGAGGGGATGTTAAGAACCCGTGTCAACCCTCCTCTTTATTTTGTTAGTATATTTTATCAGACGCATATGCTTTGTAAGTTGTCCCATCAGTATGTTGTATTATCCCACATTCATGGGGAGTAAGTAATAGTTGTTAAGTTGTCTAGTTACTATGTTGCATTATCCCACATTCATGGGGGGTAAACGGTTGTTTAGATTAGACTTAGTATATAAGTATGTGTTGAGGCTAATGAAAGCATCGAAGAGTTATTTTGTATTGAGCTTGCTCAAAGGAGGTTGCCCCCTCGAAGTGGCCTACGATTAATAAAGTCTCTTCTGTGATCCATAATTTCTGTTATATTGTGCATTCTGATTGTTTGTTGCAGGAGGTTCTCCATAATATTAAACACATTTCAACATTGTTCATATTCTCATCCGTAAAATAATTACAGTTGCAGGAGTTAGAAAGCACAAGAATACTTATCTTGAATTGAAGCTTGATGCCTCCTACAACCAGCTATGTCGTTGCACCGTTCCACCCAACCATAGGCCAGCGTGCTCATCAATCTCTCAGCAATGCTGCTACCCCTGAGCCAGGCATGATTCCACAAGGAACAAGGGAACAACAGGCTTACATGCAACAAAATCACACACCCACAGTCAATCCAACACACAGTTGGGTTTCACAGACTATGTGGGTGAAACAAACCAATAACGTGGAGTTTCCTTGGACTTATTCAGCCAAGCCAACCAATTACATCCCAACTTAGTCACCCATCTAGCAGCTAGGTTCCTTGGACTTACTCAACCAAGCAAACCAATTAATATATGGGTTTCTTGGACTTACTCAGCCAAGCCAACACAAGGATGCACATAACCACAAAATGCACATGCAGGGCATGAAAGGAAATGTTTTTCAACCAAAATAATTCAGTGAAAGGAAAAACAACCCTCTGAAGGCAAACACAGTTTCACAAATCACCCACGGGCATTTCAAGGGCAAAAACGGCCACCATAAATCCCCAAATCGCAGATCTGAACTCAGAAAACGTTTATGGGCAACTTTGGGGCAAAAACGACCTCCCCAAACTTCCTAATCAGGAATATTTTGCTTTGTAACCACTAAGCAACCCAAATGGACGAATTTTGGGCATGGGAAAATGAGGAAAACCACAAAAATCGTGGAGAAAAAACACCCAGCAAATTCAGCCGCGTCAACATAGGGAAAAATGTCCCCTTAAACCCCCAAAATCGTGGGTCTCTTCTCCGATCCATTGAACACAACAAAATCCGATTTCCCAGCCATGGCAACGAGATTTAACTGCATAAAATTGTGGGGGAAGGAGTTCAACAAGCTTCACCTATGTGAGAGTGCCCAACCCTCATGGGAATGGTGAAGAATGAAAGGGTGTGGGTGAGTAATAGCTTGGGCATGCTTCTCAAAGCATTTACTTGTCCAACAAGTCAAATACACACTTTTCCAAAATCGGTGGCTCCACAAATTCGAATTTGACTCCCATACTCTTCCCATCCCCATGCATTAATTTCTCAACCACTGCCTAAATGACTGGGCACAAAAGACAAAAAGGGTAGTTGACAGCTTTATGGGTTTTCCCCTTGACATTTGGCTTTTCTCCATTGGCCCAAAAGTTTAAATGGTTCCCCCCCTATCCTTGTGAGATCATGCCCCTTCTCTTCAGCGGTGACATTGACATAGCCAGTTGTGGTATATTTTATTAATTGCATAGTTACATGGTGTAAAATTATAATGTGCCTAGCTAGCACAAAACACCATAGGCATCTAATTTACTTGTCAAAATACAACATGCTAAATCAATGGTGGGGCTTTTCCCTTGAGCTCCACACCACAATTAAATACAATATTTTCATCATATACTATAAATGCAAACAGGGTCAAAACCAGGGTGTTACAGGCTATTTTTAACCTCACGTACATTAAAATATTTTATTTCTTTCTATCTATCCTTGGAGAAAAGAGCATGTGTCTAGAAGGTGCCATAATCAATTGCACATGTCAGTTGTGGTAGAGGCACATGTGACAAATAATGTGTTATATGTACTTTATATCTCAAAGTACTTCACAATGGCATGATATCCTTGGAGAAAAGAGCATGTGTCTAGAAGATGCCATAATCAATTACACATGTCATTTGTGGTAGAGGCACATGTGACAAATAATGTGTTATATGTACTTCATATCTCAAAGTACTTCACAGTGTCAAACCATATTTAAATGCAGTCTAAACAACGATGTAGGGTTAATAAGCACATGTGACAAATAATGTGAATTATATGTGCTTCATATCTCAAAGTAATTCACAGTGCCAAACTATATTTAAATGTAGTTTTATTTAAACAACGATGTAGGGTTAATAACCAGTTGTGTAACTTAAACAACCACAGAGACCCCCTTCTGTTAATTCTATAAATCTATAGGCCATGATGTTAACAATTGCAATGGAGTTGATGAATGAACGTACAACTAATGCCTTTCGTGTGTAGGTAACAGAGGATAATGCAGATAGAAGACGGGGAGGATTGAAAGGAGGTTAAATAGGTTGAGGACAAGGAGGAGAACCCACCTGTTACAACTGTAGAGAGGTAAGACTCACTGCACAGCTCTTTTCCAAACCCCGCACACTGTGCAGACATTGTCGTAGCACTGAGCATGAAACAAAAGATTGCCCGGAATTGGAACTAATAGACAAATGGAAGTCCCCTTAATAGTTTAAGCAGGAATGCGAGGATAAGTAAAAGGTTGTTGGGTAAGTAGTTTATTTCCATGGATAAAATTAGTTTTCATTATAAAGAAAAGGTAATAAAGATAGAATACGAGCTCGTTTAATAGCGTTAGTCATTAGAATTTGTTGTTTTGAGGTTAATCTGGAGGTGTAGTTATTCCAATGCTTTTATCTTTGAAGTTACTCATCTTGCAATCTTATTTAAATAACTATTTTTATCCAATTAAACATAGGCTTTATTTTTTCCAGAAGAAAAATAGTTGTTCTTTGTTATTCAATATTGAATCAAAGCTAACTAGTTACATCAGCATGATATTGGGATATCATTTCAATACAGAGTCAAAAAGTATGATCAAATGCATATACAATGCCTTCAAAAGATATATGTAGGATCTCAAAAGTCACCATCCAGCAACCAACGTTTGACAAATTGAACTATCCAAAAAATGTCCATAGAGAAGACAAAGAGAGCCCATATCATTTTATCCAAGGAAGTGCTCAAGGAAGAGTACTAATATCAAACACTCAGAGGAGAACAATGTCAATCATGGGTATCCAAAATGATACTCTAAACAAACTCAAGCATCCATACTCAAAATGACACCAAAATTGTTTGTGGAGTAAGATGTACAAGCTCAGCTTTTTTACAAAAGCTAAAGCTTATCTTCCCCAATAACTAATCCTTCATAGTATTTTGTGAAGGATAGCAGGCTAGAGGCCATGGGGAGCGCTTCCTTGGATAACAATTTTTCCCTCTCATTATGTTCCCTATAGACATGCTGGAAGTCTAAAGAAGAAAAGTGAGCCTTGAGTCCTTCAATGTTCTCACACCAGTCATCTAGATCAAGTGTTGAGAGTGCTACTTTGTCATTTTCCCAGTGGATAATGACATATGAGTCCCCATAAACATGTAGAGTAGGGATACCAATCTCTTTTGAAATGAACAGCAGTGCCCAAAGGGCCACTAGTTCAGCTCTAGTGTTGGTGATAATACCACATCCCAACTTGATGCAGAAGAAGTGTGTATGATTGATCAACAAAAATATACCAACACCTCCTCTCTGGTTCGCAGCAGCACCATAAAAAAAATTGATGGATAGGATGAGACAGGTGCATTACCTATGTTCCTGATCCTTGTTTTTATGTTATATACCATAGTATAGGAATTGACTTTCTCCATAATTTTGATACACAGAGAGTTCAGATTTGGTCTTTTATCTTCAAATATGTATAAGTTCCGAGAGATCCACAAATTCTAGATGTAAAATAAGGGAAGATAGAGGAAAGCTTTATCCCTTTTGAACCAGTCTTAAATATTGTCCAATAATGTAGGACCATTCCAAACCAAGGAGCAACTATAATTCATGTGCAAGATGTTGATAGCATCCCGAGCAAAGGAACACTTTACAAAGAGATGGTTGACGGATTCCTCAAATTTTCTGCAGAGGAAACATCTGTTGGGCCCAACCCATCCTTTTTTTTTTAAATTGTCCCAAGTATTGATGTGATTCTTAATATAGGGCCAGACAAAACATTGTATTTTTAAGGGCACATTGCAACACCAAAGCTGAGAGTGAGATCTAACCGGTGAGAGAGGTAAGAAGGATGAGACTATGAGATCATAGGACAATCTGGTTGTGACCATATATGAAGCCTTATTATGCATCCAGAGAAGAGTATACTTATTTTCCTTTAATATGATGCCACCGTGAGTTAATACTTTTATATAATATGTCCATTTTTCTTGCCATATACCTCCCATATTCAAATTAGCTGCAGAAAACCAGTATGACCGATGGCTTGATCTAGAATCCATATTTCGATCCTGAAGGAGATGTGTAATTCCATAGTCACAGAGATAGTCTTTGAGTCCTTTCAAAAGCACAAAGGGAGAGTTCAGACCGGCTATGGGGTCAATCCCTAGTCTAATGTGTTTGTCGTTTCCAACCTTCCAACCTAGTTGGCTAGTAATCCAAGAGAGAGATCTAATAAATTCATTCCAAAAGTAAGATGTGCCATGTACAGGAAAGTTCTGTGTGTGAATCCATTCATCTACAAAGAGGTTTTTAAGGTATTTATGAGCAATAATATGACTCCAGGTACCGCTACTGTTTAAAACCATCCAAAGACTTTTCGGTCTAAGTGACATACCAAACCACTCAAGATTTTTTATGTTTCATCCACCATATTTATGAGGCTTGGAGATGGTGTGCCAGTCCACTAAGTGCATCTTCTGTTTACTATTAGTGTCGCCCCAAAGAAAGGTAAAAATGCAGTCCTTAGACAATTCAAGATGGATTTAGGGATACGAGCTAGAGCAAACCAGCAAACAACTAATCCAGAGAGGATAGTTCTGATGAGGATCAACCTTCCACCAAGTGATAGCAGTCTATACGCCCAGTTATTAATTCTCTTTTCAAACATGTTAATGATCCTTCTCCAATCATTAGCGCGGTACCCAAGTGGTTTGAGATGGTATCCGAGATATTTGAATCCAAATGCTAGTGGATCCATTTTGAATGGAAGAATAGAGGCAATGTGATCCCTAGTATCCACGTCTATATCATTGTACAAGAAGGAGGATTTTTCTAGACTAATGGACATACTAGTAGTTGAACAAAATAGATTAAGGTATTCTTTATAAGCTTTCCATTCATCCATAAATCTCATCCCAAACAATATGACATCATCAACAAAAAAACAAGTGTGTAATCGATTAGTTGGAAGAGTTTTGAATCCCTTTGATCTTGCCTTTCTTCTGAGCATCCATAATAATAAGGCTAAGTCTTTCGATGACCAGAATGAAAAGGAGTGGGGAAAGAGGACAGCCCTGTCGAATACCCCGAGTGGCTGGGAATAAATTTGAAGGTGATCCATTAACCAAAATTGAGAAGTTTGAAGAGTAGACACACCCCATGATCCAATTACCCCATAAATAGGAATACCAACTTGTAGAAGAACAAGCCTTAAGAAGGTCCAATTGACACGATCAAATGCTTTAACAAGGTCTAACTTGAGTACCATAACCTTCATATTTCTGGACTTGATGGAATGGAGAAGTTCCTCGGTAATTCTGACAGGTTCAGTGATCCATCTATTCTTGAGAAATCCATATTACTGGACTAAAATAGCCTTGTCCAAGAAGGGCTTAAGGCAGAGAGCAACAATTTTCGATATGATCTTGTAAATTAAATTATAGAGAGATATGGGTCGGAAGTCTACAAAAGTAAGAGGCTTCTCACACTTGGGAATGAGAGTAAGGAACGTGGAGTTGATGGAGTTGGTAACCATCCCTTCAATCCGAGATTGTTTTGCTGCCCTGAGCATGTTCGATCCAACCAAATCAAAGAAAAAAAGGAAGAACTCCATCGGCCAGCCATCGGGGCCAAGGATCTTATCCTTTATGAAACCTTTCAAGACTATTTCAAATTTAGGGAGAGTGATTTCAGAGTGTAATATATCAGCATCAGCCTCCTGTACAAAGGAGGGGAAGAGATTGATAACCTTAAGTTGATATGCAATATTTTTATTTCCTTCATCTTTGAAAAGTTCAGAGAAGTGTAATTCACCCATCTATTTGAGATGAGATTCATCATCAATAAGTTTCCCTTCATGATTTTTGAGAGCCCAAACAGTCTTGGAGTTTATTCTAGCTGAGGAAAAATTATGGAAGATTTTTGTGTTGGCATCTCCTTCACTAATCCACAAGGCTCTACTTTTAAGCTTCCAGGTCAACACTTCATGTGCTAGGTAACTTTCCTTTTTGGATTTCAGAGATGCTAGCCGATCTGAGTCACAGTCAGAAAGGATACCTAAATTATGCTTCATGAGGGACTTAATCTCAAGGTCAATACCAATAACCTCTTGTTTCCTTGAGAGGTTTTGTTTTTTTCCCAGTTTTTAACAATGCATTTTAGCCTTTTCAGCTTGTGGGAGAGAATATCCATGTGATCACATGACCGAAGGGGAGTATCAGAGATCCAAGAGGAGTTAGCAATAGAGGGGAACTCTTTCTCCAATATCCAAACCCTATTAAACTTGAAAGGATAGAGGTGAGATGAAGTCTGAGAGCCCCATTCCAAGCAGATGGGGTAATGGTCAAAGATCTCAGAAGGTATAGCCCAAGATCTGTAGCAAGTGAGTGTGGGGAGAAGATGGTCAAAGGCCAAAAATTTGTCCAACCTCTTGTTGATACCCTCCTCACCGGCCTGTCCATATCTCCAAGTAGAGCTAGGAGAATGTGGGGAAAGGTGAATCAGATTGTTACTAGCCAGCAGCTATGAGAAAAAGGGGGCCATCAGGTCAACACGATCTTTGCTGCCCCATACTTTTGAGTCGGAGAGAGTCAAATTTAGATCCCTAGCCAAGAGGAGATTTGGAAAATCAAATAACCCTCCAGACATTGCACTGTTTCAGAAAACGGTCCTATTAGAGTAAGGGACATAGCAGTTGAGGATAGAAAAAACACATCACTGAGGAACTTGAATCTAGCTTTGATCAGGATGCTCGCATAGGAGACAAAGGCTTTGCATCGGACAATAAGAGGGCTCCATCCATTAAGGAGGCCCCCACAAAGGCCTGAGGAATCAATGGCTCAAAATTCCCAATCGGGTTTAAGTTTGGATAAAATATGGAGAGCATGATAGTAGTTGCACATAGTTTCATGTATGAGGATTGTATCCAGAATTAAGGACAGAAATAAAGAGCGAAGGGCTTTTTGTCTAGTGAGCCCCCCAAAACCTCGGATGTTCATGGATAGAATTTTCATGGAGAAACAGGATCAACAGGTGACAATGGTCAAAGTGCTTGAGGGGAGGATAAATGTGAGGTCAAGGGAGATCTGGCAGCAGCCTTAAGTCTAACAAATAGTGGGGTATAAAGACCAGTTGTCCCTATATCCCTCGAAGAAGAGGAAGAAGGATTGGTCTTTCTAGACTTGTGAACGATAACATTTTCAAATCTAATGGAGTCCAGAGGGAGAGTAGAGGGTGTGATAGGGGAATTATTAGAGAAAATGGAAAGAGATTTGAGGAGAGAAGGATCCATAAAGGATGGAGAGTCCCATGGACTAGGAGGAGGAGGAGCAGTAAGGTTAGGTGTAGTGCTAGGGAGGGGAGGGAAGTCTTCAAGAGTGAAGGTAGGGGGATCCTCTGAAGTCAACAAGGGGGGAGAATAAATGGAGGCAGATACAGGCTGAGGTGTAATAGGCTAAGGGTAGGGAACAGGTTCATCAAGAGGTGGATAAGGAGTCTCCAAGGAAGAAGTAGTAACAGGTAGGGATAAACAAGAGCAGTTCTCCACATCTTCAATATACAGAAGTTCACATTTAGTGAGGTCATCATAGAGTATAGGTGAAGAGGAGCCATACAATCCTCCAGGTGAAAGAGAAGTGTTTCCTTCAGTAATGGGGGGGCTCTTCCAGAGGCAGGGGAGAAGGAGGATTACTGGGGGTAAAGCCTTTAGAGATAGGTACACCATGGAGGAGCGAGGTGCAAGAACTATGGAGGTGACCAGTATCATGACAAAAATTACATATAAAGGGCACGTTAAGGTAATCTAGTCTTTGACAGATGACCTTCTCACCACAAACAATGTTGATTTCAACGAGTAAACCCTTAGAAACATCCAGTTCAACTAGGACCTTGTGGCATGCGCTTATCAAATATCAGATGGAATTCCTTTTCCAGAGCAACAAAGCGCTCAAGTGAATTAACAAGGCTAGTAAGGAAGTCTTTATGGAAAGGGAAGGGAAGGAAAGAGTACCCACATGTGTCGTTTAACCACTCTTTCCCGAAGGGGATCAAAGTTGGAGTGTCAGCGGCTCAATACCAGGGACCCTTTATGGATGGTCCAAAAATTATTCATAACGAGTGAGGCATCCTTCTCCTCGAGGAAGACAAATACGAGCCATTTATTGGCCAATAAGCTAATGGAAGGGATATAATCAATCAGAGGTTTACAGTGGAGAGTAGCCCACTCGATCCACTCATCTTTTGACACAGTGCAGTATTCCAAGCGTCCAATGAGTGCTCTGCAATAGAGTGACTCTACTCTGTTCATCAAGACATCTCGGCCAAGAACTTATATACATTTTGAGTCTAGGGCCTTGATAGCTTTGGTTTTCGACGAGAGTGGCAAGAAGGTTTGTTCTGGGAGGGAGAGATGCCTGTGCCTCCCACCGAGGAAGAAATAGGTCCAGGCTCGGAAGACATGACAGGGAGTTATGAGAAATAAGGGATGGTGTCTGAAGACCACCAAAAATTTACAGGAGTAGGAAACCATAGACAAAATGAAAACCCTAAACAATACAAGGAGGAGCCCAAAACCCTAAACGTAACCAGAGTGAAAAGCAAAAAAACTAGGGTTAATGAACCCTATCAATCTCAATAAGAAAACATGAGAGTGACAGAGGAGTATAGAACCCGTAGAGTATTCCCAGAGTTAGTTCAAGTCAGAAGACGCAAAGAGAAAGCGAGAGATCACCAGTCCCGCACAAAGGTGAAAGTCAACTAAAAGAACATAGACCCAAGAAACCCAACCGACCACAAAACAGACAGAAAGACAGGAAGGGGTATTCCCACTTATTTTTACATGGTTGGTACTAATCCCTTCGAAGAAGAGGGTGGACTCCATGTGGGGCAAAGGAAACAGATGGTGTAAAACAATAAAATACCATACCGGCCCCAAGTCCCATAAATGTAACAGTCGGAGAAAATAGTAAAGGGTAAAAACAACATGTACCTTTCATGACAAATAACAGTGTGCCAGTGAAATATCCATCAAAGTGACAGTTGCCGACGTCGAGTTCCCAAAAACCCTAGAATCATGGAGGCCTTTCCAATACAACAGCGAGTGTGCAGGGTGGTGAATAACGAGTTCAACAATGTAATGTTGTTCCATAGAAAAAGGTGGTGGATGCAGTTTAATGCCATATCAGTGCCATGATCTTGCTACCAGGAAAAAAAAACATTGTACAGAAGGTTGAATCTTCAGCGCATCCTTAAGAGAGCTCGAATAGTTCCTAGTAACGATGACCAAGCGAACCAGCAATATCTAGGCGCCTCCATTGTCGTCTGCAAAACCCTAGAGGCCCGAGACCAATAAGGACATGCCACACTTTGTTGAATCAAACCTTCTTTAGGCAAAACATAGGCTTTATTGTTGTGAGAGATGTCCATCAGGTCATATGTGGCCTATCTTTAAATTTTCCATGTCAACAATTAATTGGGATCTCATTAGTTAATGAAAGAAAATATTTTTTCAAGTGTTTACATGTGGAATTCATTACAAAATAAAAGTGAGAATACAATAATATTTTACTAAAGAGCAATTTGTAATTTGTATCATGTAAGTAATTACTATTTCGATTGCGAAGAAATTTGATTAAGAAGAATGCTAAACATCTTTTTGTTCATACTTCCTTTATTGTTATTTCACTAAATTTAATGCAAAGGCAAACACCATGGTATCATGAGTAGTGTGTTAAAATGGAATCTTATTTGATAAATTAATTTGGATATAACTAACATAGATCCATCTAAAAGTGGATCTACCAAGCATCCATAGAGATCAAATCTCTCAAGGTGCAAACCCTTTTATAGAGTGGAAATGTTAGGAAATTTGTAATCCAATGTTTATGGTTTAAGCGTATCTAATTTATGTTGTTTGGTGTATATGCAATTTTAAATAATTTAAATTTAATTTAAGCCCACATGTTATTTTTAATAATATATATATATATATATATATATATATATTATTTTATTTTATTTTTATAAAGGACACATGTCAACTCTAAGATGAGCATGGAAGGAGTTACACATCTCTCTCCTACTGGGGTGTAGAATGCACCTCTTCCGTGCAAAAAGTGATCAATGTAAAGTCCAATAATGTGATGATTTCCTTACTTTTCCATCTTTGGATATATAATATGGAGCAAACTCTTAGGGATGAATATGGTGTTTAAAACGTGATCTATGTAGAGTCCAATAATGTGATGATTTCTTTACTTTTCCATCTTTGGATATATAATATGTGAGAGCAAACTCTTAGGGATGAATATGGTGTTTACTATTGAATTGGAAATATATTTCAAAAGGAGGAGGTTGTTTAGTAATTTATAACTATGACAATGACCAACAATTCAAATTGAAACGAGTGATTACTTCCGCAAGTTAATTGTTGTTGGAATAATGTAGAAAATGCTTGCCAAGTATCTAGGATTAGGGTTTATGTGTACTTTCTGTGAAGAAGAGGAGTAGTGCTCAAGGCTTCCCTTGCACCGAAATTGGGCACCGCCCCCAAAAACGCCTTTGACAAAGAGAAAAGGTGTGGTTCTGCATTTTTTTCTTCTATTAATTATAGATCATCTCTCTAGATCAGCCGAAACAAGGTAAAATGGAAAATCCACCTCTTGCTGACACTTATATCAATGAAGCATCCAAATTAAATGGTGAAAATTACGTAAATTGGAAATTTAAGATGATGATTCTGCTTGAATCCGCTAATGCGTGGTCGATTATGACCGGTGATGAGTTGAGGCCTACAACTGCCACATTGCTTCCGAACTGGAATAAATGGGAGCTGAAAGAAAAACTGACATTGAGGATGTCTATTAAAGATAACATCATTCTGCATATCAGAAACTGTATAACATCCAAGGAAACATGGGACATGCTCAAAGGTCTATATCAAACAACTGATGCAAATCGGGTTTTGTTTCTCAAAACCAAATTGTTGTCAATCAATATGGAAGCTAATGAAGGGGTAACCAAATTTATTTCTCACATTAAAGAACTGAGTGATAAATTGGGAGATATAGGTGAAGTTGTTGAAAGTTCTGATTTAGTAACAATCGCTCTAAAATGCTTACTGCCAAATTACAAAGTATTTATTTCAGCACTTGCAGCAAGAGAAAACCCCCCAAATTTTGAAGAACTTATAGGGATTATAATACAAGAAGAAGAAAGAATGAAGAACTATGATCCGAATGCTGGAGGTTCAGACTTGGCACTGATGGCAAGAGGTCGATATCCACATAGAGGAAAACCATGGAGCAGACCATGGAATGGAGACGGAGGCAAACAATGGAATGGAGACAAAGGCAGATTTCATTCAAAACATAAAGGTATGGCTTAGACTGATTCTGATAGAAATAATGTAGATGGTCATTATTGGGGCAAACCAAGACACCTCAATAGAAATCATTATCAGAAGAAATTCTATAGAAATAGAAACTTACAATGGAATTCACAATGGAAATTTTGCAAATACAGACACCTTTGAAATTAATGACTTTAAAAATCTAAGATTATTTATTTCTGAAGATGCTCTGTCTATTGAGACAGACGATGAGAATGCATGGTTCATAGATTCAGGTGCATCTGTACATATGTCTTGGAAGAGAGAATGGTTCGATGAATACAATGAGAAACATGATGGCACTCATAAATATTTAGGAGATAATAGGTCACGCCAAGTGCAGGGTTATGCAATAATAAAAGTAAAATTATCTAATGGTCAATTGAGACAGATTGATAATGTCATGTATGTGCCTGGCATTAAGAAATATTTAATATTTGTTTCAACCATAACCAAGAATGACTTGAAGGTAGAGTTTTGCAAGTACCAATGCCATATCAAAGACATTCGAAACCACTCAAGATTGTTGCTACAAGTTCAAGATGTGGAGGACTGTACAAGCTGGATGTGAGCAAAGACGGTCATTAAGCACTTGCATCCACCATAATCACCACGGAGGAACTTTGGCACCAGAGGTATGGCCATATTAACCACTATGATCTTTTATTACTTCAAAAGAAATCTATGGTTGAAGGTCTGCCTGTAATAAGAATGAACATTTAGAATGTAGTGCATGTGCACTTGGCAAACAACATTGAAATGAATTCCCAGTACATCAAGAAAAGAGGCAAACTGATCTGCTTGAATTAATTCACACAAACCTATGTGGACCTATGCAAAGTAGATCTTTAGGAGGTGCATCATATTTTCTAACATTTATTGATGATAGATCTAGATACAGATGGGTGTACTTCATAAGGAGGAAAGGAGATGTATTTGAATACTTCAAGGAGTTTAGAACCATGATTGAAAAGCAGACAGAAAAATGCATTAAAATTCTCAGATCTGACAATGGTGGTGAATGCGTGTCTGGAGCTTTCAAGAAATACTGTAAGGAGAATGGCATCCAATAACAGTTTACAGTATTGCACACTCCTCAACAAAATGGGATAGCAGAGCGAAAGAACAGAACACTAGTTGAATGTGCATGCAACATGCTACAAGGTAAGCAAATTTTCGAATGGTTTTTCGGCAGAAGCTGTGAATATTGCTCTATATTTGAAAAATATCATTCCGACAAAGAAATTAGAATTTCAAACACCATTTGAGGTTTTCAATGGATATAAACCACAAGTTAAGCATCCACGAATATTTGGTTGTAAAGCATTTGCCCACATCCCAAAAGATGATAGGAGGAAACTAGATGCTAAATCACTTGAATGTGTCTTTGTTGGGTATTGCAATGATCACAAAGTCTATAAGTTGTTTCATCCTAGCACTCATAAATTAATTGCTAGTAGAGATGTGGTGTTCCATGAACATACAGATACAGGTAACAAAACAGAACAATGGCATAGTCTGACTAACAATGATGAATATGTCAAGTTAAACTCAATAGTTCAGGAGAAGGAAGTGGAAGAGCCACAAGAGAAGCAGGAGGAACAGAATAGCAGCAGCAGCAGTGAAAGAAGCAGAAGCAGCAGTGAAAGTAGCAAAAGCAGAATGAGTACTTCTACAAGTTCAGAGGAAGACACAACAGAAAGCAGAAGGATTGTGGATGGAACCCCTACATGTAATTTAATGCTAAGAAGGTCAACAAGACAGATTCACCCCCCTCCAAGGTACAATGATTGTGCTCTAATGTCTAATTTAACGAATATCAGTGAACCAATGAATTACAAACAAGCTAAAGATAAAGCAGAATGGGTTGAAGCAATGAATGAAGAATACAACTCAATTATGAAAAATCAGACTTAGGAATTGACTGAGTTACCAGAGGATAAGACACTGGCATAGGTTGTAAATGGTTGTATAAATATAAGCTTAAATCATATGGTAGCATAGAAAGATTTAAAGCAAGACTAGTAGCAAAAGGCTATACACAAAAGGAGGGAATTGACTTTGAAGATACCTTTGCACCAGTAGCAAAACTAAACACAATTAGAATTCTAGTTGCATTAGCCACAACACATAAATGAAAAATCCATCAATTAGATGTAAAATATGCTTTCCTGAATGGTGACTTAAAAGAAGAAGTCTACTTAGTTCAGCCTGAAGGCTTTGTATGTAAACTAAAGAAAGCTATGTATGTAAACTAAAGAAAGCTATCTATGGATTAAAGCAGGCTCCTAGGTCATGGTACATAAAGATTGATCCCTTCTTTTATCAGAAAGGTTTAGTTAAAAGCAAAATTGATCCTAATCTTTACATGAAGAAAGATAAGGAAGGAAATATTTGTCTGATATCTTTATATGTAGATGATCTCATCATTACATGGAATGCATGTAAGTTGATTACAGAAATAAAAAATCAACTGTCACAAGAGTTTGAAATGAAATACCTTGGAGAATTACACTATTGTTTGGGACTTGAAGTTTGGTGAGAATCTGGCAAAACAATGTTCACTCAAAGTAAGTATGTGAGGGAAATACTGAACAGATTTAATATGAGTGATTGCAAAATATCAACAATTCCTTTAGAACATAATGTGAAGTTATGCAGTCAAGATGGATCAAAGGATGCAGATGGTACTTTGTATCGACAGTTGGTGGAAAGCCTGAATTATCTCACTACCACAAGGCCAAATATATCATATGTAGTCAGCATTTTGAGCCAGTTTATGGCTAAACCAATTGATAGCCATTGGATAGCAACAAAGAAAGTCCTTAGATATCTGAAAGGGACAATGAACTTTGGTCTTTTATACATTGATAAGTTTGATGTTCAAGTG
Organism: Pseudotsuga menziesii; assembly: GCA_001517045.1. Taxonomy (NCBI): domain Eukaryota; kingdom Viridiplantae; phylum Streptophyta; class Pinopsida; order Pinales; family Pinaceae; genus Pseudotsuga; species Pseudotsuga menziesii. The sequence continues at coordinate 23,780 of LPNX010659508.1, read as the reverse complement.
GCAGGTTTTTCTGATTCTGATTGGGCAGGAAATCCAGATGACAGAAGATCTACTGCAGGATATGCATTCAACATTGGATTCGGAGTCATATCATGGAGCAACAAGAAACAACCAATTGTTTCTCTATCATCTACAGAAGCTGAATACAAAGCCATGTCTAGTGCAACATGTGAAGCTGTCTGGTTGAGGAGGATTCTTGAAGACATTGGAGAAAAGCAAACAGAACCCACAAAAGTATATTGTGACAATCAAAGTGCAGTCAAACTGACACACAGTCCAGTTTATCATGCAAGGACAAAACACATTGAACTGCAACATCATTTTATGAGAGAAAAGATTGAGCCTAAGGAAATTAAACTTATTTATTGTAACACAAGTGATAATGTCGCTGACATATTTACCAAACCTGTTGGCAAGATTCACTTTGAGATCCTTAGGCAAAAATTAGGTGTTGTAGAAAATCCATTTCTACATTAAGGGGGTATGTTGGAATAATGTAGAAAATGCTTGCCAAGTATCTAGGATTAGGGTTGATGTGTACTTTCTATGTTTAGTATGTAGAGGTTTCAGATCCACATCTTATGGATCTAGGTGTTGGTTTGTTATGATAAACTACATCTATATATTGTAATCACTTCACATTAATCAATTGAATTGGTTTGACCAACTATGCTTTGTGTGTCTTCTATAATTCTCAGTATTGTTGTCCAAATATCCATTAAAGACATCTAAGCTTTTCAAGCAAGTAAATCATAATAAAAAAAATTCCAACAACCATATATATTTACATAATTAAAAAAACAATTATCATTTTTTAAAATAAAAATATATATTTACATAAAACATTTATTATTTTTTAAGTAAATATAATAAGACTGAAAGGGTATAATTTTGTGAAAACGAAATAGTGAAGTGTATAAAGGGTATAACTTTTTTGAAAACGAAATAGTGAAGTGCATATATGGGGTTATATTGTTGTGTTCAATTTAGAATTTTTAAAGGAAATAATGGAAAAAAGTTGTTTTAATATGATAATTTTGATTTTTTTAAGTGAAATTAAACTTTAATTAAAATAAAATTTGAACTTTGGATTTAAGAAGTATGGAAGTATTTTAATTTAGATTGAATGTGAAATCAATTTAAGTTAAGTTTTTGATGATAAAAGAAAATTATAATTCAAAAATTAATTTAAAAAAAATATGTCTCAAAACTGTTCAAAAAGGTTGGATATATTGGTGAAGAAGAATTTTTCACTACTGAACAAAGTTCAATTCCAATGAGGGCCTTACTGGAACCATAAAAGCATCTTGAGAAATGGTTACTTGTCAAAAATGATCACATTAAAACATAAATTCTAAATTTAACAAATCTATATCACAGTGTACATACATTTCAGTAATTTGCTTTCAAAAAATTATGCCTTTAAAGTGTTATTATATAATATATTTGTTTAAAAAATGATAAAAGTTTTGTATTAATATATCCTATCATTAAGTTTGTTGGAAAAAGAAATTTATCATGATTTACTTGGCGTGATAAGCTTAGAAATTTATCATGATTTACTTGGCGTGATAAGCTTAGATGTCCCTAAAGGATATGTAGACAACAATTAACATGCGGACGAAATCACTCTCTTCGTTTTATGAGTTGTTGGCAGTTTCTTAAAACATCCTTTCAATTCAACGTCCAGATCCATTATTAGACTGAGTACGGGAATCATCCATTGTTGGACTTAGTAATCATAACTAATATCATCCAAATTATAACTAATATCAAATAAAATAAGATTCCATTTTAACTTTGTATCCATGATGCCCAATGGTGTTTGATTTTGCATTAGATATATGAAATAACTATTAAGTATGAACAAAAAGGAACAACATTCTTCTTAATCAAATTTAGAATTGCTCTTCTCCCTAAGGTTATGGTATTCCCACTTTCATTTTGTACTGAATACCACATGTAAATACTCGTGAAAAAAATTTCAATCATGAATGGATGAGATCCTAATAAATTTGTTGAAATGAAAAATTAAAGATAAGCAGGATATGACCTGATGGACTTGGGTTATTTAAATAAAACTGCATTTAAATAAATATTCTATCTTTGTTTAAAATCCTATTCAAAATGCTTGTTGTGGTGTTCCTCGTTTTTTTGGAGGCATGATAGTTGGGATGACGCAACGGCGAGCAAAGCTTTCACCATTCCAAGATTAATTTATGTTCGACTAACACACTGTAAGCTTTTGAAAGCTGTTTTGATGAATAGAGAATTTTGAATGAGACAAATAGATTGACAACGCTATTTTCATATACAAACTTCTTTCTTATCAAATTTAATCCAAATGAATTTATTTGATTGAATTGATATAGTGGACTGTTGAATTATCGTAACAGTGGATTATCTATATATTGGAATAGCTTCTTGAACTGTAAAATCTCCTTTCTTTCTTTGAACTCTAGATTTAACAAGCTTCCCAACCTTTTGCTTTCAAGTTAGACCTTTGTTGCTATGCTGACATTCATGCACCTTTGCCAATTTAGTGTAATGGAGTGGATGGCAAACATAAAACAATGTTAACTTTGTTGGGTTCTATAAACCATGAGACCTTAGGAGGTTGCTTTGATGTCTTTGTTTGATCTGTCGTACTTCATATGGCTCTTAACAAGCTGGCCGACAACCAAAGCAGACATGACATGAGAGACAACTCTCCGGCCAAAACTGCTCATGCAACAATTATGACCAAGTGTTGAGAATTAGCGCCAAGGGATTGTGCATTTGCTCCTTTTGCTCCCAGCAAATTCAAGCAAGCATCTTGTGAAGCCATCTGTGTCCCTCCTCCTACAGTTCCCATCTCATCTCATCTGCAAGCAATGGATCCAAATATGTCAACATTCATAACAAATTGGAAGGAGGTTGAGGGGGAGTAATCATTTTCTGTCCTCTCCTTCTTGACTATGAAAAATGGTCGGGCTATCCAAATCAAAGTTCAAAGTTCTCCCCCAGAGATGAGATGAAAAACACACGAGACATAAATACGCTAACTTAATTTAAATGCATGCTAAAAATCACCTCTAGGGATTACATCCAACCATCAACATAATCCAGCAACACGCATTAAGATTCTTTTTTAACTAGAGTGCTTTCTCTGATCTTCAATTTGCCGATCCACCCAAATAAACTTCAATTGCTTTTCTTTATGCATGCTACCTAGAGAGGGTCTCTAAAAAGTCAACATCGAGACTTGATTGATACATGCAAATCCTTGCCACCATTGGAAGCCTCCATCATTGTAATGAAATGAGAATTCTCAACATTTTGGGCAGGATCTTGGCCGCCTGTTGCAATAAATACAACAAAGACAATATATTGGATGCATGGGTATTGAAACCCCATGGCACTAGCTAGGGCAGACCCAGTCAATTTCTTGAGCATGTTTAGTTCTAATAAAGTTGGAATAGTAGTCTTCAACACCCTGCTAACAATAGCCTCCGTGATGACAGCCTCACACACTACTGATTTCACTTGTCTCCACAGAAATTGCTTGAACAGACCAAAATTTTGGCATTAAACAATAAGGCTGACACAACAAAAACCAGAAACTAACTAATGAATTGAGAACAAAGAGTCTACAAAACCCAAAATCCAAATACCAATCAGAATTGCATAGACATACTCACTAAAGACACTGATAACATCAATGTCAGGAAACTCATTCTTGATGAAATCCAAAACATTATGCACGCCCTTGGATACCATATTCATCCCCATGGCAGTGCAGCAAGAAAGCCTCATGTACAGATTCCTCCCTGCCATTGCACATTGTATGCCTTGCAACCTGGCAAATCTGTTGGTGTTGTTATGTAATTAAATCAACAAGAAATAATTACCACCCAAAAAACTGTTATTACTCACAATGTTTCAGATCATATTTAATGCCACAAACCACAAACAGCGTAGCCTCCTTTCTCCTGTATTCATCACCACAGACCAAGAACAGTGTGACCTCAAGGTAAGTGGAAAAGAGATTTGTGGTTCCAATCATTCCCAAAATAGCTCAAGAAGAATCGTTGGTCGTGAACAACAAACATGATAACGCTTGGGTAAGTGGAAATTGGTATGCCTGTGAATCTTCAACTACAAAACTAGAAAATGGTATGGGCGAGCAAATGAAATCTCATGGTTTTATTCAACTGAAAATTTGAAATTCAAAATCTGTGTGGGAGGACTCCGGAGGGAGGTTCAATCTGCATTAAAAACTGCTTATATGTCACGCACGTTAACCTCCATCCATTTCAGGGCGTCCACATCGGAGGAGCCTTTTTCAGACGGTCGAAGATGGGCCTAGGTTCAAATGGTCGTTTGGGAGACGACGTGTGGGCAGGAGCCTCCTAGAAATGGATGTCGGATTCGAAAGAGGGGTCATCGGGAAATAGCCAAGGAGAGAGTTATACTGGATGTCGGATTCGAAAGAGGGGTCATCGGGAAATAGCCAAGGAGTAAGTTATACTCTCGACGCTCGAGGCAAACGCCATGAGGCTCCACTAGACGGCTCCGGTGCAAATCGTCGAGCGTATAGCTTACTGCACATAAAACAAAGACCGGAAAAAATTCCCACTTTGTTTAATAGCTTAATAGCCCCCCTCGTAAGCTGGCGGGATTGACTTCAAGTGCCATAGAGGCAGACCAAAGTAAGACTACATTGTAAACTCAAGAACGAAGGAAATTCATAAGCTACAAGAAAGAATCAAACGTGGGTTTTAGATGAGGGTATGAGACGAGATGAGGGTTTCGAAATTTGTGTTGCTTTGCTAGATTTCAACTAGGGTTTCCAAAATTATTGTACCACCATCTTTTAACAAATTTTACTAAGGAAGAATAAATAGCATTATAGGCTAATTTTGCACTAACTTGACCATTTTGACCATTCCATGCCCAAACAATTTGATCATCATTGTCTATCAACCTAATGCCACAATGTTCCATACCATTAACAAAGGTATTGCATTCATCAACAAGGATTCCACTAAACCTAGATCTTCCGCTTGTAACCATTAGGATGGTGAAACAGTACCAAAATATTGCTTTTTTCACATGATCCAAAAGTCTGAAACCATGAGCCAAAAGGAAAGAAATAAGATATTGAGAAAGTTTATAGAATTGTTTGCCACCGAGAAAAGGATCAATTCCCAAATGAATTTGTTTTCCATTACCAATTTTCCCAGACAACAAGGACCACATCCATGGAAATGTATTTACCTTTCCTCTCCAAGAATTAAAAGCATTATTTTCCCCTTTATTTGGTATTCATATCCATTCTGTCACATTCTCAAATATTTTTCCTGCAATACTTATTCCTCAAATATAACTCAATTAACATGTTTGACTTTAGCAGTATCTTTGGGGGCGATGAAATAGATTTTTCATAACACATAAACATTGATCCAAGAGGATCTCCAATATCGATCAAAATAAAAGTCTTCAAAATGAAAACATAAGCTTACAACAGTGTAGAGCTCAACAAGAGCTATCTAATGAAATTCATTTCACGCAAAATGACCTCTAGATGAGAAAGTTATTGAGTTCTGAAATTTCAGCAAAACAAACACCATAGGGTGCCACATGGTCGAGATGATGACATGGAAAAGGAGGTGGACCAATAGGTTGTTGACAAGTGGTAGGTTTGACATCCATGTGGACCAACTAGGGCTTGCCACTTGGTAGTCCGGTTGGCATTATATTGTTACACTATCAAAAAGATGTGGTGGCTAAGGAATTCGAACCCTCGAACTCTACCTCCGCCAAAGCCTCTAGACCGCCCGCCTAGTTGTGATCCCTACATGATAGTTCTTCACCATATGGTTCTAAACTTCTATTTGAAGTTGAACCGTTTGTTATTTCAAGAAAGGGGTGGACCTAAGTGTATTCCTACCAATATGTTCCTCGATACGCTCTGGTTTAATATTCAGTTGATTCTTAATCTATGGCAAAGACTGAATATAATAATTGTTGGAATAACCGATAGCAAAAGCATGAGCACAGTAACGAAAAGCGAATCCAAGCACATATCGAGATTGAGTACTTACAAAGGCGGATACTACAGAGGCTTCTTATGTGGTTAAAGAATTGCCTAGCCATAATCCCCACGTGATAGTTCTTAACCATATGATTCTAAACTTGAATCATTTGTTATTTCGAAAAAGGGGCGGGACAAAGGGCCAAGCCCTAGGCCCATGTGTTTATCCTTTGCGATATGTTATGCCAACAAGCCAATGCATAATGTAACCAAAGCCAATGCATAATGTAACCAAACCATACAATAAGACATCGAAATATATTTCATATATATTGCAATGTTCCAACTTAAAAGGAGGGAGGGAGGTTGAGGTCGAAAAAGGGGCGGGACCAAGGGCCAAGGCCTAGGCCCATGTGTTTATCCTTTGTGATATGTTATGCCAACAAGCCAATGCATAATGTAACGAAAGCATACAATAAGACACCGGAATATATTTCATATATATTGCAATGTTCCAACTTAAAAGGAGGGAGGGAGGTTGAGGTCTGCAGGTTTGACACTGGGACCTCCACTCCCCCATTACCACACGTTACCAATGGGCTACGGCCTAATCCTTGGTTAATGATTGGGAAAATATATTTTTAAATTTGTTGAGATTTGGAGGCCAACAAATGGGTGGGTGGTCCATTATTTCGGGCCCAATAACCATTATAAAAAACCTTGTTCAAAGCCACGATGGAGGGACGGTTTGGCCACGAAATGCATAATTCTTGAGGCAGGTTCAAGATATATAAAAGGTACAGTCCGTACGTCCATATAGGAGTAGCAGAAGGCTTTTCTCAAAGTGCATGATAAAGGAGGTCTTAGGCAAAATAGGTCGAATTTATGCTCATTTTTCTCAGAATTTCGAGAGGAACGCAGTGGCACAATATGTTTCTATGTTTGACTAGCATAACTCATACGTTCTTCCAGAACTCATATATGTAATCTTTTTGAAGACTTAATAAGATCAACCTTCTCATTGGAAGTGGCCTAGAGACGTAACCTAGAAGGGTTGAACTCCATTATCATCTACTGTCTGTAATTTTATGGTTTGCATACTTGTTTATTTCCTTATGTGATTTGATTAAGCATTTAAAATTGTCTTTTAAAAAAGTCTTTTTATGAAGTTAAGCATTCAAATTTCATATGCAATTTTAATGGTTAAAAATATCTTGAAAATTTCAGATCAAACACTCCTTGAGAGCACTCTTGGTGATCAATAGCATCACAGAATATTAACTCTCCATTTACTTGTGTCAACATTTGCTCTTTATGTTTTCTGAAATCTTTGTTTGTGTAAAAGATGTATGGAAATAATGGATCCAATGGAGGCCTTTTGTAACAATGAGAATTTATGTATTCTATATCTTTGTCAGATTGTTTATTAATTCTCATTTTGCTTAGAATCGTAATGAATTGTATATCTTTTGATGCATTGTGGTATGTAACTCATAACAAGTTACTTCATCTTTCCAAAATGGATATGACATTTTTTGTTTATCTAATGTTGGATCTTCAAATATCAAGCAGTCTTTTACAAGTTGTGCATAGATCACCTGAAAGTATTAAATCTACATTTCCAAAATATGATGTTGGTGTGTTCTTTACTTGTCATAGTCTCTTATCTATCTTATATAAGAATGTTGCGCTTATTACAAATACTTTGTCAATTAGCAAGACATGAAGATGGTCAAAATGCTTTGTTAATGTATCTAATTTTTCAGTGTTAAAGGATAAATAATTTGACTTGTCAAATGGCATACACAATGCAAAATGCAATGTTATGCCACTTGCATTAAAGGATGTTTTTCATGTATAAGCCATTATGATTCCTTTCAATTGAAGTGGATCATAATCCATTTCAGTGTTATAAAAACGAATTAGTGATTGAAATATTGCTTTTACCAATTCCTGCACCTCCTATAAAAAATAACCATATTGGTTTGTTAGGTTGACATATTTTCTTTGATAATGCATCCTTGACTATTCTTGCTTGTTCTATGTTTAATTGTCTCATAGTATTATAGAACTCTGCATGGTCTAAGATATGTGGTTGTTTCAAAATTCGATACGGCTTGTTCAAATATTCATCTATGCATTTTGTGTTTTTTAAATATTTCAAATCATTCTATAAGTCTTATTGCTCATAATGATTAATGATATTTGAATCTAAGCCTTGATTTCATTTTTTGTTTCTTTGCTACTACACACATTGAAGAATTCTCCTTCCAATTGTTCAATTTCATCTAATGCATGATCAATATCACCCCATGTTGTACTTCTTCTATACATATACTTTTGTTCATTTTGTTGTATTACTTCTTGTAAGCTTGTGTAGGCGTTGTTCCATGTTGAGTATTGTTCCTTGAAAATATCTTCATCTATTCGATATGGAACATACAACATTAATTGTTCTCTATAGTAATTATCAAGATCTTTGTGCCTATTATATTTAACATATCTAATGACAAATGGTTTATCATACTTTTTTCATTTTATCCCTTTCTTTGTATAACATGATGCAAAATCGGCTAGGCATACGTTCTCAAGATACTTAAGATGTTGTACATAGTAATCAATAATTGAAAGACACATTACATCCTTTGATTCATATGGCTCTTCTTTCAAGTCTTTCGGTCTTTTTAGCATAAACGCTCATTCTTTTACATGAGTTTTCTTTATGAAAATACATCACCTTGAACCACTATTTAGTGGTAGGGCCAATACAATATGGACAGCTTGTTGTGCAGGAATTTATTGCATGTTCATTAAAGCTTTTCCAAGTCTCGCTATTGTTTTCATGATATCAAAGATTGTTCTTTTCGTATGTGTTTGAATGTTGTTGTCATTGTTTTGTCAAGTTTTGTCATGTAAGAGGTGCAATACGCAACAATTACATATGAGTCATGGACAAATTGGTAGTATGTATTGCATTCCAAGCTATTGGAATATGTTATGCAAAGCTATTAGTCCATATGTTTGATGGTTTTCTTTGCAACAATATTGTTTTATAATTTAAATTGCATTGTAATGCATGTATGTAAACATCATGTGATAACTTTATATCATCTAAGAACCTATCAAATGTACATGACTCGTCATATTTTGAATGCTCAATCATTTTGAATATCAAGATTGCCTTTGCTTTTGTTCTATCATTGTCATATTGCACAGGTTCAAGTATTCTTGTGTTCTTCATTGGAGGCTGTGGAAAATTGAATCTACAATGAACATTTTTTCCTACAAGTTTTTGTATGATGATGATGTTAAAGTATCTTTAAGTCATTTGCAAGAGAGGATGAGTTGCAAGATACATATTGGTCACCGAAAATTTTGAATTCTTCATTTGTATTTGTTCCATAGACTGGTGCATATTTAATCCACAGTAATCCATGATCATGTTCACTTCCCCTATTTTGAAATTCGGTTAAATAGAAGTAGTCTTTAATATTGCCACAATACTTGTCATCATGAAAAATTAACTGTCTTAGAGCATTTATTCTATTCATATAGTGGTGTGCACATGTAACTGGATCGTTCTAATAAGTGAATTGATTTCATCATCTACTACTTCATTTTCAATTGTTTTTTTTCCTTTATGTCCTTATTTGCTTGAATGCATTAACTAATGGTTGCCGATGATGTTTTGCACTACTGAACAAAACAAAGAAGGTTGGCGACCCTAATTGTTGCATCATTGCATATATTTTTTTTGCGTAATTGTTGCAAGTAGTCTGGTGACGTTTGAATTATTCAAAGATCCATATATCTAATGTTTGATTTGAGAATACGATCTAAGTTTGGTTTTGATTTTACATGTTTTTCTATTAGTTTACTTCCCTTTAATTTTTATTTTCTTATCCTAATCCACATACTAATGAAAACTTAATTCAAGGCAATGCGCAATGCTTTGTAAAATAAATTGGTGACATGTTAAGCGAAGTCATGGTCAATATGTAGAACTTCCCATTGTGCAATATTTTGATCTGTAAATTTTTTTGTAATGTCATCTGGACATTTTTCTCCATAAAATAGTGAGGGAAAATTCGTCTCTTCTGAGTATTTATCTTGAAAGATTCCCATTGGAATGTATCCCTCGGCAGGAGCAATGTTTATTTGATTGTTTAGAAGGTCATAAATGTTATATGAATTTGTAAATCCATAGACCATTGTTTTTTTTATTCATTATTCATTAATTTGTTCATTGAATTCTTGATCTTGTTCATCTTCAATATCTATTTTAGTTTCATAAGCTTCTCTATTTTGCATAAATTCTTCATTCCATTTGTCAATTATCGTAACTTTTTCCAATTTGTAAAGTGTTCTTTTACATAACTGTTTTAATGCTTTTATGACTAAATGGGGGTGAATCCAACCAACAACACATACATTTTTGAATTTTAGACTTCTCTTTATTTCTATAGAAATTATGTCTGATTCATTGATTTTCCGAGGCAATGCATGTTGGATCTTAGATATGTTAGCAGAAATATTGTTAACACCTCCGGAAACACCTAGCTCGAAACTTCACGTGGCTAATGAAGCGCTCCACCCTCCTAGCTCATTCAAATGAATTGAAAGCGAGTGCAAGAAATTAGGCCAAAGCAACAAACATATTCCAGTCGACAACAAGCAAATTCCATGACCCCAAATGACATATAAGGCCTAATTGTGGCTTCTGATATCTTAGTCCTAGATCTCTTATTTGTAAAAACAACAATCTCAAAGCTACTAATCTCTCTCCTAATTCTTTATTATTTTCAAGGTAGCTATACTTTTATTCTTCCCAATGCAATCAGGCACTGCAAACTTGGGAACATCACCGTTTTGCAATTTGTTTTGCATATTGTACAAATATAATGATACTTTTTGGTGTTGTTTGAAATATGTTCTCCTTTTGATGTCTTCATTTGAGACAATTGCACATTTGCATATGTTTGTTTCATTAACACGGCGTTAGATTGCCCATTGGTCAAGCAAATACATGTAGTGTCACCTAGGAGGTGCGGGCTTCAAAGGGAAGCCAATAATATCCCTTAGAGAGGCCTATTTTGTCCACACTAAATGCTAGAAATCTTGAAGAAAAATGAGAGAAACACTTGCCCTTTGGAGGAAGGAGGCAAGGGATCTTGGAGAATGCTAATAGATGGACTATGAGGAAGTTCCAACACAATTTCAGCAACATAATCTTGATGTATATTTATCCTACAATATGCATGCCTATGGCTTCCTTTTATAGGTCAAGAGGTGGCCAAGAAATAACTAGATCCAAATGTGAACACACTGACTTCATGAACTAGCTCCAAGGTACACAAAGGGGGATATTTGATGCCACCAAGTATGGGGGGAGCCAAATTCGAATTCTCCTCCGGGCATAGATGCGCACCAGTCCCCATCATTATCAAAACCAATAAACAAACGAGGGTAAATACTCCCAACCAGCTAAAAGACAAACAAAGAAAAAATCCAAAACTGACATAATATAGAAAACAACTGACAAAAATTCCCACTTTGTTTGCTCAGTTGGTACTAGGCCCCTTGTAATCTGGCAAGATTGATTCCAAGTGCCATAAAGGCAAACCAAAGTAAAACTACATCGTAAATGCAAGAATAAAGGAATTATTGAAGCTACAAGTAGGAATCAAATGAGGGTTTTAGATGAGGGTATCATATGAGATGATGGTTTTTAGATGAGGGTTTTCAAATTTGTGTTACCTTTCTAATTCCAACAAGGGTTTCCAAATTTATTTGTACCACCATCTTTCAACAATTCAATTGAAGAAGAAGAAATAGCATCATAGGCTAGTTTTGCACTAACTTGACCATTTAGACCATTCCATGCCCAAACAATTTGATCATCATTGTCTACCAACCTAATGCCACAGTGTCTCATACCATTAACAAAGGAATTCCATTCATTAACAAGGATTCCACTAAACCTAGATCTTTCACTTGTAACCATTAGGATGGTGAAAGAGTCCCAAAATATTGTTTTTTCACATGATCTAGAAGTCTGAAACCACGAGCCAAAAATAAAGAAATAAGATATTGCTAAAGTTTATAGAATTGTTCGCCACAGAGAAAATGATCAATTCCCAAATGAATTTGTTTTCCATTACCAATTTTCCAAGACAACCAAGACCACATCCATGTAAATGTATTTACCATTCGTCTCAAAAAATTAGAAGCATTAGTTACCCCTTTATTTGGCATTCATATCCATTCTATCACAAACTTATTCCTCAAATATTTTGCCTGCAATACTTCACTCCACAAACCCAAACCAAAAAGAACTCTATAGAGGTTTTTTAATTTAAGTTCTTGACCAAAGTAGAGAAGGTTTTTTATATCCCAACCTCCCAGGTTCTTTGGCAAATATATTTTCTCCCAACTGGCGAAATGAATTTTCTCCTACCACAGTTCCCTGACCACAAAAAATCATCATTCTTATCTTATACTGTGAAAAAAGGATTCTGGAATCTTTGCAAGAGAGAACCAATATATTGGAATACTTTCTAGAACTGATTGAATAATATCAACCTTCCTCCCATGGACAACCATCTGAAACACCAAGAACCTATTTTTCTTTCCACTTTTCTCAGCAACCAAAGCTAGTCTTCTTTCAAATAATTATTTGGCTTCAAGAAATAACCAAGTTATTTAAACCCCACCTCTAAAGGATCAAACAGAAGTACATCATCCACAAACAAAATATGAGTGATTGATGAATAGAAGTAATATGTACACTTATTAATCTCCCTTCCCTCTTAGCTTTACCAATTAACTTGCTTAACCCTTCAATTACAAGCATAAAAAGCAAAGGAGATAACATACAACATTGTCTAAGGCCTCTAAAACTTAGAAAAAAATAGTAGGAGAACCATTCACTAAAACAACAAAAAATGTAGAAGTAACACATACCACGATCCAATCAACTACCTCCAAAGGTAGGCCAATTTGCAACATAATCAATCTCAAAAAAGTACAATCAACTCTATCATAGGATTTTACTAAGTCCACCTTTAGAATAAATGCTTCCAACTTCTTTGTTTTAATAGAGTGTAAGTTCTCATTAGCTACACCAATTGCATCCAAAACTTGTCCGTTAGATTAAAAACCAAATTGTTCTTTAGACAAAAACTCTGCCAATTTCAGTTTAATTCTATTAGAAATCACCTTAGCGATAATATGCACAGAGATATTGGTTTGAAGTCATTAAAAGTCTCAAGTTTAGCACTCTTAGGAATTAATGCAATGAAGGCAGAGTTCAAAGAGCCTCAGATAAATCCTCACAATTTGTATTCTTCCACCACCAATAAGGTAAAAAAACTCAAAGAAAAACTCACCAATCCATCCATCTGGACCAGGACCTTTTGATCTTGTAATTTTTGTAAAAACATCTTCAATTTTTTTTAATGAAACAACCTCTCCTTCTTTTTTCCTTCCTTTGGTGTGAAAAAACTAGGATACTTTTGAACAACTTGCAACTAAGAAGCAATATTTTTGAGCCCAGGATCCTGGAAAAAGGGAAGAAAAATGACCCACAACAACCCTCTCCAAATCTTTTTGAGAACAAATCACATTACCATGATAGTCTTTTAAATCCCAAATAACATTGGATATTCTTCTCTAGTTAGCGAAATTATGGATTGTTTTGTATTGTTATTGCCTTGGGTTGACCAAATTGCACAATTTTTAAGCCTCCAAGTCTCTTCTTCAAGCTTCACAATTTTATTTTTTCTTGCCTCCGAGCTAACTAACTGGTCTTTGATCGAATTTGAGAAAATTCCAAAAAGCATTCCTCAGATAATGATTATCAATTTCATCTTCAATAAGTAATAATTCATGCTTCAACATAAACTTCTTCTCCTTTTCCAACTGGATCACCACCTTCTTTAACTTCTTCAATTTTTCAAGTAGTCTTTTGCTTAACAGACTCACCATTGACAACTGTAAAGGTCCTCCACAAATCTTTGATCAAAGTGGTGGAATCCTCCTCCTCCAACCAGGAGTGATTAAGCTTAAAAGAAAAGACTTGAGTAGACTTTTCAACCTCTAATTATAAACACACATGTAAATGATATGAAATACCCACATTTATAACCCAAGATCTATATCTTCCTGCCACTTTAGAAAGATCTTTAGCAATGAAAAATCTATCAAGTCTCTTTGAAACCCTTGCCTCACCCATCCTTCCATTCCTCCCAGACTTCTAGTAGAAACAAAAGAAGAAGAAAAAATATCAATCAAATTTGCCTCTTGAAACAAGTGTTGAAAATACTCCAACAAAAAGTCAAATTTAAATATGAAAAATTCAATAGAAAGTCTAATTTCATTAAAACTTTAAGCTTTTGTATAACTGAAATTTAACAACTATTTTTTATTTTTTATAACTAATTTCTAACAACTAAAATTAACTTTTTAATAATAAAGAACTTCTTAAAATTTCAAATCAACCCAAATTGTGAAAAATTCAATCAAAGTCCAAATTCATTATTTTTTTAAAAACTTTTATATAACCGAAATTTAACCACTAAAGAGAAATTTATTATCAAACATTTCTCACTCCACTTCAACGCCATGGCATATACCATGCCACGAGGACCCTATATCCACCACAGAATCAGCCCCCGACGGTAAAATAGCAATGGCAATCCTATATGTAAGAAAAGCGGCCTATGGTGCTACGTGGCAAGCAGGAAACCCAAAACCTATGGAGTTTTGAAAGTTTGAAGGGTACGATTCACGAAGAGAACACGGCTTGAACAGATTCGGATACTTCTTGCAACCAAGGAAAGCATCCTACGTTTTCTCATTTGTTTCCTTTCATTGTTTCATACATACACTGTGCATGGGCCGGATTGAGAGAGATGTATCATCCAGGGTTTGGATATAGTAGCTGTATGTGTGGATGAGGGACACACAGATATACATCATAGAAGTCTTATTCCGAATTTCATGGCGTTTTCCCTGGGGAATTCATTAAGTGTATACTCATCCAGGCCGTGTGGGTGGAATGCTGCAACTACACCTTACAAGGCCGAGGGTTTAAGCAACCTGCTGCGACCAAATTCAAATTTCAGGAGAGTTCATACCAAACAAAGGCCAGTCTCCAGGTGAGCAGGGCATTTAAGTAATTAAAATTCATGCCGAGATTTGCTTTAATGACCATGACAAAAAATCATTTTAAAAAACTGCTATTGGGTATACATACACACATGCTATTTCTCAAAATATGGTCAGCAGTCTTCTGCAAACTAGGCGTGTATGACTACCAAAGTACTCCCAACACACACTTGGCATATTTCATGGAATTATAAATTATAATTATAAATTTTAAGATGAAATTAGAGCAACATCCAAAGCAAGAAATTAGTGAAATAGGAAAAAGCAAAGAAGGTTGCCTGGTAAGAAATTATTTTCTGTTCAAACTGCCAATTACAAACAAATAGGTTGCCATCATTCTTATACTTCTGGTGTTGTGATAGACAGAATCCAGTACCCAAACCTAATGATTGATTGGTTGCGGGGTGAGTATGCTTGGTTGTTTGGCCTTCCCCTCTTCCCGGGCGGGGCATATTCTGCGGGTGCATGGGTGTGAAACAACAATTGGATATGCTATCTTGTGGCATCTTGGAATAGTTTGTACAACTATAAAATCTCATTTCCGTGCAAATCTCATCTCCGTGCATTGGATTAGTCACCCCATAACCTTTCACTTGCCAATGAAGGACTGGGTTAAGATTGTATGGGCATTCTAAGGCTTATGCAATTGAATCTGCTATGTGTAATCAATAATCTTTAAAATAGGCATGCCTTTCTCTTCATTTTGTCCTTATGTCCCTGAATTACCCCCTGGACCCTATTTATGGTCTCATAAATAGAGCTCATAAGGGGTTTATCCCCATCCACCATCCTCTATGCTTTGACCAATGGCTCTGAAACGTCGATAACTTCATTAGCATTCTTCCTAAAATAAATACCGAAGAACAATGCCAAAAAACGAGGTGCATCTGTTCTTTTGTTGTACATTAACTCCATCCATTCTAGTCTGGCAAACGTTCCTTTGAGATTATTCTTGTGTACATAAGGTGCAAACTGAAGTTTTTTGGAGGATCAATTGTTACTAGGCCAGGCTAGCTCTTTGTATTTTGCATATTTCCTCATGTATCTCCGGACCCATGCATATTTATAAATAAATTTGGTGAGACCCTCCTTCAGCGAGACCCTTGTGGAGTTTTCATTCAGATTTCGTGACAGGGCTCGCCCTTCTAGTAGGCAGAGCTTTTCTCCCAGACAGCAACAACAGGCTGTTCCCGTGAGATTTTGAGACACATTGCTGACAAGCTCTTCTTCTAGTTCTTTGTGATAGTCCTCACAAGTTTCTTCTTCTGGCCTTAAATGGTTGAAGAGACATATGTTCAGAGGTAGATGGCACATAGGGGTGTAATGCCTTCTCATCTTCTGCATGCAGATTCAATCGCCATTGAAGCCCATACCCTTGCATCCCTCTGGGGCAAGTTGTTCTCGCCCCCCAGTGGTTCGTGATTCACTTCAGTTTTTACATTGACACTTTCTTTTTCAGATGCTAGACTCTAATTTCTAGGTTTCATCTTCTTTCTGTCTCATTATAAAGGAGTGGTTTTTTGCTCCCATAGTGTATTAGTACTTTGTACTTAGCAGTCCCATTGACTTCTTTGTGATCACTTGTTGGACGTTAATAAAGTTATTTTATCTTCTCAAGCACCTCATCCTTGTTACAAGATCTCAACAATATGATCTTCTAAGACTCACTAATAGCAAGTATCACACTAGCTATATATATGTCTTTCAGATACAATTATTGTCTTCAAGGCTCCTCTAGCACTTGTTTACACAACCTCCATGTCTTCTCTAGGGTTTTATCCTACAAACCATGGGTCTTAGTCAGTCTTAGTCACACTAAGACTCCAAGACAAATCTCTAAGAGGAAAACAAGTAGTGCAAACACTAGATATAGGCACCACATGCTAATTACTAGAAAACCCTAGGTTCACTATATTCTCTAAAAGCTACATCAATCCAAATGAAGAATCACACAAGATGTTACATTCTCTCTATGCTGTCTACTCATTTGTTAATAGTATTCAGTGATGTGCACTCCCTTCCTTCTAAAGAGTAAGAGGAGTGAGTTACAGGGAAGGCAAAACGTTAACCCTAGACTAGGTATACAAATGGAGAATGGGTCAACAAGTGGAGCTCTCTACATGTGCCAAGTAGGTAGGCATATGCTCACAAGTGCCAACTCACCTACTCCACATATTTTTATGCAACAACACATATTTTTTGTACCCACAAGTGTCAAATAATCCACTCAACATATGTTTATGCAACATTACACATTTTTATGCCGCAAGTGCACCCTCTTAGTCCAAGTGACAAAATAGATGAAAACTAGGCTATGAAAGAAAACGCCCATCGTTGAGATTGTCTCCCATGAAATGCTCTCCCACTAAATAAAGTGCTCCTTAAACACTAAGTGCTTATATAATTGAAGGAGAATGAGAACAAGCTTGGAGCAACCAAAACTAACAATATGAAAAGCTATTTTAGTGTTATTTGTTTGTTAGAGGTTAGGACATTGAGCCGGTGGTGTGCAACTGAGAGGTTTTGTTTTTGCTTTTTGTTTTTTTTGGGGGGGTGCTGATTGGGGGAAAAGCTGTGTAATAAGGCTAAGGAAAAACTGCTTCTTTTGCTATTCAAAGTAGATTTAAAGTGGAGTAGAATTTTGGAAAAAAAATCTAGGTCTTTACTTTGACATTAGTTCAAAGTGGAGTCAGAGCAAAATAGGATTTTGGAAAATCTTTCAAGTCCTCACTCTAAAGATAGTTTAGAACAAAGCTAGAGTGGAGTAGAATTCTATAGAAAATTCAAAGTCCTCACTTCAACAATAACTTGAAGTTAAGTTAGTTTGGAGTTAGTTCAAAGTGGAGTTTGAGAGGAGTATATACAAAATAGAGTAGAATTTCAGGAAAAAGTTTCAAGTCCTTACTTCTACATTACAAATTGGAGTCAAGTTGGATTCATTTCAAAGTAGAATTAGAGTGGAGTCAATATAAAGTGGAGTAAAATTTTGGCAATCATTCGAAAGTCCTCACTATGACGTTAGGACAAAGCAAAGCCATGGTAGAGTCAACCCAAAGTGGAGTTAGTTTAAAGTGGTGTTAGCTTGAAACCAAGTAGAATAAATTCTAAGTCCTCACTTCGACATCAACGCAAAATAGAGTGTAGTCAATACAAAGTGGAGAAGATTTTCTTTTAAATTTCAAGTCCTCACTCGACATTAGTACAAATCGGAGCTGGTTGAAAGCAAAGACAAAGTGGAGTTAGAACAAAGTGGAATAGAATTTGGAAAAAATTCGAAGACCTCACTGTAACATCAATAGAAAGCAGAATCAGGGCATAGTTAGTTCAAAGTGGAGTTAGATTAGAGTTTGTGCAAAGCAGAGTAAAATTCTTGGAACCAATTCAAACTAGATTTATTGGGAAGCACGTTCAATGCAGAGTTAGAGCATAGTCAATTCAAAATGGAGTCAATACAAATTAGAGTGGAATTATTTATGAATTTCTAAGTCATTGCTTCCACATTAGTACAAAGTAGAGTTGGGATGAAGTTATTTCTAAGGGATGGATTCATTAACCAATCATAGGATTTTCTATATGATTGCCACTTTGACTTGGGAAAATATTATAGCAAAGAAGTCATAGGCTTGAGAGCAACTTGTTTTCTATTCCAAAGTGATATGCAACGTTGAAAACCCTTGCTGGCCCCAACTAGATTAAGGGAGAAGCAATATGATCAGTGCACACCTAGGGGGCCTTCCCTCGCCCCTTGAGATCTCAACAACATGACCAGACTAGGCCTCTCTCCAAGAGGTAGACAAAATCCCCCAAACCTCAACGGTGGGCTACCTCCTCCAAACAACAACATAGGGGGCAACCTAGACCTTCCACCAGCTCTTTGTTGGGACAATGTACTATTCTTAGTTTCCTTCGTTTGGGCTAGGATGTTAGGAGAGATTGGTCTATCCATTGATAGGCCTACCTCATTTTTTCTGAATTTCTTTGGGATTTCTTTGCCCTTGTATGCTTTCCCCTTGTATTTCTCCACCCCTGTGCAGTCTCTTGTACTCGGGGTCGGGGGCTTTTCATTCCTCGGCTTAGATCTCTCCTCTCTTCTCTTCTCTACTTTCTTTTTTTGCATATAGCCTTTTATAGGAGATCTTTTGGTACTCTTGCTTTGTAATGACGTCATTGTACTTGGCACTCCCATTGACATACTTTTGTGGTCATTAGTTGGACATTAAGAACATTCTTTTATCTTATCTACTTTGTTAGTGCCAATTGAATCTAGGCAAAAAATATGCTAGCTCAAGACTTTTACGAGAGAATACACTTTTGAAACAACCACTAAATACATTGTTGGCCATAGCTAGGTCTAGTGCTCCTTGTTGGTCTAGCCAATGGAAGATTAAGGGATGAGTTATACATCAATACTTTCTTGTTAGGGACAATTAGTTCAAGGAGTAGGATATACTATCTTTTTTCCTTGTTTTGAAAAATACGTTATATTCACAAAAAATTAGCCACAAGCAAAAATGTAGAAAATGGAAGGGTATATACAATGAGTTTCATAACTCCTTCTTGAGAATGACTAAAGAAGAAATAAAATTGAAATATTGAGTAGGATCCAAAGACGAAGTACTTCATCTTTCCACAAAGAATTAAATGTAGACAAAGAATTAATCTCTCGATCAAACACAATCTTGTTGAATTTTCAGCATTAGTATAAACTTAAAAAATATGCAGATCTACTTAAACAAATCAGCAGTATAGCAGAAACACATTTATCACATCAGCACACTTGGACACAATATTTTCATTGGGGAAACCTTCAAAGGACAAAAACCCCCAAAAGCATTAATGTTAGTTTTGTACCTAGGAATTTGTTCCCTAAGTGACTTTTTGCCTAAGTCACTTAGAAAAGGGGAAAAATGTGACCCTCACATTAAACGCTACTTAATGAGACTTTATAAAGTTAAAGTCACTTTTTGATAAATTTAAGTGGGTGAGTAAATTTATTTAAGTGATTTAAATAAATGTGATTTTTACTTTCATTGAATCTTAGCCATTGGATTGGATCTTTCTTCACCGTTGGATTAGATTCCTACTTAGGGTTTAGACAAAAAGGGTTGAGGGAGGCAAAATCACTTCACTTTTTCATTTTTGGAGAAGGAGAGACTGAGCTGAGAGAGGAGGTCGAGCTAGGGCATTGGCATGATTCCCAAGAAGAGAGACTGCACAGAAATCGAGGGTACAGACTGCATTAATTGCTGCACAGTTTTCGAGGGTGTACGGATGGTACTGACTGCATTAATTGCTGCACAGTTTTCGAGGGTGTATGGACTGTATGAACTGCATTTAATGCTGCACAGTTTTCGAGGGTGTACGAACTGTACGGACTGCATTTAATGCTGCACAGTTTTCGAGGGTGTACGGACTGTACGGACTACATTTAATGCTGCACAGAAATCGAGGGTGTACGGACTGCATTTAATGCTGCACAGAAATCGAGGGTGTATGGACTGCATTTAATGCTGGCACGTTTTTCAAGATTTTGAGATGAAATCTTGGGTGGAGATAAGTTAAATTTTCACTGTATTTCTGTTCTGATATTTTGCTGAAGATAATAAAATCTCTCTCTCTCTCTAACTGGTTTTCCCCGTGGGGGTTTTTTCAGGGCTTGATTTTGGCCAAAAATCTCTGAGTCTATCCTTTTATGGTGTGATTGTTAAATGTGTTTTTCAGCCTGTTAGTGTATTTTACTGTGTGTTTAATTGTTCAGTAAAATTTCATAAGTAACCTACAGCCCATGCAAAACCGGCTGTATGTGAAAACCACGAAATGTTGACATAAACCAGCAAACAGTAAAACGCAGAATTTCTTCATGGTATCAGAGCTTGGGGGCAGAAAACAGTGATAGTTTGCAGACACAAAAATTTTCAGATCTCAGAAATTTTTAGTATTTTACCTTCTGTCAGTGAGCAGCACTTTGTTGGGTTGGTGTAGAGATGGCTACAGGTCTTAGACTGGAGGATAGGCTGGATGGGACAGGAAATTTTGTGCCGTGGAAGGCCAGAATTTTACTGATACTGGAGGAGAATGAGCTATGGCCGGATATAGTTAGGAACACTATAGCTAACCCGGTTGTCATTCCCGCATCCGTAGATGCAGCAGCTCTATCAGCTTTCAACAAGAAGGACTGTAAAGCTAGGAGGATCATTCTAGATGCAGTTAAAGACCACATAATCCCTCACATTTCAGGAAAGACTAGGGCACACTTGATGTGGTTAGCCTTGATCAGTTTGTATGAGAGTTCCAATGAGAACAGGAAGATGGTTCTCAAAGAGAAACTCAAAAGTATAAAGATGAATGGGGGTGAGGGAGTC
This sequence comes from Pseudotsuga menziesii, assembly GCA_001517045.1. NCBI lineage: Eukaryota > Viridiplantae > Streptophyta > Pinopsida > Pinales > Pinaceae > Pseudotsuga > Pseudotsuga menziesii. Next base: position 2,234 of record LPNX010659508.1, on the reverse strand, counting down.
ACAGCATACCTTACCAGGATTTCTGCAGTTCGGGATGAACTTGCAGTGGTTAGGGAGGTGGTACCCCCTACAGAGCTTGTACGCACAGCAGTGAATGGGGCTTCAAAGCCCTGGGGTGCATTTGTGCAAGCCATAGTGGGCAGAGAGAACCTACCTACCTGGGAGAGACTTTGGGATGACTTTGTGCAGGAGGAGACTAGGAGAGGTCTTGCATAGGGTAGTACATCTCACAGTGGGGTTGATGACGAGAATGTGGCTTTGGAAGCTAAGGGCAAGAAGAAGAAGGGTCCCAAGAAGGGTGGGGCCAAGCAGCACCAGCAGAGTGGGCAGAAGAAAGACTTGAGTAAAATCAAGTGTTATGCATGTCAGGCGTTTGGGCACTATGCTTCACAGTGTCCAAGCAAGAAGAAGAAGAAGGGACAGGGACAGCAGACAGCAGCCTCAGCAAAGGTTGATGAGTTTGATGATGCATTTCAGAGGGAGTTTTCCCTATATGTTGGACAGATGGAGAGAGAGAGAGAGTCTCTTTAGCCACCAGCACAGACATGGATATGGATAGTGAGCATTCATTATTGGCAGGTCATCAGGGGAGTCCATCCACCTCTACTACTTGGTATATTGACAGCGGAGCCTCGAGCCACATGACTGGAGCTCGAGAGATGTTCTCGGAGCTATCTCATACAGGTAGAGATGTGGAGGTTGTCCTTGGAGACAACACCGTTGTTAGAGCTGTTGGTCGGGGGACCATTACATTTCAGAGGGAGTCGATGAGTCTCATGACTCTGAGGGATATGTTGTATGTCCCTGGGCTGAAGAAGAACCTTGTGTCAGTTTCCACCATTGAGGACAGGGGTCTTGGGGTGTGCTTTTCAGATGGGAGAGTGCAGGTGTATCCCAGGGCTACAGGTATGTCTAGTGCCATGGACATTGGAGTCAGATGTGGAAAGCTGTACAAGCTCTTGTTTCAGCCACAGTGCGCTCTAGCACACAGCAGCAGCAGTGAGATATGTGAGCTATGGCATCGGAGGATGGCCCACCTACATCACCCAGCTCTCAGATTGTTGAGGAGCATGGTTACAGGATTACCGGAGTTCAGCATTGAGCAGAGTGATGTGTGCAGGGGGTGTGCTTTGGGAAAGTACACCAAGACTGCTTTTCCGATCAGTGACACGAGAGCTGCTGGGGTGCTAGATCTTATCCATTCTGACATATGCGGTCCTATGTCATCAGTGTCTTTGACAGGTTTTGAGTACTACATTAGCTTCATTGATGACTACTCCAGGAAGACCTGGATCTACTTCTTGAGGAGCAAGAAGTCCCCACTTGTGTTGAGAGTCTTCCAAGGGTTCAAAGCCCTTGTGGAGAAGCAGACGGGGAGGAAGATCCGGATGTTGAGATCGGACAATGGGGGTGAGTATACCTCCAAGGAGTTCGATGCATTCTGCAGACAGGAGGGCATTCAGAGACAGTTGACAGTTCCTTACACTCCTGAGCAGAATGGAGTAGCAGAGAGAAAGAACAGGTCGATTGTGGGGGCAGCCAGAGCGATGCTTCATGATCAGGGGTTACTTTTCTTTCTATGGGCAGAGGCATGTAGCACTGCAGTTTATCTGCAGAACAGGAGTCCTCACAGGGCAGTGGGGAGGAAGACTCCAGGAGATGTATTCAGGCAAGAAGCCTGAGGTGGGCCACTTTCGCATATTTGGCTCATTGACTTACTCTCACGTCCCTTCTGAGAAGAGGACGAAGTTTGATCCCACCGCAGAGAGTGGCAGAGAGTGGCATATTTGTGGGATATGACGAGACTTCGAAGGCCTATCGACTTTACTTACCTAGCCTGAGGAAAGTTGTTGTCCGGCGGGAAGTGAAGTTTGATGAGGAGAGAGCCTTCACGAAGTCTAGGGAGTTAGAGCAGGGGGAGACACCAGCTCCCACACCTCAGTTGGTACAGGCTTCTTCGATGCAGCTATCAGGTCCACAGGTTTCTGGAGTGACTGGATCACAGGGTACAGGCACAGCTTCTACAGGTTCAGTGATTCAGGTGGTTAGCACTTCAGGGACAGTTTCAGGGACAGGTTTAGGGTTGAGTCCTCAGATCACAGGTTCGTCAGGCACAGGTTCATCATGTACTGGTTCTCGGGGTGTTGGACCTTCAGGTACTGGGACTTCCTCAGATGAGGAGAGCCCAAGACCAGTTTGGGAGGAGCAGTCTTCAAGGAAGAGGAAGCCTAAGT
>LPNX010659449.1:23068-88624 GCA_001517045.1 Pseudotsuga menziesii | reverse complement strand
AAGCGCAAGAATTCAAGCTCCAAATGATTATGGTCCTACGGCCATAGGATAAATATGATCAACCCTACACTAGGACAAATACTAAATGCATATGACCAAGAGATGAGACAAAGGAGATAAGCCTCATCGATGAGAAAATATCTAGTCAGGTGTTGTTAGAGAAAGTGTTCCTATGGCTGGGGGTTAAGAGGCCACCAACATAGTAGGGGTATAAAGTATGATTTATAAAGTTCTGCAAGAAAATATAAGAAATGTTTAAAAAATAGGAAAGGCTCATTCCTTAATTACTGAAGGCCAATCCAAGCTTCTTCTAGCCCTCCTCTTTCTCCGCAATCCAATAAACCTGCAAAACAAGCTTCAACCTTCAAAAAATAGGAAAGGCTCATTCCTTAATTACTGAAGGCCAATCCAAGCTTCTTCTAGCCCTCCTCTTTCTCCGCAATCCAATAAACCTACAAAACAAGCTTCAACCTTCCTCAAACCAATTTGACCATATGTAAAGCAATGATAATCAAAATAATATGAAACCCTAATCTGATTAACATCAATATATGATCATAAATAGAGATGCAACATCTATTAAACAATGATTTATAAAGGGAAGTGTAGCTAGGGTTTTCACCCTAGCTTGTACTGATGAGCACCTACTAAGGAATCTGGAATCCTTAGTAGCAGTTCAATGATGTGTATGAAAATAAAGATAAACTGAAACAAAAGATTAATCTAAATACGTTCTTGAAGCTAAAACAGTAAAAAGTAAATAACATGAAGCAAAAACAGTAAAGAAATGAATAATGGTTTTTATTGATGTTACCTCCAATGAGGAGGTTGATGGAGTCTGTTGCGCTGGTCCGATGTCGGTGGCTTCGAGCTCCAAGCTGCTTCTTTTCCTTTTCCGGTGGTGGAAATGGGCCAAAAGAGTTCTCAATGGTGAAAGTAGCTTGATGGTAAGCTAGGGTTTCGAGAATAATTTCGGCAGAGGCAGGATGCTTATGACTGTGGATTTTGAAATGAGGGGTCTCCACCACTTATTTATAGTTTTTTACTGGTGGAGTGCTGGCCCATGGTTTTGGAAACCATATGGTTTAGGGCAGCTTGTTTAGGGTTTTTTCCTCCTTTTCCTCATTATTTTATATTTTTTCTTCCCTTTTGGGTATTTTGCTATTTTAGAAGAATTTTGGACATTTTTGGAGGAAAAAGGGGTTTTTTGGCCTTTTGGAGGCATTTTTGGGCCTTTTGGAGGCTTTTTAGATGGTTGTATGGCCTTTTAGAGGCATTTTAGTTTTAGTGGTATTTTCAGGGAAATATGGTAGGCAAATGGACAAATGAGCCATGTAGTGGGGTAGATGAGGTAGTTAACCATTTTTTGGTGTTAACAGGAAGAACATCACATATTTATTAATAAGAAGAACAAGTACAAGATATACCTTCTCCTCATGCAAGGCACCTCGTGAAACCTTTGATATGGATCTCTTGCTTCTCTTCTCTAACAATCTTAGCCTCCAAGATCTGCAAAAAAGATGGCTGCTAGGGAAAACGTAGGGGGATGAGAGTCCCAATTTCACCACCACAAAAATGCAAAGCCTAAGTCCCCTTTCACGGTCCTTTATCCCTTTATTTTATAGTATTTTTAAGAGTTAGCGTTGGATAAGGATTAACTACAACCAAAGGAGAATTTCCAAAACCACCCAAACCACCCCAACTTCGAGATTTTTTGTAATTTAATATTTTTTTTCCACTTCAGGGTATACTTGTGGGTATACTTAAGCAAAGCGGTGAGTGACCAATGTAAACACATAGTTTTTCTTAGGTAGACTCACTATTAGGTCCAAAAAAATGATTTTAAGGTATTTGCAAGAATTTTCAGGGGTTAGTGTCTTATGGAAAGTTTTTACTTGTTATCATACCTTTCTGATGGTTCAAAAAAAGGGTTAAAAGGACTTACATAAATATATATATGGATCCTCCATTATAGGTGTGTTTTAAGTGACTAACAAGACTTTTCATGAAGTGTCGTCATGCAACAAAAATAAGTAAAAGTCATCACCAATGGAGAAGTGTCATTTTGGGATATAATAGATGCCCCCTAATGTATGAGGTTAGAGGGGAAGATGATAGTTGAAATACATTATACAAAGGAAACAACTGACGTGAGAAGTCGAAGAGATGGAGGATCCAAGATCATAGGCTCAAACGAAGGTATTTGAAAGAAAGATAAATATCAGAAAAAAATTGATCTTTTGGGCATACATGTCCATATACAAATGATCACCATAAAGATACAAGAAGATATAACATGTGTATATGTAATGTAACTATCAGGGTCACACAATATGAAAAAGGTTTCCATATGAAATCTAAAGGAGCCATGGCCACAAATGAATAAGGTGGATCTATGCTTAATAATCGATCATAACCATAAGAATACAAGGTGGATCTATGTCTCCAAAAACTTAATATGAAGTGTGACAAGGTCATGCGCCACTTGAGAAATAGCAAAAGATAATGATGCTACTATCATCCCAAGTTCTTCAATCCAAACTTCCCAAAGGTACAAATCCTAACCATGAGAATAAAGGAGTTGAATTCAAACATGGAGAAAACCATTTGATTACTAGTCATTGATGAGAACCATTAACAACCATGAGGGAAAGACCCCATTACTAAAAATGGTCCCCAAGGTACCTAGTACATTCTAATAAGTGTGAATAAATGGTATTGAATTTGAATCCTCAAGGATCCATTGATTAGGAGACATTAAAGTATTTCCACTACCCAATAGTGAGGGAAATTGTCACTAATGACTACAATCCCCAAGGCACTTTCATAAAATCTAAATATCATTCCCAGATCAAGATGTGTTGAATTTGATAAGAAGAGATCCATTCGAAGGAAGGAATTCAGGAATCCTCGATCATCTAACACATGGTAAGTCAAAGACTGATTAGATCTAGCACTGGTACAATTTTTTTAATGAAGGACCACCAAAAACTTGATGTAATTAATTGATACCAAGGATTGGCCACAAAAGTTCAAGGAAACTACAAAATGACCGACACAGGTTTTATCCTTGAACAATGAGCACGACACAATAGTGACTTACAAATATTTTTGACACCAAGTGACCAACGATACAAATATGAAATGTAGGAGACACTAACATATTCTCCATATAATTGGAAAACTGACCAACTAGAGGAATAAAATATCTGATATCATGCTTAATCCTAAGGAAAAATCAATATCCCAACTATTGATTGACTCAAAACTGGTGCTTTCTTCAAGGAGACAAGACTTTCTTCCATGATACAAAATACATTTGAATGAAATTCCCTTTCCCTCTTTCTTGTAAATTTTTAAAGAGTCCAAGAAATCAAAATCAAGACCTTCTTCATCATTGGAAAGCTTGAAGAAGAGGGAGAATACTGCTTAATAAAGCACTGATACGTGGATTTTATGAGCATGAATTAGTGGATGCTCAACAAAGTTTTCACAATTTTGAGAGTATGAAAATGCCAAAGAATACTCTAGGGAGGTAATTTTTCATAAGGTTAGTCTCCAAAGTATGAAAAATTATAAAACAATCCAGAGGAGAACTCTCTTATCACAGACAAACCAAGGTATTCCTTTTTCATAGTTAGTCGGCAAGGTCTAAAAAAAGGTTTAACTATCACAATATTGATGCTCCTTCAAAATCAAGCAAAATGATTTAATTTTAATGAGTGTGAAGGACAACAAGATCACTCAATGTTTTTGTCCTAAGCTTGAAGCGAGCATGACAAAGGCATAAAGAATGCTCATAATATTTCTCATGGTTTGATCCAGAGCACGGAAAAGAGAAAAATAATCTCAAATAGGTTCCTATTTGGTAAATTTAGTCCTTTGGTACCGAAAAAGAGATAAACCTATACCTGAATATACTCTTCTATCCAGAAACAATTAGAGTATTCCTTTTTTGTGATTAATCCACTTGGCCCAAAAACGGGGTAAACTTACACCGATGTGGATGTTCCTTCACATCCTTTAACAAGTTTGGAGGGACAAGAAAACTCGAAAATCTAGTCATGTTTAAGGATTCATACCATAGCTTAAAGGTAACTCCATACCTTTCCTGTAAAGTTTTAACGAGCTCGAAAAAGTCAACTCGTGGCCTCCTTATTATTTTTAATGAGCTCGAACAAAAGAAGAAAGAATTCTCTAAATACGAGGAGACGAGTGTCAAAGGCATGCAGAACTAGTTCCAAGCGTGATGAAGAAACCTAAGAATAGTGAAAAGAAAGAGAGCAAGATAAGGACACTCAGGGGACGTCTCCTCTAGATAAAAAGTTTCCAATAGTGCAACAAGAGGATGATACAAGGTTGAGCGATGATTAGAGTAGAGATGAGGGCTTATACAATGAGATAAAAGAGTGGAAGCTGACATCGGGCTCATAACCATGAGCATAACACATTCAAGTGTAGTTACATATTTAACAAAAAGGAGAGACCAGTAAGAAGTTTTTAATCCAACTAAGAATACTGTCTCCAAGAAACAACAATATCAAGATCATATTCAAAAGCTAAGATCCAATGCAGGTCACTTTCGTAGAAAATATTGCAAATTTTCCATCTTCCACAAAAGGTGTATTCAAGGAAAAATCAACCGAAGAATACTCTATAGTTCCAAGGCCCAATGATTTATAATCAATAATATCGACCTCAAGAGGAAAGATAAAGTTGATGGGAGTGAAAGAGTCTTCCTAAATAAACTTAGTATCACAGGAGTCAACAAATATACAAGCATAATCAAACTCATCTGGATCACTGACTTGATGTTAAATGGAAGAGTCTAAATACTCAATAATCCAAAAATAAGAAGATAGATCAGTAGCAGGGCTATACTTAAGTACAAGTGAATCAACATCCAAAAGAAGGTCATACTGTATCAAAGAATTTAGGAAGACTTCATCAGAAGGAAGTAGATCATCCCAGATAGAATACATGTATTAATAATTGATTGGATCAATATGGTGGAGAGCAGGCTCCAAAGTCCCCATTGAATAGATCACTCGGTGAATTGTTGGGATTGAGTACCACGAAGATAAGTATGAATGTACAGGATTCTTCTCAGTGGACATTGGACATGAGGGATATGAGGCCACATAATTAACCAGTGGAGAGGTAGTGTCTACCGAAACACTAGGAATTAACAAAGGATAGACCTAGTCTATAGTCGGGTAAGAAGAGGGATCAATAAATGCCAACTGATCAATATTGACAACGCCTTAGTTATGAAGAAAATATATCACATGAATGAGTGTGGACACCCAAACTTGCATAGCATAGAAATAATCATGCCCAAGGGGTCCTCTATTACTATAAAATAAACTAAGATAATCTTCCCACCCAAAGTAACAGATGTTTGTGTAATAATTCCCAAATATTGGCTATTTCTTATATCAAAATCTAGTAACCGACTATTAGTCGAAATATGGTCAGGAGATCCCATGCCTCTTTAAGCATGTGCAGATAAGATACTAATAGATGATCCTTCATCTACAATACAACGAGAAATAAGGTAATGTCATATTTGGACCTTTATCAAGAAATGTGCATATGAAGGAAGGAGTGGCTCAGCCAGGCTATCCCAATTAAAAGAAGCAATCTGAGGGAATAGCAGGGGTTCATTCAGAGCAAAGTCTATGGCCCCTTTTCTAGAAAGTTCTGAATTGGAAATGAAGAAAACATGACTAGCAGACGATAGAATCTCCAAAGGAAGAGTGGGATTGATTGAATATGGCATCGATTCAAATGCTTGATGAAAGTCACTCTCCGAAGGAAGAGTAGGATTGACCAAAGATGACATCGGTTCAATCACTTGATAAAGGTCACTTTTTGAAGGAAGAGTGGGATTGACCAAATATTTCATTGGTTCAACCACTTGATCAAATGAAGGTTGAACATGTTGTTGAGAAATCATGAGTTATTCAGGAACATGATATCCTTGAGACTTGGAGCACACTCTTTGTACTTAAGCAATAGAAAGGCACTAATGAGTAAGATTATCTCCCTTGTAGATATTACAAGGGAACTTAGGTTTTCATTTTGGATGGTTATTTTTCTCAATGGTGTCAACATGACTTGCATTGGCTGATTTTTTATCCCCAGCATGACCTCAAGAGGCTGAGTGGTTGGGTCCAACATGAGTTGTAGAGGTAGGATAGCTTTCCCCAGCATGACTTCCAATGGCTGGGTGGTTCGGTTCAAATTGACTTGTAGAGGTTGATTTCCTGGGTCCAACATGACCTGCAGAGGTTGATTTCCTGGGTCCAACATAACCTGCATAGGTTGGATAGGTACCCCCACAATGACTTCTAGAGGCTTGGTGGTGGGATGCAACATGAATTCCAGGGGTTGGATGGGTGACCCAATATGAATTCTAGAGGCTAGGTGGCTGGATCCAACATGACCTACAGAGATTGGATGGGTGCCACCTTACTTTCATGTATTCCTAATATTCTTCCTTCTTTTACTCCTTTTAGATTGGAGGTTACTAGTATCATAAATTTCACTACATTAGGTATAAGGAGTAGGATAGGTTGGTACTACTGAAGGGGAGACATTGTTTTGATTCCCTTGATATCAATTGCTTGCTTGAGAAGTATCAGGAGCATTCAGGATAGCCGTAATGGAAAAAAACCAAATCGATATCCCTAGGTTGAATCCAGGCATATTCAGTGGCCATCAAGGGAACACCAACATTCCTAATAACAGGAAAAGAATAAGAATCCCCTATCATGGGGGTCTCCTAATTGGTGTTTGCAGGGGTACTAGTCATAGTTTTTGACTTAATGTTATCCACCTGAATGGCACCTCTCTGTCCAAGTGATGACATTCGCTATGTTGGCACACAAAAGGACATTTATGGATTGAGGGTTGCCCAAAACACTATAGATGGGTTTATTATGAACTACATTTATCATCCATCTAGCTGGTTATTTTTACCTTTTAAATATGTCAAGTCCTGTACGTGACTCTTCTTATATGCAACTCGCATGTTGTATGCGAGTGTCGGTTATTGCATCTCACATACAGATTTGTATGTGGGTTACCCTTAGAGCAACTCGTGTGTCATACGCGAGTTTCTAGTATTGATACCCACATACACCTTCCTTTGACATTAAAAATAAAAACTCACGATTACTTGAGATTAGTTAAGCACTTAACCTTAATGACCTTAACTGTCTCAACCTCCTCAATCTTAGAAACTTCCTTATTTCACCAAGTATAAATATAGGCCTTGGGGAGGGTGTTAATGACATACACTTAGAGAGCAAAGTTATGCTGGTGGAGTTTATTCAGAAGTCTTTGGATCAGTGGAACTCATAATCCTTTGGTTGCATAGGAGTTCTTGTCTCAGGCATTGGGTTGTAATCTGAACTCTTTCATTATTGTTAATAAAGAGAATCCTTCTTCCATATGTGTCTTGAATGTCTCTCATATATTGTGGTTTGATAAATACTTATGATTCAGCACTCTATATATGATTTATCTAACCTGTTTATATATATGTATCATCTTGTATTTGGAGGATTGACTCTTGACAGGTGAAAGAGAAGCATCCCTGAAGGCTTTGGAGGAGAAGCAGAGTGGAAGAGGACAAGCTAGGATCAGTCGTCATGTATCGGGTGAGTCTTTCCTATCCTCCTATTTCCTTTACTGCACTCTAGAGTCGATTGCCTACAAGTTTCATCAGTATGTTGGTAACCCCAGACCTTCGGTTATAAGGTTTTTATTCCCGTACAACAGAACTGGCGACTCTGCTGGGGAGCCCAGACTGCTGTAGGTTGTTTCTGTCACCCTTGACCAGTCTTTGCTTTGAATTTTGTGTGTGGTTTTTTTTATCCTGGTTCATACTTATCACAGTGTTTGAAATTCTTGTGGATTTTTCTTATTTTTTGAGAAAAATTTTGTACCTCTACGCAGGTTTCTCTTCTGCATAGTCGCGTACAGAGGCCTACATACACGGGTTTCTCTCTTGGATAGACGCGTACAGTATGTGAGTTTCCCTTCTACACAGTCATGTACAAGCCTGGAAGTAGGGATTTTTTAGGATTGGGTTTGCTTGTCCCTCTCTTTGTGTAATTCATGTTTGTTAGTTGGCTTTCTTTATTAATACTGTGTTGTTTGTCTGAAGACCTTTGGTGACCACACTTTGTGCTTCTTTCTTAAATTCCTTGGGTTTCTTTTGCTTGGATTGTCTTATGTTTGCATGCTGAAGTAGCTTGGCCTATTGGGTTATAGGTTGAAGTGTCTCTGTCTAGATCAGTGATCAGGGTCTTGGGCATTGTTCTTCCAATATATCTTTTGATGATGGTTGGTTTGTCACTTACCTTTATGAGTTTACATTGATCTTTTGTCATTGTGTGCACCCAAGCTAGGGTTGGTTTTACTTAAGTTTGTTTGTTTATACAATTGATTAGATCCAAGTATACTCAAGTATAGTGCATTTTAGGTCCATGGTAGAGTTTGAGCGTTTTTAAAAGTGAAAAGAAAAACATTGTCCAGCTTTTGCATTTGCTTTTGCATAAGTAGTTTTCATTTCAGTTTTAAAATATAATCTCAAAAACTACAAAAAACATAGGCTTAGTTTCTTTAATCATTTGCATTTGTTCATCAATATATATTTACAAAAACAAAAACAAAATTGCTTTGATGGTGGTAATTTGCTTTGAAAAATACACCTTTACTTTTATTTATTTCTTATTGAGTCAAAAACACCATAAGTACATCACTCCATTTCCTTCTGAGTAAGAAACAACCCTTTAAAATGAACGCAATAATTAAAATTTGCTAGTAATTTTTGTTTTTAGGGGCCTTTCACCTACTAGCTTAGGCTAGAATTGTGGGATAGGATGTGTAAACTTCCCATAAGTTTTAAAATTCAGATGTAGTGGACCTTTCTTTAGGTAAATCCTTGACTCTATCGATTGTATCTGGGAAGCTCCTCTCAAACGGGAGTCAAGCATGAGGCTACGTGGAGGCATGGACTGAGGAGATAACCCTCCGATTCCTTGTCAAAACGTAAATCAGGACTTTTACGCATCTGGGGATTCTATCCTAGACAGATTTTTCGGCTCAGATACCTTGCCCATGCGTACGATTTAGGCTTGCGACTATCCCCCCAGACTATTGGTATAGCTAAGGTATCCTTTAGTCTCTTGACATTTAGGGTTCATACCTAGGTAAACCAGAAGGCTATTTCTGGTTCACCTTGAATAGGATTTGAAGATAACCCTTGTTGTAAGTGTAGGAGGTCAGTTGGGTGATTCCTCTTCTTGTGCCTAAGAACCACTTCAAGGATGCCAAGTAATCGTTCATCAGCTTTCTTCGGGAAAGTACATATTTCACCCTTGTTTGATTGTTTGAGGCTTTAGGATTTTTATAGTGTATTCTTTGTGGTTTTTCCTGTGTTTAGTTTTCCTTAGGGTGTGATTTGTCAAATTTTCAATCATCGAGGAACAACCTATTAGAAGGTCAAGAAGGTTGAGAAACCTTCCTCCTCTCGTCACATTGGAGCCTCCACCTCCACCCCAAAAGCGGAGATTGAACACAGATGGTTCATTTGAACCGGTAGGGATAAGTGAAGTTCTTGGTGAACTAGAACTTATAGCTAACCGTTTTGATCTTGATACAGTTGAGATAGAAGACTTACAGACTGACAAGTTTGTGAGAAACTTTAACACACCCTTGACTGATTTAAATGATCTTGTGATTGTTCAGGTTAGACCTTTTGATTCACCTATGTTAGGTGTCCCTATGGGTAGGATCATGTCTTCTGTGGAAGAAAGTCCTTTTGTGTTCACCTCAGCCATTACGGTTGAAGGGGTACTACCTCCCCTAGTAAGTGCCCCTAGATCTAGTATACCTTCTACACCTTTGACTCCAGCGAGCCGGGTGGTTCAACCACCGGTTCACTCAAACTTAGCAGGTACTTCTAGTGATATGATTACTGGGATCCCTAGTATACCTACTATTCCTTCTTCCTTTCCATATACTACCCAGGGCAGTCTAATAGGATCCTCGACGTTTTTCCAAGGATTCCCTCGGAATGGGGGGCACATTCCCCCATCCTCTCCATACGTAGGCCCATCACCTTCCTATGTAGGAGTGTAGTTTGGGAACCATACCTCTTATGGGAAAAATTTCCAAACTTCGATTTCGATTCTGTTTACGAGCTCTCCCTTTTCGTTGTTCAGTGGAGGGATACTGGCTCCTGTCCTCCAGACCCCTGTTTCTATGGGGATGGCCCAAAATTCTTATACTGCACCTCCCACACACAATCCTGTGGCTTACAGATGGAATCTGTTTCAGAGTAATATACCCACTTCACAACCGGTGGTAGGGGGAAACCCCACTTTTCCCCATGGGCATTCGGGGGCAGGTCCCTCTAATCCCTAGGCTGGCACATTTAGTACCCCGGTTCGACCCAAACTTCCATTCCTGGCAACCTTAAACTTGCTAGATTTTTCAAAATTGATGAATGACCCGGTGAGGCATGACCCTTTGCGGCCACCTATTCCCACCAAATTTCCATTGCACATCCCTAAATTCGAAGGCAAAGTTGGTGAAGATCCCGAGGCTCATGCCACCACATTCCATTTATGGTGTTCTTCGAATTCACTGAATGAATATTCAGTTAGGTTGAGGCTGTTCCAGAGAACCTTAACAGGTACCACAGAAAAATGGTATATTTAATTGCCTTCTGCTGCTTTCAGTAGTTTCTGGGACTTGGCTAGTGCATTGCTTAGCCACTTTCAGCTTCCAGTCCGATATGATTTCAGAACGAACTTGTTGTCTACTTTTAGGAAGAAAAAGGCTACCCACATATTGAATCACATCCAAGAGTGGAGGAGGCGAAAGAGCCTTATAAAAGCCACTATTCCTCCTGAGTTCCTTTTAGAGTGGTTCCTTAAATCCATGTTTCCCTACATATCTAAGGACGTATCCACCTCAAGAGTAATGAATGAAAAAGAAGCCATTCTTAGGGCCCAGCAACTGGATTTGATTTATTCACAATCTGGGATATTGTATGAAATTATCCCTGAGGCGTCGAGGCCTACGTATGATGCGGAGAAGCCTAAGCCTGGACCCCATGCCGATGGTGTGGTTGGGTCCGTTAACTCTCCCATCGTAGAATATTTGGCTAAGCAACTTCGCTAGTTGTATGTCAAGCAGTCTATGGCGGAGGAAGCAAAGGCTACCCCCTCCCCCCATAGTGCAAATTTTTTTTCACAAACCTCTTAGAAGGGCAATCAGTAGCCCGGCAGGAAGAAAAAGAAAGGAAAGAAGGGAGAGGGAAATCAAAATAAGAAAAATCCCGCGAACAATGCTGAGGGGGTAAAGAAAGAAAAGAAGAAGGTCAAGTTCCCATGTAAGTTGTGCCATGAGGACCACCTTACTCACCTTTGTCCCCTTATGGATCAATCCCATAAGCTCCTTAAAGCTCAACAACCGGCTATCCTGAAGGATCCTTTTCCCCAAGGACAAAACTCTGCTTCAGCTTCTAATGTAGCAGGGGGCACTCAAAATGCCCCTGACCCAAAATATATCGACATGGTTTGATCTTTGACTTTGTTGTAGACAAGGAATAAAAATTATGAGAAAGAGACTCTTGAGAAGGGTAAATCTGTAGGTGAAACTTCTAACCCTCTCACAATAGAGAAGCCTGCTGAAATTATGCTGAAGATACTGAAAGGTGTCTTCAAGAAGACCTTGCATAACCCTAATGCTAGGGCTGCTTCAAAATACTCCATGGTTGAAGATTTATCTCAAACCCCATGTCCAATTTCAGATTTAGAGGTGTTACAGAGTTGTCCCACTCAGCGGGATGCCCTCTTAGCAGCTTTAGGTAGCATGGACTCATCGAGTCTCATGGCGAAATTTCATTTGTCTGATGTTAAAATTCACCTGCCTTACCATGTAGCCTTATCAATAGATGTCGTCCATGGTGGTAAGACCATTGGAAGGGTAGTTGTTGATGAGGGTGCTTCTACATGTGTTATGTCCTTGACCTGTTGGAAAGCTCTCGGATCCCTAGAGCTGGTCCCATCAAACACTCTGCTTACTACTTTTGATGGAAGTTCCTTCCGTCCGCATGGTATCCTGCTAGATTTTGGAATTAAGTTGGCATGAAAAATAGTGTCTTTTGAAGTAGAAATGATTGATACTCCTTTGGACTACAATCTACTTCTGGGAAGGAACTGGACTTATGCGATGTCCGCTATTACGTCGGTCGTTTTTCGTGTAGTTGTTTTTCCACATGAGGGCAAGCTGGTTACTATTGACCAACTTGATTATAGTCGAAAAGTTCATTTATAGTCTAATGATTCCACTATGCCGTTGGTTGATCAGGTCAAACCTACTGCATAGAGTTTGGGGGATGGAATGTACACATCACTGATGGGCACGTTTGATCTTCCAGCCCCGGTTAATTATATTGGTTCTATTAGTGTGGGGAAGTCCATAGCTACGGTTGTCGATAGGACTGATCCTTAGGTTCTCCCAACCCCCCATGAACCGAAAGTTCCCTTATCAACAGTGGAGGTAGCTTATCAAGCTATCACTCAAGCCACTGTTGATCCCATTCCAGATCCTCTAACAGTCTCAGAAGATATTGAAGAAGTCTATTTGCCCACATGGGCAGAAAACTCTTCACACTCTATAGATTGTTTAGACATGGTTTTACCTTCTGATGAAGCCATTCTGGAAGCCATGAGTGGAAATGGTAAGATTTGTGAGGTTCTTCATCATCGTTCCTATTTTCTTACAGAACTAAGCAGAATAGAAAATCAATAGTTTCGTTTGAGACTGTCAGAAGATGTTGATATACCTATCAATCCCTTGCCTAGGGAAGGAATGTTTGCCGAGGGGAATATGGAAAATAGTTCCACCACTATACCTATTAACATCTCTGTGAACCCTGATGTCGTGGAAAACATATATATAGGTGCAAATTGCTCTCCTAAAGAGATTTCCATCTATACTGCCCTTTTTAAGGAATTATGCTATGTCTTTGCCTTGTCATATGAGGAGATGCCAGGAATAGATCCATCGATTGTTGAACATGAAATCTGAACACTTCCTGATGCCAAGCTGGTTCAACAAAAGTTAAGACCCGTTAACCCGTGCAAAGCGGTGGCTGTGAAGGTAGAAGTTGAAAAGCTGTTGAAGGCTGGTTTTATCTATCCCATAGCTTTGATTGAATGGGTATCCAACCCTGTTCCTGTTGATAAGAAGCAAGGGACTATTCACGTCTATACAGACTTTAGATACCTCAATAAAGCCTTTCCTAAGGACAACTATCCCACGCCATTTATATGCCAGATCATAGATGCTTGTGCAGGAAGAGAGGTGTTTTCATTTATGGATGGTTTCTCCGGATACAATCAAATTCAAATAAAAATAGAAGACCAACATAAAAATTATTTCATTTGTCCTTGGGGTACCTTTGCATACAAGAAAATGCCCTTTGGATTGAAAAATGCTGGGGCAACCTTTCAACAGGCTATGAAATTTTATTTCCATGACATTAAATCCATTGTCGAACGATACCTTGACGATCTACCTGCACATTCTTGTAAGAGGATTAAACATCCAGATTATTTACAATTGATATTTGAGAGATGCAGACATTATAAAATCTGCTTGAATCCCCACAAGTGTGTATTCTATGTCGAGTCAGGAATATTACTCCAGTTCATTGTCTCTAGTAGAGGCATATAGGTGGATCCTTTGAAAGTTGAGGCCATTGTAAATCTGCCTCCTCCTTGTTCTCTTAGGAAACTTCAAAGCCTGCAAGGAAA
Source organism: Pseudotsuga menziesii (assembly GCA_001517045.1). Taxonomy (NCBI): domain Eukaryota; kingdom Viridiplantae; phylum Streptophyta; class Pinopsida; order Pinales; family Pinaceae; genus Pseudotsuga; species Pseudotsuga menziesii. The sequence goes on along the minus strand of LPNX010659449.1, from coordinate 74,780 downwards.
GTCTAATTTTCTTCGATGTTTTATTGTTAAATATGCCAAGATCACTAAAGGTTTCATGTGCCTAATCAAATAGGACACCCCATTTGTATGGGATGAAACCACACAACTTGCTTTCGAGGCATTGAAAAAAGCTTTGTTGTCGGCACCCTTATTACATCCACCAGATTATTCTAGGGATTTTATATTATATCTGGCTGCGTCAGAGTCGACCATTTGGGTAGTACTAGTCCAGGAGGACGATAAGCTTATAGAGCATGTCATTTATTATCTTAGTTGTGCTTTGGCTGGACCTGAACTTAGATACTCCCACGTTGAGAAATTAGCCTTAGTAGTTGTTTATGCTGTGCAGAGGTTACGTCACTACATTTTACTGAGGACCACCACAGTAGTGGCAGATGTGAATCCGTTCCAATATGTTTTATCCGGAAGGATTGTTGGGGGAAAATTTAACAAATGGATAGTCATTCTCCAAGAGTTTGAATTAGATTTCTAGTCTGCTAAGTCTAAGAATTCCTTAGTTTTTGCTGAACTTATAGTAGAATTTCCTATTGAAGAAGATGTACTGGTTGAAGATGACTCATTCCCAAATGAGCACATATTCTTGATATCCACCTCTGATCCTTGGTATGGAGATATTCTTATATATCTCCAAACTTTGAAGTACCCTGCAGCTTTCTCAAGGGAGGAACGACGTAAATTATTCCTTGACTCAAAGAACTACCTCATTATAGGAGATACCTTATATTAACGAGGGGTAGATTCTGTCTTGCATCGTTGCCTTATCCATGAGGAAGCGGAGATTGTCCTGAATGATTCCCATAGCGGAGCGGGTGGGGGTCATTTATCTGGGTTAGTAATGGCCCAAAAGATATTACATGCCAGTTACTTCTGGCCCATGATCTTTAAATATTAAGTGGAAGCAGTGAAGCACTGTCATCCGTGTCAGCTTTACACCAGGAAAATGCGGTCACATCATGCTCCATTATTTCCTGTTGTCTCGGTAGGCCCCTTCATGAAATGGGGGATTGATTACATGACATGCAACCCAGCCTCGGCTGGGGGGCATAAATACATCATTGTCACTGTTGACTATTTTACGAAATGGGCAGAGGAAATGCCTACTTTAAAAGCCGACAGGGAAACAACAGCTTTCTTTGTATTCAATCAGATTATCACATGGTTTGGTATACCCAAAATGATTGTCACTTACCATGGTAGTAATTTTAAAAATAACATGATGATGGAACTGACTACTATGCTCGGATTCAGACAAGAACATTCATCTTCATACTATATGCAAGCAAACGGTCAAGTTGAGGTTGTCAACAAAACTTTAAAAACTATCCTTAAATGTACAATTGATGCAGCCCGCTCTAACTGGCACATCATGCTATATCCTACTCTTTGGGCCTACCGAACCAACGTAAAAAGTGATATGGGTTTCTCCCCTTTCCAACTCGTTCATGGAGTGGAAGCAGTTACTCCGATTGAGTGTGAAATCCTGTCTCTAAAGATAGCCATTCATGTGTTACCTGATATGACTGAGCTTGAGGAACATCTAGTACATTTAGAACACCTTGATGAATAGTGTAGAGATGCACTGACTACTAATCAAGCGCATAAAAATACGGTCAAAACTCATTATGATAAATCAGTCAAACCTCAGGTTTTCTTTGAGGGGCAACTTGTCTTGCTTTGGGACCAAGACAAAGAACCCCTGGGGGCAGGAAAATTCAAGGCCATGTGGTTAGGACCTTATGTCGTGTCAAAAGTATTGAGTAAGGGTGCATATGAGTTAGTTTATTTTGATAGGAACAAGCTGCCTGAGCCTAGAAATGGGCTCTACCTGAAAAAGTACTATGCTTAGGCCTAGCACTTTTTCTTGTATTTTTATTGTATGTATTTTTATGTACATTAGGCTATCAGTTTTATTTTTTATACTATATGCTGGTTGTTGTAGATGTCTTCTGAAAGGTATATAGGGTTTCCCATGGCGCCAACCGTCACACTTGTAACCTAGCTTCGGCAGCATGGGTTATTTATTCTCCCTTAGGACAGCTTGTTGCCACAGGAGGCACTTGTTTAGGTCCTGCTTCTAATAATGTTGCTGAGTATAGGGTTGTAATTGAGGTCCTATGGGATTCTTTGTCACGTGGTATTACCCAGCTTGAGGTCCGTCTGGACTCTCAGTTGGTGGTTTCCCAGCTCAATCGGGCTTATCAAGTACAAAATCCTATTTTATTACGTCAGTTCATGCAAATTCGTTTATTGGAAAGACATTTTGAGGTTATTACATTCAATCATATTCCACGAAATCAGAATTCATTAACTGATGCATATGCTAATTACATTTTAGATTGGCATCTCACACACATTTTATAAATATATACAGCAAACATATGAAAAACATTTGTAAATAAACTGACAACAAACAACAATATATATATATATATATATATATATATATATATATGTAATATATCTGTCCATAGATAGGTCAAGTCTGATCCTCAAATCCCGTCATATACAAAATATATAAAAATATGGATCGTAGTCCATCAAAATGTCCTAGATCTACGTAGGACCACCTTGGTCACTAGGACCACCTTGGTCCCCATGGTCCCTCTGCACCCTGGCTTCCTCAGCCTCCTCAGCTTCGGCAGCCTCCACAGCCTCTATATATACAAGTACCGCTCTAACCACTCACCTGAATAGATGTAGCCAGACTAGTGGAACTCCAACTACGAACTCCTACATGGAAGTCAGGATATGCTCTATCCGCAAGGTAGGTACTATTTGGGTTAGCTTGTCCAGCTTCCCCTCTAGAACCCTAATCAGTCCCAGGTCTTTGCCTATGATAGCATGAACAAACATGCGTGGGTTCCCTTCAGGACGGACTGGCCCAATATCTTCATTTTGATACATTTATAGGATTAAGACTTGTACATATGTATATATCTATCATTTCAAAATTCATAAAAATTTGAAAAATGATAAAAATTAAAAATGATTTACCTAGCTCTCCCCATGCTCCTCCTGGAGGGAGGACAAGGTCTGGGTCACCTCGAAAGTCCATACCAGCATATGGAAACTGCTCCAGTGTTGGTAGTTGTCATTCCCACCAGGTATAGAAATCATCATCATATACACTATGTACTGTGTCTCCTCCTCCTTGACGGAGGAAGATGTCTCCGCACCTGCTCAGCCTCGACTAACATGGAGATCTAACCGGTAGAGGTATGGCAGGGCTCAATGCTGGTACTCTCTCTCGAAGAAGGCCACTAATATGTTCGCATAACCAAAATTTTTCCGTGTTCCTCTCTTGCAATCGGACAGTTTTCTCTTCATGATAGGGACAACTCCCGAACACCAATCATAGAGAGCACCATGAAAATAGTCAACTGCCAGCCTCATTTGGTTCTGTGTAGCCAAATGTAAAGAAGAGGATCCTGAAATCCTCACGATGGTGCTAGCAAGTACCTGTAGAGTAAAGTCAAGATATGTACAACAGGGACGCAACTCCCTCTCTTTTGAGTACCCGGTGTGCAAAACACATCTATATAGTTATGGACACTTAAGGGGTCACCGCCCATGCCAGTGCCCTCTAAGTTAACCGGTGCTCCTTGACATGATAGACCGGTTCTGAAATACATGTCCTCAGTAGTAATCTCCAAGGTTTCACCCTGAAGGTTGAACATCCCCAAATCATGATCCCAATAATTTACCATTAACTCAAGTATGTGGACATTGGCCCGCATGGGTGATGTGCAAAAGAATTTTAGTAGCCCACTTGTTCACAATGCATGTATAGTGGGCACACTTTGGAGCGCTACTTGGTCCATTATTTCATTGGCATTCCCTCCATTCCAGAACCGTTTTTTCACCTAGCAAAACAAGTAATTTGATTCAGTAATTCCATATAAAAATTCAATTTTTTTTTACTATCTTCAGCCTTTTGTCCTTCACGCAGCACACACGACTTTCTAGTTAGACATGTCGCATACTATACGCGACTGTCTATATAGGTAACTCGCGTACAGAACGCGTGTACATGAGTCTTCACACCATCAACCCGCGTACACACCGTGCCATATTTAGGATTCTTTTAATAATGGAATTAAGACTCAAAATTCATAATTGCTTGGATCAAAATGAAGAGCTCAAGGTGTAGGCTTACCTGCAAATTGCGGAATTCGATTTCGTCGGTTCAAATGTCCACAATGATCGAACAAAGGTAGAAGGACAAACTTTCTTTTTATGGCTCAAAGTTTCAAATGGTGAGTTTTGTTTTGATTTTCAACTATTTATAGAAATTATATTTCTTTAAACGGGTCTTTTTCTATAGTTTGAAAATTCATTCAACTAATACCATATTTCTTTGAGCTTTGAAACAGGTTTTTCACTATTATAAAGTGTTGTTGCTCCAATAGGGTGGTTTTGTTATTTCAAATACATTTTTGGCACCTTTATTCAATCCACATTAACCTTAGCAATCAACCTTTTGCTACGGACTATGGTATTATTAACCATTAGTTCCCTATTTTTTACCATTGTTCTTCTGTGGATATGACCCTTTTTCATGAGTATCCTTCTTCTAATCCTATGTTTTCCTTTGGTACTCATACCGCAAGTGTTTCAGGTTCAGGGGTATCCTCTTAGCTATTTTTTACGCAAAATAGAGATTCTTTTGAATCTCTTTTTACAAGCTATCCCTTTATAGGACTCCCCACCCTTATGGAGTTTCTTTAGGCCCAGGTCTGACTCCTTCAAAATAGACTTGACTGCCAAGTTAACTCTTCCGTTCAAGCTTGTTAAGAATATGTGAACAGGAATCCACATTGGTGGTAGGTTATCTCTTTCTCAAACCATGCAGAATAATATGAGAAAGGATCGCTCTCTTTTCTTTTTGAATTGAGAAGAGTATTCTTAGGTATAGTTTTATCACTTTTCCGGACCTGAGGGACTAAATTTACGGAAAAGGAACACCCGGTTTGAGCTTAGTTTTCTCTTTTTCGTGCTCTATACCTAAACATGAAAAAGATTTCGAGTGTATTTTATGTCTTTTTCATGCTCATTAAACACTTAAGAATAAAGCAATGAGTTTATTGTTGTAAGCCCCATTTCTCGTAACCAAATGGATCTTTCCGAGGGATCTTGCTTTCCTTCACACTCATAAAACTCAAGCTATTTTATGTTGTTTTGGAAGGAGAATTGGGTAGGTGGTAATTTAACCTTTTTTGGACCTCCCTGACTAAGTACGAAAAAGGTTCACCTTTTCTTCTACAGAAGTTAAGAGAGTTCTTTTGTGGTATGTTTTATACTTTTTCGGCCTCAGGAGTCTAAATTGGATGAAAAAGGACCCCCCTAGAGTCTTCTTTGGATTTTTCAGACTCTCTAAATGTGAAAACACCATCTGAGCATGTACTAGTTCGGGCTCATTAAATCCATGAATCAGTGACATTATCAAGCATTATTTTCCTGTCTCTTCAAGCTTGTTAAAAAATGAAGAGGGATCTGAGTTAACTTTCCTAGACTCGTTAAAATTTAACAAGGAAGGTAAGGAAGAAGTTTTATCTTGTTTTCAGTAATGGCATCATGTCCTCCTTGAACATAGCACTCTTTGTTTTTTCTGATATCCATGTCTCAGTGATTACTTTTCCGTTTAGCTATTACTTTGATTTTCTTACTCCTCCTCTTGTCCATTATACCTGGGGAATCTGATCATGTCTCCTACATGACAGATAGGTCTAGTTGTTCTATCTATAAGTTATATGTTGCCTTGGGTCATCTCTGTGTTGTGCTCATTGTTCAAGGACTTTACCCAATGTCTGATCTATGGCCTGATCCCATCATTGTTATATTTGTTATCTATTGTGTCTCCCTTCTTTTTCCCAGCTCCTAGTCAGTCTTGTGATTCATTGGATGATCTATTGCCTTCCTTATCATAGCATGGTTTCGTTTCAGTACTTCTTGATGACGAAGACCTAGAGTTTTGACGTTTGTACCTCAAGATTCACTTTCATCATTGGTGAATTCCTTTGCTTCAGTTGTTGATTATCACCTATTGATTGACAAACTGTTGAATCCTTTCCATGTTCAACTTCAGCTTACCCTTATTCACATGGATTGGATTGTACTGGTTCTTTGGGATTATTTATGAAGACCTTAGTGCCTCACCTATGGACCAAGTTGTGCACGATTATGTTCTATTCATCTACACAGCTTCCAGTTCTTTGAAGACTCATCATGATTGTATATTGTTGCTTCGATCCACCTTTGTAATATACATGGTTTCATACTTGTATCATATGATGTACTCAAATATTGTAAAGGAGCTAGTGTTCCAGTAAATTGAACATAGCATCCTCAGATGTAACTTTGTATATGACATTACTATGTATTTGTTTCAGGTACTGTCTCTGCTCCATTAGATTTATGAGTTCTCCAAATATAAATATTATAATGTATTTTGACCATCGCTTCCCTCTAACCTCACACATTAGGGGGCATCTGTTATCCACTTGAATGGCACCTCTCCGTCCGAGTGACGACATTCACTATGTTGGCACACAAAAGGACATTTATGGATTGAGGGTTGCCCAAAGCACTATATATGGGTTTATTATGAACTACATTTATCATCCATCCAGCTGGTTATTTTTACCTTTTAAATATGTCAAGTCCTGTACGTGACTCTTCTTATATGCAACTTGCATGTTATATGCGAGTGTCGGTTATTGCATCTTATGTACAGATTTGTACACAGGTTACCCTTAGAGAAACTTGTGTGTCATACGTGAGTTGCCAGTATTGATACCCACGTACACCTTCCTTTGACATTAAAAATAAAAACTCACAATTACTTGATATTAGTTAAGCACTTAACCTTAATCACCTTAATTGTCTCAACCTCCTCAATCTTTGAAACTGCCTTATTTCACCAAGTATAAATACAGGCCTAGGGGAGGTTGTTAATGACATACAATTAGAGAGTAAAGTTATGCTAGTGGAGTTTATTCAGAAGTATTTGGAGTAGTGGAACTCAGAATCCTTTGGTTGCAAAGGAGTCCTTGTCTCAGGCGTTGGGTTGTAATCTGAACTCTTTCATTATTGTTAATAAAGAGAATCCTTCTTCCATATGTGTCTTGAATGTCTCTCATATATTGTGGTTTGATAAATACTTATGATTCAGCACTTTGTATATGATTTATCTAACCTATTTATATATATGTATCATCTTGTATTTGGAGGATTGACTCTTGACAGGTGAAAGAGAAGCATCCTTGAAGGCTTTGGAGGAGAAGCAGAGTGGAAGAGGACAAGATAGGATCAACCATCATGTATCGAGTGAGTCTTTCCTATCCTCCTATTTCCTTTACTGCACTCTAGAGTCGATTGCCTCCAAGTTTCATGAGTATGTTGGTAACCCCAGACCTTCGGTTATAAGGTGTTTATTCCTATACAACACTTAATAAGAAACAAAATTATGAGGTCAACTGGAAACCAACAACACAAAGAGCACACCACTAGAAAGAACCCTAAGTATCAAGACCATGCACACAAGGATACCTTTCAAAGGAGAGTCTAGGATGATGAGGTCCCATAATTAACCAATTAAGGATGCATAATAGTTACTTGGGGTCCAAAATACACCACCTTGTGTCCAAGCACTTGAATCACCAAACCCATTTACCGAATTGTATGTAAGGGATTTCCTCCAGATCGTTCCCTAGATTTAGTGGAAATAGACTTCTATCATAACTGATGTAAATTCCTATAAGTATAGCTACTAAGGCTATGAAAATCACAAATAAAATTTGATGGAACAGTCATTAGTCGAACCGATGCACATGGGTAGGGTAGCGAAGCCTGAAATTTGAACAGTAATAGGAACCACACGTGGCTGGAAGGACGTACTAAGTAAGTCCCCAAATGTGAAGCAACTCTGGTGTATGCTCAACTGATTATAAGATGCACATCTCCAAAACTTAGTATCGCATGACGTCATGCTTGATTCTCGTGTTATAGGAGCTTTCCAGTGTCTTTATTTATGTGATTATATTTTCTGAATGAAAGGCCACTATGTGTTAGTTTAAAGTTTTGGGCAGTTGAAGATGTCCCTAACCCAAAATAATATCCTAGACTAGTGTGTGTCATCCCTAGAAATAGAATGTTACTAATATATTTCAAATGTTGGCGTTCGGCTATTGATAACTCAAAGGTAGTGGAAATGAAAACAATGGTGTTTTGACTTGAATGAAGAAACAAGATAACTAATGTGAAAGAGAAACAAAAAGAAAACTTGTACTTCTATTTTGTTTTCAAAAATGGAAATAGAGGCCACAAAAGAAAGACTTCTTTTTGTATTTTTAGAAAGCAGAGGTATGCAATGCGCCTAAGACTAAACCGTAGCCTAAATGCATATAAATAAAATGCATTTTCTTTTTGTATTTTCTTTATAATTTATAAAGAAAAAAATTTCTACAAACTAATTCATGTAGATGATATAAAACAAAGTAAATGGACTTATGCTCTATACCCAACAAAAAGACACTAGGATTCCCTAAAGCCAGATAGAACCTCACTTATAAGGGTGACTTTTATAGGGTAATAATCCAACCACCTTGGAATGAAAAGGTCAAACTACAATACTTAAATAAACGGAGATCACGGTTCTCCTAGGTTCATTCTAAATATGCTAACAGAGGCTACTAAGCACATTGCACAACAAGGTCATTCCAAGGAAGAAGGTGGGGGGGGGGGACCAAGAAACAAGCCCAAAGAATTGAAAAAAGGCTTACAAATCAGTTAAAAATTACTCTCAAGAAGAGACACCACTTCCTAGTGGTCATACACAGAGATAGGACCCAGGAGGACCCATCAGACAACACTGGAACACCCCAAGTAGGCCCAAAAAGAGTGAAAAAACACTGATATAGAGAACTCACAAGTTTCCTTAAGTAGAATAGTGAGTTACTTGCAATTTTCCTTAAGGTAAGTCATGATTGCATCCAGAAAACACTATTGTTTATCCTAACAGTCACGAGTGGCTGGTGGAAGGCCTAAAAAAGGACCAAAAACAACCTTAAAAGGGAAAAGAAGGTGTCCTAATAGACTTAATAGTTACTCCTAACTTGAAAGAAGGACCTAAAACTTTAATTATACTATAAAAAAAGTCAAGGAAACCCAAAAATAGACAAGGCCTCACAAGTAAAGTCACTATTTTTGTTGTTAGTGAAAGCATTCCTATGGCTTGGGGTTAAGAGGCCACAAACATACTAGGGGTATAAATACTGATGTATGAAGTTCTGCAAGTAATTATATGCAACATTTCAAAGGTAAGAAAGTTTCATACCTTGTTTAATGAAGGTTTAGCCAAGCTTCCTCTAGTCCACCTCTTGCTCCTCAATCCAAGAAACCTGTAAAATAAGCTTCAACATTACTCAAACGAATTTGACCATATGTAAAGCAATGATAATAAATAAATGTAAAGCAATGATGATCATAAACAGAGATACAAAATCCATTAAAAAATGATTTGTAAAGGGAAGAACATCACATATTTATTAATTAGAAGAACAAGTACAAGATATACCTTCTCCTCATGCAAAGAACCTCATGAAAACTTTGATCTAGATCTCATGCTTCTCTTCTCCAAGAATATCAGCCTCCAATCTCTACAAAAAATATGACTACTAGGGAAAAGGTAGGGGGGATGAGATCCCCAATTTCACTAGCATAACAATGCAAAGGCTAAGTCACCTTTCATGGATCCCTCTCCCACTCTTATATAGTATTTTGAATATAGGGTCGAATAGGGATGAGTTACATCCAAAGGAGTAGTTCCAAAACCATCCAAACCACCCCAAATTAAATATTTTTCATATTTTAATATATATTTTTGGCCACTTCAGGGTATACTTGAGGATTTAATTAAGCGAAGGGACTAGTGACTAGGGTAAACTCGTAGGTTTTCTTAGGAAGACTCACGTGTGGGGAAAAAAATATTTTTTAAGGATATTTACAAGCATTTTCAGGGGTTGGTGTTTGATGGAAAGTTTTTCCCTATTTTTATACCTTTACGATGGTTTTGAAAGGAGTTTAAATGGAGTTATATAACTCTATATATGGTACCTCCATTATAGGTGTCTTTTAAGTGACTGACAGGAGTTTTCATGGAACTGTTGTCATGCGACAAAGGGCCAAGTCAAAGTCATCACAGAAGAAGAAGTGTCATTTTCGGGTATAACATCGAGTAACTAGATCAATGAGTAAGCATATTAGTGCATCACTAAGGTGTTTGATCCTTAACACTATCATGTAGAAGTTTTTTGGAGGAAAACACAAAGTTATGTGGTGCCCATCTATTGGTAATAGCTTATACTTTCAAATTTTCCATATCACATTCCACGAACATGTTACTACCTTATCCATTAAAAACCTAAGTGACTACATGGTATTTGAATAAAGGAACACATATGTTGTGTCAAAATTCACTAATATTCACCCCCATAGGAAGTCATAGGGATTGTAAGCTCCATGTGCAACAAGCCACGATTTACATGTGGACCCTGATTCTAGATGATGTTAGGTGATGTCATCCCAAATTCTTAACCAAGAATTATACACCACCTATAAAATAAAATAAATTTTCACTAAAGCAAGGAATATTCCAAAGAAGCACTAATTATGCTCCAGGAAAAGAAGAAGTGCCATGCAATCAATGCACTATATATTCTAATTCTCGATGCCACATCTTTCACCTGATGCACCAACCATCCAGATGGTTCCATTTTTACCCTCCCACTCTTTATTGTGTTACCTTAAACCATAAAATAAATTTAGCATGGTGTCCTAATATGATGTAAAACCCCTTGAGGCCAAAGTGAAGAGTAGACCCATAAGAAAACATGTGATTAACAATGAGTCTTATTTTTTTGACGAGCTAATTTACTTCCTATATTTACAACACCTCATAACTAAGGAAGAATCATATGATTCCATAGGTAAATACTCTTGTCATATTTGGAATACCAAGATCACTCAAACATGTTTTCCACAGGATATCCATTTACACAAGTTTCTCACCTGGTGTGTTCCCAACTACTTAGCTAAAAAGCAGGTTGTTGTAATATCCCTCTACTACCCCAATTATTTTTTAATGCAAATACAAATGTAAGTGTACAATGCACAAGTTCCTAGAAAGGAGATTAAATCCAAGGCACCACTAGTAAATCACTATAATCATTGTTGTAAATTTACTAAGTTGTAAATTAAATTTGTAAACTTAGAGATTGAAGGGCTTAGTGCAACTAAATGATAGGGGCAATGGAATCCACTATGGGGAGAGGTTGAATGGATGAGAATACACGAGTTTAATGCTACAGAAACTTGAATAAAAGTTAATTTTGATGTTCACTTGATGAATTGAAGTATATAAGTGTCGTCTTAAGTTATATTAACCCCAAACAAGAGTAATTAATTGTACTATCTATTGTTATTATAGATATCTTAATTTCATAAAGGACTCCTTAAAATATGATTACTTCTCCTAAATGGAAAGAAGCTAAGGTATTTCCCGAGTTACATTGAGTTTAAGAAAAGGGAAAGATAATTTCAAAGAAACTATTATTTATTTATTCAAAAGTAAATTATTGTATGATATATGTGGATATGCATATATATTAATATTAAACGAAAGGTGATTATGAACAATCAAATTATTACTGAAAATAATAGTAAACATATTGTAGATAATTAAGCGCATGCACACACACACACACACACACACACACACACACACATATTTGTTGTATGAAACATTATAGACACACACACACACACACACACACACACTAGTTTAGCAGCCATTTTTTGAAACATGGTGCATTACTAATCTTGTGATAATTGTTTCTTTAGATCCGTCAGGGTTCTCTCCTTTGGAAGGGGCTCATTACCACATAGTTGGGAAATCTAATTTGAGTTTCCAAGGGATGTCCTTTAATTAAAAGGGACATCCTCAGTCCGAGTGAGGAAGCGAGTCTCTTCTTTAGGGATTATGTTGTGGAGTGCAGGGGACATAACCATTCCTTTTTTGTGTCATTTGATTGCAGGAATATATTAAGGGAGAGAGAGAGAGAGAGAGACTTGATCCCACATCTCAATGTGTTAAGGGTTGAGGCATGGCCCCGGGTTCGGGTAGTTGCAATATTTTAAATGTATTGTTATAATGTTTTAAGTCTGGACTAAATCAAGAGGTTGAAAATAGAGATTCGATAACCCCAAGTTAGGGTATTTTTGTTTTTAAAAGTGTTGTGATATTTTATCAAGGCTATGTATTGAATACTATTTTATTTTTATGTGTTGGGTAAATCTTATAAGGGAGAAACCTATTAGAGAACAACCTAAGGCTCACAATTATTTTCTTTTTCAAAATTATTTGTAGTTATGCTTAAAATCTGGATAGGCTAGTAAGAGTGTAGCATCTCTTGTTCATTAATTTGTTTGATAAAATTTTGTTGCATATTCTCTATGTTCAATAGATTGCTTTGAATTTATCAAGAGAAGGTCACAACCTCTCTCTGTCCTCTTTTGATTAACAAGAAAAGAGAATTCCTCTTATGTATGAAATTTCTATTTTTTATATTTGATAGGAAGAGGGTGCACCTCCTTCTTATTTGAATGAGCCTTATCCTTTATAGTTATGTAAATAACAATAAGTATTCAAAGTAAGGAAAGGCATAGATAGTACATCTTAGCTTTAGCATTAAAAGAGTGGTGTGATTTACATATATGCTGGTTGGAGGAAGGGAATAGACCCAACACCTTTGTGTTAATTCATAATATATTATAAATGTCCATATAAATGCTTCATCAATGTTTAAGTTAAATTTTAGTCTTTTATGATATAAGAGAAAGGGAGGGATCTTGGTGGAATGGAACTCATACCTAGTGGATTCATTTCCTATCTTAGGGGTGATCTCTAAGTGGAACGAATATGTGTCAAATAGAGGCTTAAAATATTGGGTGGAACTTTGTAGTCAATCCTTGTTGAAATATTGTGACTTCGAAGAATATTCTAAATGTATTTTACTTATGTACCCCAAGGCAGATGTCTTATTCCTCCGTCGAGATGTTACTATTGTATTTGGCAATCATAGACTCATGAGGTATAACCTCCATTTTAATTTGGGTCAATAGTAACCTAATGAATATAATATAATATTGTTTTGATTATTGTTAGTGTGGAAATTAATCCCAATATGTAGATCAATTACCCTCAAAATATTACTATTCGATCATGCAAAATTTCACAAAAGGAGACTGAATATGGAGCATAACAAAATATTTTATTGAATAAGTGTACATAATCCAAAATCATAAGGAATAGGATGCCAAATATATAATTACATCATATATTCGAAATAATAAGTATTTTATTTGAATTGGACAAAAGGAGGGCTTATTAAACTAGTCAAAATCCCCCGTAGGTGCATAAATCACTTTCCTAATCTGTCAAGATGCTCACAAATTGGATGACTGAGATGTACCAGATGATAAGTGATTGAAATATATCAGATCCATGCTTTTGGATAGAGAAAGAGAAGGAGGATGACTTGGGAAAAAACCAAGGCAGTTACTCCAAGACTAACTTTTCCCTTTTTCCTTAAAACTGCTAAAAAGCAAGGCAGCTTTCAGAAAACGCAGAACTGTGCTTTTGTTATTATGGAATGACTGCATAGTTTTCAAAATATTTTTTAGGATGTTTATAAAGCACTACTTCATCTAGTTTTATCATTTATTGACTTCTAGGTGCAACTGTATGCCAACTAGCATAATGTTGGCCTGGGAGAGGAACACAAGGAAGAAGCTCGCGCACGAGAAAAGAAGATGCGTCACATGCACGACATAAGCAAAGGAAGATCATGAATGAAGCAAAGGACCAGTGCAAGCATAATAGAGAGGTGTGTGACAAGGGAAATGCAAGCGTAGAAGTGCACAAGTGCTAACAGCTAGAAAGAAACATGTGCAGAATCCAGATCATGGCCATTTATGGCTGCGTAATCCTACAGCTACGCACGTACGAGGGGATATTTGTAAGTCAAGCCAATAGTGCCTCATGTCAGGTAATGATCACCACAGTAGTAGCCTAAGGGGTGGCTAATGATGATAGTTAACCAACTGTAGGTATGCAGTCGACCCTGCAAGGTCATGTAAAATAGTATAAATAGGAGGGATGCAATAGTTATAAGGTTGGATTCGATTGACTTGTGTTGGATTTTAGTGGCTATTAGTAGCTTATTATTGATTGTGATTATGTTTAGGTCAATTTCCCAATGATTGTTGGTCTGTCATTGGTAATCCATTGTGAACGATGCCACTTTTATTGTAAGTTTGTAGAGAGTAGAAGAAGAGAAGGCTCGGGAAGATCCCAGGGGATATAGGAGGCTGTTGAGCCATGGATCTGGCTGCTATGTCTGTGGACAGCTAGGAGTAGATGTAGGGTAGAAGAGAAAACCAGACACAGGGACTTCACTTATTGAACCTCTCACATAGCATGNCCCCACCCCTTTTTATACCTCAATCCTTATAAACCACCCTACCCACCCCCACCTTAAACCCCTCATCCCCCTAATACCTGCAATATATTGGTTTGATTTTTTATCATTTTAAAACCCGTAATATGAACTAACGTGATAGGATATTGGCCAACAACTGAAGCCCCCGTGAAACCAGAGAGCATGAGAACCATAAGTCTAATTCTTAAAGACATATATTAAGATTGGTCTGCATCCTACATACTGCAAGGTGTTGTATCCTTTTCTCATGCCAGATGAAGAGCACCTTGGTGGTTTTTCCCTGACAGGTTTCCACATTATCTCTCGCATTTGAATGAATAATCAGTGCTGTGAATGTTTATGTGAATGATTGTTATTTGATTTCTATATAATGATGAGTATTGTTTAATGGAATGGTGTAATAATGGAAGCAGTAGAAGAATGATAGGGAAGCGTTATTGAAATTAACATGTATATATCGGCCTGCATGCTTCTATATTAAGTCACAACATAAGTCGCAGTCAGTTTGTTGGTATGAGTCATCTGCACCACACAAGTTGTGCCAGCTGCGAGGAGGAGAGTAAGGAAAAGTTGCACACGATGAAATGTATTTGTGCTCGGTCATGAAAGACTAACTCCTCTGTCTAGCCATCATGTTTCCTTCATTGAGCTCCTTGGATACGAGCCAAGGGACTATAATCCCTCGACAATCATGAAAACATGGTTTCAGAGATTACCCATCAAAGAGATATCTCAGGTGAGACTATGCCTGCTTTGCAGGTGTTTCCAGTGGGGCTTGCTCTATCGGGCCTATATCTCAGGTGTTTGTTGGGTTAACAAGATGCGCAAAACCTGGGTCATGCGAGTTAGTAAAAGTGGCCACACATAGTAAGGAATCTACGAATAGGACAAAATTGACAAATTAATGTCTCCTGAGTGTAACTATTGGTTGGATTATTCTAACACCCCCCCTTAATCCTAAATTTATGTAAACTATCAGACAATATATCAGATTATAGGTCCCAACAACAATGCCTAGTCACCCTTTAATACTGCTTCTCCATACGACTAAGCAAAGAGGAAAAAATCCAAGTGGAAAATCTTCCCTTAAACAAAAATTTTGGAAATATTTTCATCAATCATTCTTGGCCACATGATTAGAAATCCCAGCAGTGATTTGAGATTACTGGAGGTCTTCTCAGATAACAGTTTGGTGAAGATGTCTTCTACTTTCTCTGAAAATGCATAGTAGAGTATAGCAATTGTACCATCATGGACAAGCTCCCTGAGATAGTGCATTGGATCTCAATGTGTTTGGTTTGCTTTCTTTCAAACAGATCTGTAGAGATTCAAATGGTTCTTTGATTATCACAATAGATGATAGTGGAAGTCTCTCATTCGATCCCACATTCTCAAAGTATTCCCTGCAACCACAAACATTGAGTAGTTGCATTCACAACTCCTCTATAATATGCCTCTGTAGATGAGAGTGTTATGGGAATCTGCTTCTTACATGACCAGTTGATTGGTCCATTTGCAGGCATGAACACAAATAATTAAGTACAATTTATATTTGTGTTTTCAACTTCCCAATTACTGTCAATAAATACAACTAGCTCTAAGTCATATTTTGTTGCATAAAAAATCCCATGAGTTCTTGTTCCTTCAACAAAGTTCATAATTCTTTTATCTTCTTTCCAATGGATTTCATGAGGCTGATACAAGTGTCGAGAATCCACACTCACTACATAAGATATGTCAATATGAGTATGAGTTAGATAAATAAAACACCCAATCAACTTCCTATACAATGTATTATTTACCAAAGGAGAATAACTTGCTTCTTCAAGCTTAACTCCATAATGGAATGGAGTCTTGCATGGATTGCAATCCTTCATGCTGAAATTATTGAGTAGATCTGAAGCATACTTGTACAGATGAAATTTTATTCCATGTGATGATTGAGAAATTTTGAGACCCAAGAATTGACTCCACAATCTCAAATCTATCATGGGAAATGCATGGTTCGGTGCATCCTTCAGCAAGGAAATTTATTTCTTTGAACTTCCTGTTATCAATAGGCCACCCACATACAAAAAACTAATCATTAAAAAATCATGCATCATCTTCAAATATACATTTGGGTCATACTTTCATTGAAAATTTTTATGTTACATCAAAACGCTATCAATCTTGGCATACCAAGCTCTAGGGGCTTGCTTAAGCCCATACAATGATTTATTTAACCCGCACACAAAATATGGATTAGTCTCAAAACCTTCAGGTTTCTGCGTATAAATATATTCATTCAAATATCCATGTAGAAAGGAACACTTCACATCCATGTGACGCACCTCCCATTGCCTTGAAGCTGCAATGGCCAAAGCAATCCTTATGGAGTCCATATTTTCCACTAGTGAAAAGGTCTCATTATAATCAATACTTTGAAATTGTGAATATCGTTTAGCTATAAATATTTCATTATATTTAAAATTTTAACCATCAGCTGCAAATTTGGTTTTATAAACCCACTTAGACTTAACTAGCTTTCTCCCTGGGCGGAGATTGACTAGTCCCCATGTGCCATTCTTCTGGAGTGGGTTGCATTCTTCCTTCATGTTTTTTTTCCATATTGGATCATGTGATGCATACTCATATGCCTGAGGGTATAATTCAACCATCAAATATCACTTCTCATCAAATAATGGATCTTTCACAAAAATGGTACTCTCAAATTGAGATCTAGTCCTCCTAGTGTCACTAGGATTCCCAGCTAGTTCCCCAGCTACATGAATGGTCCTTGATTCCCATTTTGGTCTTGTATGATTGTTAGGATTTGAAATTACATCATAATTATCAGAAATATCATAATCATCAAACTCATTAGTCTCTTCTCTTATATTTAGCGGTTGTGGTAATCAAGAGGACTCTCCAATTTATGTTGCTGCTAAAGGCTCTGCTTCAAACTGAACACTCCTTTCAATGAAATATTTTTGAGTTATCAAGTTGATAAGCTTGTAAAATTTGGAATATTTAGAATACCAAACAAAGAGGTACTCTTGGCTTTGGGTTTTCAAATCCTTCCTCCTTTTAGTTGAAATTCTAGCCCAAGCCTTTGAGCAAAAAATCCTAAAATGGGTCACATCTAGATTGTTCCCACTCCAAGCTTCGAAAGGAGTGATTCCATCAAGTTTCTTATGAGGGTCCCTATTCTATATATAGGATGTAAAATTTATTTCTTCATCCCAATATTTGGTGGAAATGTTTTAGACTCCATCATACATGTTTCCATCTCCTTGAGTGATCTAATCTTCCTCTCAGCAACACCATTTTGATGAGGTGTGTATCGAATAGAATGTTGCATATGGATACCTATATATTCAAAATAATGGATGAGATAATATTTGAAATACTCACCACCATTATCATATATGAGGATCATGAGTTTACTCCCAGACCGGTTCTCAACCAAGGCTCGAAAGACCTTGAAGAGGTCAAAAAGTTCATACTTGTGTTTTAAGATGTAAACCCAACAGTATCTGGAAAATTCATCGATGAAGTTCAGGACATATTTGAATTGAATCATGTAAATATAGGGAATGGAACATAAATTTCAAATTGTCTTAACTCAAGGGGTGTAGAGGTTCTCTCACGACTGACCCTCTCATACTTGTACTCTAGGTGTTTTCCTAGGATGCAACCATGGCAGACACCCTTAGAAAGCTTGATATTTGGTAACCCTATAACCATGTATTTGTTACTAAAATATGAAATATAATTTTAGTTAAGCTGTCCAAGTCTCTCATTCCAAATATTTCTTTCTTCATTAGCACGAGTGAGAAGATAATAGGTGTTTGAGAAAGGTAGGAAATAGGAAAACTTGTATACCTTCAAACTGTGATCCACAACACCTCTTGTTTTGAATCTACCGTTGAAAATATATGATATTTCAACATCATTTGGAGCGAAGAAAGCCTTATTATAATACCTATTTTGGGTCATCTGATACATTGACAAGAGGTTAGAAGCAAGACTCGGGACATACAACAAATCATTGAAAGAACCATGCTCAAGATCAATCCTACCCTTCCCCATACTATCAATAACAGAGTCGTCTCCCAAAATAATTTTTGGACTTTCTGAATCATCAAGAGAGTAGAAAGTCTCCCTTATCGAAACCATTTGTCTTAAAGCTCCAGAATCAATGATGAAGGTGGATGATGTCGAAGTGTTGGAAACCAAGGCATGAACTCTCTCCTTGTCATCTGAATTTGATCATCCTTCCCTCTTCTTTGCGCATTCAGGAAGGGAGATGTTGTTCTTCTTTAGAATTTGAGTCAACGTGTCAATTTTCTTCTTCATACAAGAGCTCTAAGGATGATATCCCTTACTACAGTATGCACAGTTTCTCATTTCACCTGTGTTCTTCTTCTTCTCGAAGTTCTTCATGGATCATGAGGGCTCCTCTTGAGACCTTGAATTGTCTCTCTTTTTTTCAGGTGGCTTCTTTAAATTGGATTTATTATTGCATGTGGAACCCACCCTTGAATATCCAATAACAAAATATTGGTATTTGGAAGGTTTGATGGTTCCCATCATTACCAATTTATCTTACTCCTGACTGAGGGATTCCATGAAGTCGACAAGCTTAGGTATCTTCCAGGCTTGTGCTGCCAATTTGGTGGCATGGAAGGTTGAAACAAACATAGAGTAGTTAGGACCAAGGTTTGAGAGTATAATCAAGACTAATTGTTCTTCCTTCTTTTTGATTCCACATTGTCTGAACTACAGAACTAGGTCCTTAAAATTGGAAAAGTATACTTGCAAGGATTTGAAGCTACTAGGACTCAATGAGATCAGCTCATTCTCAATTTGATGTCCCATTGTTTCATCTGTATTTCCAAAATAGAGTCTTAAGCTTCTCCTAAACTTCATTTGGTGATTTTAATCCATCAAGGTGGAAGAGGAGGTCTCTTGAAACACTCAAGCACAAAAGACCATAGGCCTCATCCCTCCTATTGTGCCATTTAATTTTCTCTCCAGCTACATTGGTCTCATCCTCAGTTTCAATGGTCAATCTATAGAGGAATTTAATCCTCAATAAAATATCCATCTCAGCCTTCCATTCAAAATAATTGAATGGAGTCAAGATGATCCTTTGAGATTGATCCATATCTCAGCAACGGTAACCTTCAATCCGCAGAATGCGCTCCCAGCTAGTGATGTCAAATATGCAATAGAAATATGGAAGCAGATTAATCAAAGTACCAAGTATCTGATACCAAGTGGAAATTAATCCCAATATCTAGATCAATTACACTCACAAAATTACTAGTCAATCAAGCAAAATTCCACAAAAGGGAGACTAAATATGGAGCATAACACAATATTCTATTCAATAAGGGTACATCATCCAAACTCATAAATTAATAGTATATCCAAATATATAATTATATTAGATATTCAAAATCATAAGGATGCTATTCGAATTGGACAAAAACCAGGCTTACTAAACCAGTCAAAATCCCCCATGGGTGCATAAATCACTTTCCTAATCTATCATGATGATCACGAATTGGATAAGTGAGATGTACCATATTATAAATAATGGAAAGATATCATATCCACGCTTTTGGATGGATAAAAATAAGGAGGATGATTTGGGCAGAAAATAAGGCAGTTACTCCAAGACTAGCTTTTCCCTATTGCCTTAAAACTACTAAAAAGAAAGGCAAATTTCAGAAAAAAAAGAATTGTGATATTTATATTTTTAAATGATTGCATAGTTGTCAAAATATTTTCTAGAATGTTTCTGAAGTGTTCCTTAAGCCATTTGTAGCATTTGTTGACTTCTAGGTGCAAGTGGATGCCAACTAGCATAGTAAGGAATCCAGGAATAGGACAAAATTGACAAATTAATGTCTCCTAAGTGTAACTATGGGTTTTATTATTCTAAAACCTAGGTGAATTCAGCCCAAACAATTTAGTGGGGTCGACAAGTTAGATTAAAATTCAAGAGACATAAAGAGTATAAATAAAGGAGTTGTGTTCCTCATTTAAACATAGACACTCACTTGTGTACTGTTAATAGGAGAGAAAGAAAGAGATACATAACACCAAGGAGGAGTATCACCTATTTTTGGGTTTTATCTTATATAGATGAAGTATTGCTGGGTTTTCTTCCCCTTGAGGGTTTTTTAGGATAAATCTGCAGTTATCTTGTGATTATGTTTCTTTCAGTGATTTTCCATATGGTACTATTATGAATTTGTATTAAACACTAATGGTAACTAGCTAAGCATATGAAATATTAACAAGGGATCAGAGCTATACTGAATAGAACAACATTCACAAGGTGAAACTCTCTCTCCTCTTCCTTCGGTAAGAAATTTGGGTTTTTGCAAAATTACGGGTTTTGAAGATATGCTTGCATAGAAATTTTTGCATCCCAACCCTAGTTTGGACCAAAGCCAAAAAACTGTAAAAAACCAGAACCAGAAATCTACAGAAAATGAAACCTTGCAAGAAATTTTTGAGGGGCCAAGATCTAGAATCTCCAGAAACCAAGTAGACCAACCAACTTGCCTCTATCAAGTGCATCTCATGGTAAGGTCATATTTTCATTTTGAGAAATTTCAATTTTTAGTGACCTCCTAGATAAGATGTCCTCAAGCACTAATATTGAGGACAAGATGGAAGGCAACTTTGCCATCATTGAAGTATAGGATTGGTCTCATTCTTAGAGAAAATGATTTTGAAAAATACATCAAAGATGAAAATTTTGAACTAAGAGAAGATAAAGATAAGGAGAATCATCAGAAGGAGTACCTAATCAAGGCAATGAGCATCATTATCGATTCTATCAAATATCACTTGATCCCTCAAGTGTCATACAAGCATACGTGAAAGGAAATGTATGTGTTGTTTCCATAAAGTATGAGGGAAGGAACATCAACAAATAGATGAATTTGAGAGATCAACTGACGAGTACCAAGATGAGTACATGAGAATCTATTCAAGATTACTTCACAAGGGTCTCCTACTTCAAGGAACAACTATATTCCATTGGAGACTCCCTTGATGAATATGAACTAGTAATTCCTGCTCTCAATGGTCTCACTAGACCTCAGAATTCATTCATAAAAGCTATGTGTGCCAGAAACGAAATTATGAATTTTGACATTGTATGGAAATACTGCATCGAAGAGGAAGCTAGAGTAGCTAACAAAGAAGCTCTACTTAAAGAATATTATTAATCTCTATCCACCCATACCAGAAGATGAAGACAATCAAAATTCAAGAAGGATAGTCACAAGGAGTATAGACCTCCAAAGAAGTTTCAAAGGAAAATATTAAACAGTTAGAAGAAAGACTACTTCAAATATCAATGTTATAATTGTCATAAAATAGGACACCTTGCCAGAGAGTGTCCATTGAAGAAGAAAATAAAAAAAAGATATCATTCTCATCTAGATGAATATGAGGATGCATAAGAAGAAGAAGAAATACCTAAAAAATAGTCAAGAAAAATAACAAGATGTAGAAGAATATGTACTATTCTATCCACTCTCTGGGTCTGTAATACCTAGAGAATATACATGTCTCATTGATAGTGGTGCTTCAAAGCACATGAAAGGGAAGAAGAAAAATATGTCAATACTGGAAAAAAATAACTCTCCTCATAAAGTATCATTAGGATATGAATATCAATATCCCATCAAAGGCATTGGTGAATCAAGATACAGGATTGAATTTGGAACCTTCATAAAGATGAAGGAAGTACTATATGTATGATTTTTTAAAAAGAACATACTTCCCATATCAGCATTAGATAAGAAATGATATAGACTTTCCTTTATATATGGATAGGTACTGATGTGGACCAAAGGAAAAACAATCGAAGATGTTGTGGTCATCGATGAAGAAGAAGGAGGATTTCACAAACTGAAGGGACATACAAAAACAACCCTTGTCCATGAGACCACTAGCTCAAGTGAACTATGCAATAGGAGGCTTTCTCACATAAACTACAAAGCATTACCCTATGTGAGAAAGGTGGTAACAGGTTTACCAGATTTGAAGATCAATCATTAAGGCACTTGCTAAGTATGTGCAAGTGGAAAGAACATGAAGAATCCATTTCCCAAGAGTGAAATGAAGACAAAAGGTATGTTGGAATTAATTCATTCTGATGTATGTGGTCCTATGCCCTCCACGTATTTAAGTGGATATGAATATTATGTTACATTTAATGATGATTATTCAAGAAAGACATGGATATACTTCTTGAAAATAAAGAGTGAAGTGTTCGGGAAGTTCAAGGAATTCAAATCCTTGATAGAGAACCATTCTTAAATAAGTATCAAGAAACTATGGAACAGATAATGGCGGATAATATACTTCAAAATAATTTGAATCCTTCTACAAAGAATATGGAATCAAGAGGGAACTAACCACTCCCTACAATCCCTAATAGAATGGTGCTACAGAAATAAATAATAGAACCATTATGGAAGCAGTGAATACCTTCCCATGAATCTATGGGATGAAGAAACAAGAGCAGTTGTGTATGTGTAGAATAGATTATCTCACAGTTGTCTTGGATTCAAGAATCTTGAATAAATGTATACAAGAAAGAAACCTGGAGTGAGCCATATCAAGATATTTGGTTTTCCAATATATTTTCACATTCCAAAAGAAAATAGAACCATGTTGGATCCTTTCGAAAAGAAGGGAATATTTGTTGGATACTGGGAAGTCTCCAAAGCCTTCAGGATTCCATCATATAGAGATTAGTAGGGATGTAACATTTGATGAAGAAACAATTCTTAGGAAATTCAAAAGGTGTCATCTTGAATAATTACATGAATATGATGTACCTCCCAAAAAGGTTGAAGATGAACCCTCTCCTAAAATAGTAGCATTGTAAGATAATGATATGCTAGATCCTTAGGAACCCCATACTATGGATATATATCGAAAGAGAAAACCTTCTTGGGTAAGAGAAATCATACAAGAAGCAGAAAAGTATGGAGCTACAGAAGGCTCCACAAGAACAAGTAAGAGATCAAATCCATTCTCCAACTATCTAGGTTTGATGTGTGATCTTGTAGATCAAGAATCTACTAGTTACGAGGAAGCCACAAAAAATAAAGAATGGGTAGAAGCAATGAGAAAAGAGTATCAGTAAATAATGAAGAATGTTGTTTCAAATATAGTACCCAAACCAGAAAACAAGAGTGTGATATCTTCCAAGTGGATCTACAAGATAAAACATCTTGTTGATGGAAGTATCGAAAAATACAAGGAAATATTTTTGGATAGAGGATTCTCTAAGAAAGAGGGAATTGATTATGAAGAGACATTTGCACCAATAGCAAGGCACACTTCCATCATAACCATCATGGAAGTTTCTTCCATGATGAACTGGAATCTACACCAGATGGATGTAAAGATAACCTTCATGAATGGTTTGATTGAGGAAGAAGTATAAATCGAACAACCAAAAGGATTTCAAGTCAAAGACAGAGTGACTCATGTATGTAAGTTGAAAAAGGATCTGTATGGACTGAAGCAAGCTCCTAGAGCTTGGTATGGAAGAAATATAGCTTCTTGACAATCTTGGGATTTACCAAAAGCAAAGTTTATCCTAACCTTTACCTTAAGGTTATGGATGATGAACCTGTCATATTATTACTATATGTGGATTATCTATTTATGATAGGAAATGAGAAACCTATTGCAGAAATAAAGAAGAGGCTAGCTGAAGAATCCAAGATGAAACATCTTGGATTGATGCACTATTTCCTCAGGATGGAAGTGTGGCAGAGCTCAGTAGGAACCTTTATGAACCAAGGAAAGTATGCAATGGAAATTTTAAAAATAATTGATATGTTGGATTGAAAATACATGGACACACCCATGATACCAACCTGAAACTGTTATCTGATGAATCATTACAGTTAGTGGATGACACAACACATACATATTATTAGGTCATTGATGTATATGATGAATTCTAGTCTAGATACATGCTTTGCTATGAACAACCTGACTCTGTATCAAGTTAAACCTAGACAGGTTCACCTGATCACTGCAACGCATGTGATGAGATTCCTAAAAGGTACGATAGACTTTGGACTATAATATGATAAAGATCATGGCTAAAAATTGTAATGATATACATTTTTCAATTGGGAAGGAAGTGCCCCAAACAGATAGAGAACCTTAGGTGGATGTTATTTTTTGGGATCCACCATGATCTCATGGTTTAGCAAGAAATAGTCCAGTGTTGCTCTCAGCACAACTAAATAAAAGTACATAGCAGCTTGCTCCACTAGTTGTGAAGCGATATTGATTTGAAAGCTGATGTTCGATCTATTTGACATGGAGTTAGATACCAAAGTGATTCTATGTGATAACCATAGTTGTACAAAGATGATAGAGAATCATGTGTTCCATGATAGATCAAAGCACATAAAAATACGATATTTTTACATAAGGGATATGGTACAGAAGGGAGCTATAAAACTCCAGTATGTGAGTACCGATGAGAAAATTGTTGACATACTAACCAAGCCTCTATCTCGAGTAAAGTTTGAATACTTCCATGACAATATTACTGTATTCTGAAAACAATTTCCTTTCAAGGAGGAATAGTGATGATGATATTGAAGACTTTCCTTGCAAGGAGGAACATTGATGATGATATAGATCTTTCCTCGTAGGGAGGAACAATGATGATGAGGTTTTAGAATTTCCTTGCAAGAAGGAAGGATGATACTATGAACCCTCCTTCCAAAGGGGGAGCAGGTTAATGATATGAACCCTCCTCGGAAAGGGAGAGAAGGTTGATGATATGAACCTACCTATAAAGGGGGAGTGATGATGAGATTGTCATTGATGATGGGATGGAAGTGATGATCCGATACAAAAGAGTCCAAGTGCATTTGCAGATGCTCACGAGGTCCAACATTCACTTCTGGATGATAGTATCCTCTTTTGAGGACGGTCTTGTGGATAATAACACTATTCTCTTAAGAGTGGTCCTAACCCTTACCGACGAAGGATGGTCATGTAGATGATACTGTCACATGGAGAGTGTACCTAAATTCACTTGTAGATGTCATAGAAAATAACACTTTCTTGGGAGTGTTCATATCTTTAATAGGATGAGGATTGTCTATGATGAGTCCTTATGGACGATAGGTCCTGGATTCAGTTGCAGATGCCACACTCGCATGGAGAGTGTGACTACAATCTCTTGTAGATTCCATAGAAAATAACACTCACTTGGTACTGGTCCTAGCTTTAATAAGATAAACATGGTCTACAATGAGTCCTTAGAGACGACAAGTCCTAGATTCAGTTGCAGACTAGATCTGCATTTACTTGCAGATGACACTCTCGCATGGAAGTGTGCCTACATTCAATTGTATATTTCGTAGAAAATAACACTCGCTTTGGAATGGTCCTATATTTAATAGGCTAAGGATGGTCTACGACGAGTCCTTGCAGAAAAGAGGTCATGCATTTAGTTCCAAATGAGATTTGGATTCAGTTGCAGATGACACTCTTGCATGGAGAGTGTTCCTACATTCACTTGTATATTCTATAGAAAATAACTCTCACTTGGGAGTGGTCCTAGCTCTAACAGGATGAGGATGGTCTATAATGAGTCCTTGTGGACTATAGGTCCTGCATTCTATTGCAGCTGTGATGATTCCCAAATTTCTAAAAATTTTGGACCCTCCTTGTTGATTTTGTTGAAGACCGTTTTGTCTCCACTCTGCTACTCGTTTGGATTGTTTGAGGCCATATTTTACTTGATTTTCAGAATTTGTTTGGGTTTGCAAATGCTTTGGATAGTAGAACGTAGCAGTTTTCATGCTGTTTTATCGTTGTTGTAGTTTGGTCGAGGTTTAAAATGAGATTTTAGTTGCCACTATTTCGGAGGACAATTAGAGATTGAGCCGGTGATTAAAATCTTTCGTTGATCACGCGTTTTATTGTTTCAAAATCTTACTTTGCGATGTTTATTTGAAAGGTTTTGACTCTATTCGGAGGCTATGAGCTGATTGTGTTCCGCCGTTGCGGCTCCATAATAGACTAACCGTTCGCCGCACTACTTTTCATTTCGCTGATGTTCTGTTCTATTTTTCTCTGATGTTGATTAGTTTACAGATTTTTTTGGACCATATAACTTCTGTTGTTGCGGCTATGTAGCGTACAAACTGTTCGATGCTATAGTAGACCTGACCTTCGACGTTTTATCCCACTGACTTTGGTTTGTGCTCTGGAACTGCTAGACCATGGGTCACCCGCCGTTGTGGTTCCAGAGTAGACTAACCGACCAATGCCAAGTGTTCTGATTTGCTGATGGAGATTTTATATGCCTGTTTCCTGATCATTTTCCCGCCATTGTTATGAGCTTGTAATTGGTTTCATGAATGACAAAATGTGCTTTGTTTTTATCAAGTTGATATTTTCACGTTGAAAACGTAGTCTCGAGTTTTACTTTCAATACTAATTTTATTGGTATTATGGTTTATGTTTTATTGAAAATAGTTTGGATAAATGATGATTTTTTGTTGATCGCAGAAAGACATAGGAAATTTTCTCAGATCCATTTGAAGATTACTGCGGCGAAGAAGATGCAGCTGGAGGACAAAGTATGCTAAAGCATAAAGAAGCAGAGTTGTTGCTCAAGAAAAAAAAATAATAAAGTTCTGAAGAGGGACCAAGGAATGGTAGATCATAATCATTAAAGAGAAAAGGATCAGGCTTGGGCAGTTCGTCAGTTACCAAGCCATTCCCATTTTCATAAAAATTTTTATCTGAAACGTAACGTTGAATCATGAGCATTTGCAAACTGACAAAACTATGAGATTAAAATGGTTGGGGGGCAACCCAAAGGTTTTGAGCTAGTTCTTGTATAAATATACAAAATTTAGAGGGTGGGGGGGCTTTTTCCCAGTGAGACTCGTGAAAAAAATTGTTGTAAGAGGAACTATTTCATTTTGCAATAATAAAATTACAATTTTTCCTGTTGGAGAAAGTGCTCTGTGGAATGTTCAAATGTGGTGAAATGAACAATGTTGAAGGGGAAATATTTCGTTTTCAGCTGTGTTTAATTAACTGTGAGATCATTCTAACTTTCTGAACCTATGTTCTTGTATGAATGTTCTTTGGTTTATTTTATGATAATTTCCACTATGAGTAATGGATGTTTTAACAAACGACGAGCTATTTTGTTGCGCATATCTCTATTCATGTTTATGTGCTTTGATTCTAAGAACAACTATCTGTGATTTATATTAACATATGAGCAGTAATACATTACTCATTGAATGATGATCTTTCTCCCTAGGGACAACTTAGGTAGTCTTGTTTTCCACTGTGTATGATTTAGATGCGAGTGAGTTTAAGACGAGAGGTAAGAACCTGCGCATCACATTGTGACCACTCCTCGTATTCTTTATCAATATGCTTGTTAGATATGCACTTTCATATCATACTTAAAGTTAAAAATACAAAAATATACACAGTGGACAGGGCCGCAACTGGTAAAACCCTTTATTTTTGTTACTTGACCTACGGTAGATGGACCACAAACCGGATGGATTCCCCATACCAAATAGTCATGGGCTAGTTGGGAACGTTGACTAGGGAGAATCCCTTACTATTGTTGCCTACGATTTCCCAGGCCTCAGTAGTTTTTGGTGCTAGAAGGAGGGCCACCGGTGCATGGCTAGCTGGGGAAATCCATTTCCTCGAAATTACTCCACCAGTGATAGTTTTGAGAGTATTTTATTTCCTGATCTTAATACTGAAGAGAATAGAGAACATTTGTATTATGTAGAAAATGAAGTTGTTAATGATCTAAGGAGACACACTAGAGCATATGTGAAGAGTATTGGAGGATTACCAACTATCCCTAATTTACCCTGAAGAGAATACAAGAAAAAATACCGGCCCATCTTGGAAGATTCAGTGTTGGTTGGAGATTTGGAAGAATTAGTAGAAGTAGCATTACAGGAAGTTGTTCAACCTTTGAATCAAGTAAGCCCTAATACACCTTATTGTTCTCCTGTGCATACTCCTGTTCCATCACCACCTCACTCTCCACCTAGACTCATGGCAGGCGTAAATGTAAATCATCCACCTAAGCTACCAAATCCACCACCTACTTGGAAAGCTAGATCACCTCTAAACTTAGCACCTCTGTTGCATGACTTACCTCAGGATTTTGAGAAGATGCTACCCAAGTTTGACCCAAATGAGAATATTTTAGTAGATTACCATTTGCAAAGTTTCTATTTGTCCATAGAAGGGTTAAAGGCTGGAGAACATGAAGAAGTAGTTTGCAGACTTTTTCCACATACCCTTGAAGGAGCAGCAGCTTCATGGTATTTTGGTCTGCCTACTAATTCAATCCCAGATTGGGATACCTTTGAAAGGATAGTTAAAAGAAAATATGCAACCCAAAAAACTCATGCAACTCTCATGAAAGGGTTGTGCGCTTTAAAGAAAGAAGGAAAAGAAAAGATGCATAGTTTTACCCAAAGATTTGGAGCTTATCTTAAGAGTTTTTATGAAATTGATAAGTCCTCGGATAAAGTTCTGATTGAGTATTATACTTCAGCTGTAGGGCCTGATTTGGCCATGTTTACCAAAATGAAAGCCAAGCCTATGCTAGCAGATACTTATGAAGAAGCAGAGAGAGTAGAGGCTGAAAAGGAAAGCATCAAAGATTATCCTGAGCAGTCAGGAGAAAAAAATGTTGGGAGGAAAGCTTTGTTATTTACTAAGCCTAAAGAGGAACAATCACATGATTTCGAAGGAATGGCAAAGATGATATAGAAGCTCTCTAACAGAATAATAGACTTGGAAAAGGAAAAGGAAGCCTAGAAGTTCTATAAGCCTTATTACAAGAAAAAAGAGGAAAACAATCAATCTTAACCCCCTCCACACAGTCCTGCATTGATGAAATTAATAGAGGTAGGGATGGATAACTTTTTCACTTTCCACCAACAACCCCATTGTGGAAAGAATTGTCCTCAATGGATAAATTCAATGACATTGGTGATGAATTAGTTGTTGGATTCCAAATTAACTGAGGATAATGATGAAGAGGGAAAAGATAACAATAAATTAACAAAAAAACAAGAAGATGATGCCATGGTTTTATGGGACTGTGTATCATTGTTTGATACCAAAGAAGAAAAGGATCCGAGACATGAAGATATCTTGGAAATGAAGGTGATGATGAGAAGCCAAGGGTTGATTAAAGAAAATAGTCTTATTCTCCCAAATATTAAGAGACTTCAAAAGAATGTAAAGAAATTTCAAAAAAACACCTCAGCTAATAAAATTCCGGAGTTTACCATTACCAGTCAAAATTTGAAACAGATCAACATGCCTACTAAGCCCATTGAAGAGAAGATCAATAATGTGAAAATGAATCTCACAGAACATAAGATGTATTATGACATCGTGGATGATATAAAAAAGGTAAAGGCAAATATCTCGTTATTTGAGATGTGTAATGTGCCACAGCAGAAATAAAAGTTATTGAAAGCACTTGAAATATCACAGGAGAAGCTTTCCACTGACAATCAGCCCCAAGAAGAAGAAATTGGTGAAGCAAGTGTGGGAGGTAAGCCTAAATGCAAGTCTCCACCTTTTCTCATTACTTTTGAAATTTTCAACCACAATGTGCATAACTGTCTAGTAGAATTAGGGGCATCAGTAAATGTTATGTCAATGTTGGTCTGCAAAAAGATAAATGGGCAACCTAAACCATCTACCTAAAAGGTCATTCAGTTGGACATAACAAATGTGAAGGTAATTGGGGAAATGGAGGATGTTCTGATTCGCTTATCTTCAAATCATAAGGTATGTCAATTCATTAATATTGTAGTAGCAAACATCCCTGAGGCTTATGGACTTGTTTTGAGCAGAGATTGGTCGGTAAAATTGAATGGATATTTTGCTTCAGACTGGTCACATCTATGGCTACCTTATAAAGGAAGCCCAAATCAAATTAAAGTTTTAAGAGATCCCCACATGAAGCACAATGTCACTCAGTTAGAAGGTAAGAATGAACTTGTGCATTATGTTTTTGGAAATTACTTCATTGAGCTAGAATCGGGAAACTATCAAGTGGAAGAAGCCAGCAGTACATCAAATACTCAGCCTGATCTCCTTCAGTTTTCACAGGCTGATGAAATTGATTGTAAAATAGTAGACTTAGCTGTAGATGTAGATGTTGATTCATGTATAGTAGTGATAGGGAATTTTTGGACGCTTTTCTTTGACGGGTCTAAACTTTGGAAGGGTCAGGAGCCAGCCGTGTCCTGATTTATCATAAGAAAAATAAACATTTTCTTTCATGTAGGTTAGAGTTTGAATGCATCAATAACATAGCCAAATATGAAGCATTAGTTCAGGGACTAAGAAAAGCAATTGATCTGAAAGTAGAAAATCTAAAAGTGTATGGGGATTCTGAAATAATTGTAAAACAGATTCGAAATCAAATACATTGCATTTACCGTCATTTAAAAGCTTATCAAAATGAAGTATGGGATTTGCTTAAATGTTTTCATGCATTTAATATTGTATCGATTCCTAGACTTAAGAATGCAGTAGCTGACTTGTTAGCCACCTTAGCTGTGAGGATTGTGCCCTCTAATAATAGGTGCTCTATTGAATTTCTTTTCAGACCTTCGGTTCCATATATGATTACCAATTTACGAGTTTTTGATGATGATCAGCAAATTCTAGAGTGCTTGACAAATGACGAGGCCTTCAAACGGGCAATCATTGATGATGAAGAACATCAAGCCGAGCTAAAATTTGATAATTTTATTCCTAAAGGAGTCAGGACTTTAGAGCAGATGTTTGATCTAAACGATAAATTCAGAAGGCTAGTAAATGTGAAGACTCATAGCTCATCTCTATAGTTTGAGTTGATTAATTTAGGGGCTGAAATTGAGCCTAAGTATGTGAATTTGGAAAAGTGTTGCTCTCCAAGTGAAAAAAATAAGTTCATTAGTCTATTCAAACAATACAAATATTTTTTTTCCTAGACATATGAAGATTTGAAGACATATGACACCAATATTATGCAGCATGTTGTCCCCATCAGATCTGGGGTCAAGCCCTATCAACAACCTTTGAGGAAAATGCATCCAAAACTGGAGCCTCTAATTCAGAATGAAGTAAAGAAGTTGTTGGATGCCAAAATTATCTTCAAAGTTAGACACTCAGAATGGGCTTCAAATATGGTACCAGTAAGAAATAAATCCGAAGAAATTAGACTATCTGTGGATTTCAGAAACTTAAATCACACTTTGGATAAAAACAATTATCATGTCCCACCCATGGAACATATATTGCAAATGGTTTTGGGTTCTGAGTTATTTTCTTTATTAGATGGATTATCTGGCTACAATCAAGTGTTAGTAGCTGAAAAAGACAGACTTAAAACTACATTCAGAACAAGATGGGGGACTTTTGCTTACATAAGGATGCCCTTTGGACTCATAAACACTGGAGCTACTTTCCAGAGGGCTATGGACATAGATTTCCATGGTCTAATTGGTTGCAGTGTTGTAGTATACCTCGATGAAATCACAATATTCTCAAAGAAAAGAGAAGAACATGCATTCCATCTAAAACAGATTTTCAAATGCTACCAAAAATATGGTATGTCATTAAACCCCAAGAATTGTGTGTTTGCTGTTACCAAAGGAAAGTTACTCGGTCACGTGGTTTCTAAGAAGGGGATCTCCATAGACCCAGAGAGGATCAAAGCTATTGAACATATTCCCTTACCCCATAATAAAAAGGGCATGCAATCATTTATGGGGACAATAAATTTCGTGCGAAAGTTTGTGCTGGATTTCACTCAAATTGTTAAACCTTTGTAGCAAATGGTGAAGCAAAGTGTACAATTCAAGTGGACTGATGTAGAGAAGAATGCATTTAGTAAAATAAATACATCTATTGCGCATGCACCCTCCCTCAAAAGTTTGGATTTTGAGAAAGATTTTATTTTGTACACTTTCGCACTTGACGATTCACTAGCAGCGGTGCTTACCCAGAAGGAAGATGGGAGAGATGAGTTCCCCATATCATTTATGAGCACTGGTCTGCATGGGGCTAAATTGAATTACTTAGCTGTGGATAAACAAGCTTACACGGTATTCAAAGCAGTAAAACAATTCAGGCCATATATACTTAAGAACCAGACAAAGGTAATAGTTCCACACCCAGCTGTGAGGTCTCTTTTCGTACAAAAATAATTAGGAGAAATAAGAGGCAACTGAGTAATAGGTTTACAGTAGTATGACCTCCAATTCAAGCAAAACTCCAGAGTTAAGGCGCAAGGATTGTGCAAACTAATGACTGAAAGTAAAGACAATGAAGAAAATAACTGGGAAGATGAAGCTGAGTTACATTTGATGGATGTATGTCCTCTTTTCATAGTTCCAGACTCCTGGTATCGAGACCTTGTGCATTACCTTTAGGAAGGATTGTTACCGGAACATTGGAATTCTAAGCAAAGAAGAGCACTGCGTCTTAAATCAGCCTCATATCATATTGTTGAAGGAATATTATTTAGGAAGAATTATGATGGAGTTCTTCTTAGATGCTTATAGAAAGAAGATGCGAGGAAGGTCATGATAGAGTTACATGATGGGCCTGCTGGAGGGAATTTTTCCAGAGATACGACAACCCATAAAATTCTGAGAGCCAGATACTATTGGCCCATACTGTTCAAGGATGCACATGCCCATGTCAGAAAGTGCGACATCTGCCAAAGGTGTGGTGGAAGACAAGCTAAAGCAGTAGGACCATTAAAGCCTGTGATGATAATAGAACCGTTTCAGCAATGGGGAATGGATATCATTGGAGAGATAAATCCAAATTCTTCCTTGCAACATAAGTATATTTCGACGGCAACCGATTACTTCACTTGATGGGTCGAAGCCATTCCATTGCGTAAAGTGAATGAAGATGTAGTCATGGACTTCTTGCACCAGGTTTGGGGTTCCAATTTCTCTAGTTTTCGATAATGCTACTTATTTTTCCTCTATTAGATTAACTGTATTTGCTCATGAAAAAGGAATTACGTTGCATTATTCTGCAAATTATTATCCACAAGCAAATGGTTTGGCAGAATCTACAAACAAGAATCTGATTAGAATCCTAAAAAAGACTGTGATAGAAAACCAAAGAAGTTGGCATTTAGCATTACCAAACGCTCTTTGGACTGATAGGGTCACCCCTAAGAATTCCTTAGGCGTGTCCCCGTATACCCTTGTTTATGGAAAAGAGGCGATTCTACCCCCCAATATTATGCTACCCTCTTCCATAATAGCTCAGGAGTCAAAAGGCTCAGATAATGAAGTCTTGCAAATAAGAATCCATAATCTCTTGAAGGCAGAGGATTCTAGATCCAAAGCTAGAGAACGTTTTAAACAACAACAGAAGGTAGTGAAAAGGTGGTTTGATAAGCACAAAGATGGAACAAAAGAATTTGAAGTGGGAGATTTGGTTCTTAAGTGGGATCACCCACATGATGGGAAGGGAAAGCACATGAAGTTTCAATAGTTATGGGTAGACCCTTTCCAGATTGCAGCAAAACTTGGCCCCTCAACCTATAAATTGCAAGATTTACAGGGATGGTAGGAGAACTTACCAGTAAATGGTTTAGTTCTTAAACCGTATTTTTCTTGATTTTTTGTTTTTATTTTTGTTTTGTACATAAATAAATTGATTTGTTTTTCCACTTTGATTTGTTCCATTCCATTTTTGTTTAGTTTAGTTTTTAGTTGATTTCAATAAAGGAGGTAAACTTTTGGTTGCATGGAAAGAATCAGAGCCCTGGATAAATTGAGATTTTTTTGTATTAGACTGTATCTTATTGCTTGAATCTAATGGAATTTCTTCTAGTAAGTAGTTTTCCTAAATGGCTATGAACACTTTGAAGTCCAGCATAATCCCTATAAAATAACTCAGGATCAAAAAGTTTGGAATACTATTTCGAGGCTTCATCCATTTCACATCTAAAAATGTCTAAGGTGGTGATAGCAAAAGACCCATGGAAAGGGAGCAGGGTAAACAGCATATTATATCTAAATGATCCCATGCCAAGAATTGAAAGCTAAAAGGCTAATAAGAGTCAAAACTCCTAAGAAAGCAATATTTATCAAAACAAAGTACTGAATCATATGAGTACAGATTGCCAAAAGTTCTTCTCTATCCGTGAGCTGAAAATTAAATGCATCTCTCAAATAAATTGACACTATGGATAGAAGAGCCTAAATAAAATTAAAAAAGAAAGGCATGAGGAGGACTCAAAAGGACAAAAAGTCCACAAACACACAAAAGTGCCAAATGGCATGGGAATGGGGAACAAATGAATATTTATGTTTACCATGTGTTACAATCCTATTGTGTCTAAGCTGGAAGCTACCCAAAGATAGAGGTAAAATGAAATTCATCTACTTAGCCTCAAAAGAGTTATCTTGACTTTGATATTTTGGGTTCCATTTCCTAATATTGGACTATCATCAATGATTAAAAGTACATATATTTTCCATTATGGGAATCCATACATCTAGAATAATTCAACATGTTGGTTTTACTGCTAAACAGTCTGTTCCTTAAGGAGGAGTTTGTTCAGAGATCTGGGTTCACCAGTTAGCCTCCAATCGTTGCAGCTGCAGCGATTCCCAAATTTCTAAACATTTTGGACCCTCCTTGTTGATTTTTTTGAAGACCGTTTTATCTCTACTCTGCTACTTGTTTGGATTGTTTGAGGCCAACTTTTACTTGCTTTTCGTAATTTGTTTGGATCTGCAAATGCTTTGGACTGTAGAACTTAGCAGGTTTCATGCTGTTTTATCATTGTCGTAGTTTGGCCGAGGTTTAAAATGAGATTTTAGCTGCTGCTATTTCGGAGGACAATTAGAGATTACGTTGATGATTAAAATCTTTCACCGATCACGCATTTTATTGTTTCAAAATCTTGCTTTGCGATGTTTTTTCGGAAGGTTTTGACTCTGTTCAGAGGTTGTGAGCTGATTGTGTTCCATCGTTGCGGCTTCAGAATAGACTACCCATATGCCACACTACTTTTCCTTTTGCCGATGTTCTGTTCTATTTTTCTCTGACGTTGATTAGTCTATGGATTTTTTGGACTGTATAACTTCCGTCGTTACGTCCATGCAACATACTAACTGTCTGATGTTGTAGTAGACCTGACCTCTAATATTTTATCTCATCGACTTTGGTTTGTGCTCTAGAGCCCCTAGACCATGGGTCACCCATCGTTGCGGCTCCAAAGTAGACTAACCGATCGATGCCAAGTGTTCCGATTCCCTGATGGGGTTTTTATATGCTCGTTTCCTAACCATTTTCCTGCCATTGTTATGAGCTTGTAATTGGTTTCATGAATGACGAAATGTGCTTTGTTTTTATCAAGTTGAGATTTTCATGTTGAAAACACAGTCCCGGGTTTTACTTTCAATACTCATTTTATTGGTATTATGGTTTATGTTTTATTGAAAATAGTTTGGATAAATGATGAGTTTTCTGTTGATCACAGATAGACATAGGAAATTTTCTCAGATCCATTTGAAGATTACTGCGGTGAAGAAGATGCAGCTAGAGGACAAAGCATGCTAAAGCATAAAGAAGCTGAGTTGTTGCTCAAGAAAAAAATTATAATAAAGTTCTGAAGAGGGAGCAAGGAATGGTAGAGCATAATCATTAAAGAGCAAAGGCTTAGGCTTCGGAAGTTCGTCAGTTACCAAGCTATTCCCATTTTTATAAAAGTTTTTATCTGAAACATAACGTTGAATCATGAGCATTCACAAAATGACAAAACTATGAGATTAAAACGGTTGGGGGGAAACCCAAAGGTTTTGATCTGGTTCTTGTATAAATATACGAAAGTTAGAGGGTGGGGGGTCTTTTTCCCAGTGACACTTGTGAAAAAAATTGTTGTAAGAGGAATTATTTCATTTTGCAATAATACAATTACAATTTTTCCTGTTGGAGGAAGTGTTGTGTGGAATGTTCAAATGTGGTGAAATAAACAATGTTGAAGGGGAACTATTTTGTTTTCATCTATGTTTCATTAACTGTGAGATCGTTCTAACTTTCTAAACCTATGTTCTTGTATGAATGTTCTCTGGTTTATTTTATGATAATTTCCACTATGAGTAATGGATGTTTTAGCAGACGATGAGCTATCTTGTTGTGCATATCTCTATTTATGTTGATGTGTTTTGATTCTAAGAACAACTATCTATGATTTATCTTAACATATGAGCAGTAATACATTACTTATTGAATGATAATCTTGCTCCCCAGGGACAGCTTAGGTAGTCTTGTTTTCTGCTGTGTGTATGATTTAGATGCAAGTGAGTTTAAGACGAGAGGTAAGAACCTGCGCATAACATTGTGATTTCTCCCCGTATTCTTTCTCAATCTACATGTTAGAAAGGCACTTGCATATCATACTTAAAGTTAAAAATACAAAAATATACACAGTGGACCATGCCGCAACTGATAAAACCCTTTATTTTTGTTACTTGACCTACGGTAACCGGACCACAAACCGGATGGATTCCCAATACCAAACAGTCACTGGCTAGTTGGGAACATTGATTGGGGAGAATCCCTTGCTGTTGTTGCCTGCGAATTTCCAGGCCACAACACATTCATTAGAAGACAAGATCTACATTCAGTTGTAGATGATGTGGTCATGGATTCATTTGTGGATGATCCAGCTGGTCGATTTTATGGACCCTCCTTGTTAAGGGGGAGTAGGCTTATGAGGATTGCATCATCCTTAGACCTATGTCCCAAAGGGATAGGGATTGATCATTTGACAAATAGATCATGTGTAATGCAAGTGGTGTTGTGGAAAAGGATCGAGAATATCTAAGTGATGCTGCAAAGGATTAAGAAGATCAAAGTGTTGATGTAAAGGATTGACAAGATTGAAGTGTTGTTCCAAAGGATTAAGACGATAGAAGTGCTGCTACAAAGGATCGAGAATATCGAAGTGTTTCCCTAATGTATCGAGAAGATCGAAGTGCTACTACAAAGGATCGAGAAGATCGAACTGTTGTTATAGAGGATCGAGAAGATTGAAGTGCTACTTTAAAGGATCAAGAAGATCGAAGTGCTGCTACAAGGGATCGAAAGATCAAAGTGTTGCTGCAAAGAATCAAGTGATCGATTATTGCAAAAGATGAAGACTCGGTTCTGTAGAAGATGATGTTCCAATATTGAAGTTAATGAAGATATTCTAGTAATTGCTCCATTTGTTGATGATTGTTGAAAATTTCTTATGATGTATAGATGTATTACCTTGATACTGCTGAACATGCTCTCTCTCTCATTACTCCTATAGTTGATGATGTTGTTGTTAGTAGAATACCCTTCTCGTTAATGGGGAGTGTTGAAATATTGTAACTTCAAAGAATATTCGAAATGAATTTTACTAATGTACCCCAACGAAGATGTCTTATTCCTCTGTCAGGATGTTACCATTTTATTTGGTCATCATAGATTCATGAGGTATAATCTCCATTGTAAGTTGTGTCAATAGTACTCTAATGAGTATAATATAATACTGTTTTGAGTCTTCCTAGGTGAATTTGGCCTAGATAGTTTAGTGGGGTAGATTTGTTTGGTTAAAAGTCAAGTGACAAAACAAGTATAAATAGATGAGTTGTGTTCCTCATTTAGACACAAACACTCACTTTTGTATTGTGCATAGGAGAGAGAGAGAGACATAACAACAAGGAGGAGGATCACCTATTTTGGGTGTTTATCTTATAAATCTTATACAAAGGAAGTTTTGTTGGGTTTTCTTCCCCTTGAGGGTTTCCTAGGATAAATCTGTGTCTATGTTGTGATTGTCTTTCTTCTAGTGATTCTGCATATGCTATTATTGTGAATTTGGATTAAACACTAATGATAACTAGCTAAGCATATGAAATCTTAACAAGCCTTTGGTCGCATCAGACTACATAAACTAGATAAGTTCCTTTTAGTGATTGTGTTATTATTTGATCAAATGATGATAGTTTCTATAGAGATATATACTAATTTTTGTGCTGACATAATAGAGCATGCAATAATATAAATAAATCTTTCATTTTGTAATATTTGAAATGATAGTAACTTTGAAAGAATGTTATTATTTTAGTTATCTCTTAAGCAATGCTTAGAATGTATATAATGTTTAGAATGTTTGGTATAAATTCATAGATGGACCTCCTTTCCATTTATGAATTTATCTTTGGTCATGTCCCTTTCCTTATTGTTATCTTTTGTACTTAATGTTAAAGTTCTATTCATAGATTGTTCGTTTAATTGTGTAATTGATTAGAGTTTTCAAGAGGATAAAACTGGTCCTTTTATTTATGATTTATGATTAGAGTAGGGTAAACTATAAATGAATAATTGGAATGCCCTTGGGAAAAAATTACTCTTTTATGAAATTAAAGTTAATATGTGTTATATGTTTAAAGTCACATAGTCATAACAATTCATATAAGTATGCTTCAAGTGTTAGGTTCGGTATACTTCCACTCGTATTGAAATATGTTCAAATGTATATACAAGATTTTTATTTGTATTATTTACCATTATATATCCAAATCCTAGGCTCTATCAAGCACTGAGAGGGATCAAATATCTCGAGGTGCAAACCTCTTCTTAAGTATTGCACTCAATGAGATATCAGTTTTGGTGTTTCATATATATAGCCATTGATTTGATTCAAACTAAAAGACATCTTTTTATTTAAAGTCGACATATATTATTTTTATTATTAACATTTAATATTATATATGGCCAACATATAATATTTTTTATTTTGTTAGCAGCGAACATTACAACATCTCCCCCTTACATGATTTTAAAACCATTAGCAAGGCCCTCCTAAAACAATGGGTTGTTTAGGCCTTGCACATGGTCTTAAAACCATTTCCAAGGCCCTCCTAAACCATGTACAATAAAACCATGGGTTGTTTAGGAGGCCTTGCACATGGTTTTAAAACCATTTGCAAGGCCCTCCTAAACCATGTACAATAAAAACCATGGGTTGTTTAGGAGACCTTCCACATGGTTTCAAAATTATGTGCAAGGCCAACATATTTTTTTATTATTATTATTTTGTTAGGTAGCAACATTACAACATCTCCCCCATATTGTGTTGTTTTTCTCACCGATATTTTTTTGGCAGATAAATGAATTTTTTATTTTTTATTGTTTTGTTAGGTAGGAACATTACAACATCTCCTCCATATTAGGTTAATTTTGTGGCCTTAGTAACAAAATATCGACAAACGTTACAAGATCTCCCTCATGACAAACATTACAAGATCTCCCTCATATTGGGTTGTAGAGTGCCTCTCGACCCAATGATAATGGTATGATCAAAAGAAGGTTCTTATTTTAGTTACTTTATATACGAAGTGTTTGGGAAATATAAAATAATTAGTTGTTTGTAGCTTTTTATAATGATATAAAAAAGCTTCTAAAATCAGAATAACTTTGTTTAGGGTAAATTACAGATTGGTTTATCATTAAGTATGATTTAAATGTAAACTATATATGAATAATTGGAATGTCCGTGGGAAAAAATTAGTCTTCTATGAAACTAAAGTTAACATGTGTTATATATTTAAAGTCACCTAGTCATAACAATTCATATACGCATGCTTCGAGTGTTAGGTTGGGTATACTTCCACTCGTATTGAAATATTTTCAAATGTATATACAAGTCCTTCATTTGTATTATTTATGATAGTGGTATGATCAAAATAAGGTTCTTATTTTAATTACTTTTTATAAGCAATGTTTGGGATATATAATAAATAGTTTATTCTAGTTTTTTAATAATGGTATAAAAAGCCTCTAAAATCAGAATAACTTTTTTTAGGGTAAATTATACCTTGGTCTATTATTAAGTATGAATTGAATGTATTAAGTATGATTAAATGTATTGAAAAAAAAGAAAGTTTTGTCTCACGGTAAATTATAGCTTGCTTTATCCTTAAATATGATGGGAATGTATTAAGAATGATTTAAATGTATTGAAAAAAGAAAAAGGGAGTTTTCAGAGTGATTCACTTTACGTAATATATCATTGTAACAATTGTATATCCTATATGGTTCCCAAGTCTTTGATAAAGTATGTTTGTGTTATTCTTATGTTTCCAGGGTTGATTATGAAAAGTGATTACATTTTTCAAAGAATGTTAATAGTAAGTATATAATATGTGCATAATGTTGATATTAGAATAGTACTTATCCAATAAACACCATTAGTCGTTTGTATAAATTAAAAGATACTATGTGTGTCGATAAAAATTGAGGGTATGATTATTTGGCTATGAGCTAAAGTGTGTTTCACAACTTTCACATAAGAGAATATTATTGAAATTAAGTAATTGTGTAAGATTTGTAGGAAGACTCTACCGCTACGAATAACCTTACTCCTTATCCTTGAGATAATTAAGGACAAATTACGGATAAACTTATTTTCATAGTAGTAAAAGATTGAATTGGTAGAAAGTCTTTGACATGATCTTATGACATTGAATATTATTAATGGGAATAAATATACGGACTCAAATGGTAAGTGAACTAAGTTACCATACTTCTAATCTCGATTGGGTAAGCGAGGATAATAGAAAATGGCTCTATACTATTGACCATACTATTGAATAATAATGGTAAGAACATCTACACATATTGCAAAGGTAATATGTTGTAATTAAAGGCATGGTCACCATTTGGGTATGAACTCTTAAACCATTATTTAAAAAAAAGTAATTGTTGAATTAATTTACATCTATTGTGTAAGAATAATATTACGGAGAATTGAATTGATGTAATGTTTAAGTATTCATTGAGGTTATACACTTTAAGCTAGAAACATGTACTCTCTTAATTATTATATCGTTATATAAACAATGAGTATAACCTAAGTGGTTTGTTGAATAAACTCCACCCAATTTCTGAAAATAGTA
Source organism: Pseudotsuga menziesii (assembly GCA_001517045.1). NCBI lineage: Eukaryota > Viridiplantae > Streptophyta > Pinopsida > Pinales > Pinaceae > Pseudotsuga > Pseudotsuga menziesii. The sequence continues at coordinate 33,151 of LPNX010659449.1, read as the reverse complement.
ATGAGGATTTTCGGTACATAACAATGGTATCAAAGAAGAGTAACAACACTATGACCTAATGGACTTGCATATGTGCATACAAGTTGTGTACTCTATGAACTATCATTCATTTAAATTCCAAAATTGTTTGTAGCAATTGTTACTTTATCAACATCCATGCTATATAAAAAGAATGGTTTAAGTTGATTAACTAGAATGTTTTTATTGATCATAGAGAACATAGATTAAATGTTATGATTGAAGGTGTAATCATGTAAAGGGATTCCAGAAGCTTGCAGCATTTAATTGAATGCACAATGGAAATGAGATTGTGCTTAAAAGTTGAGTAATAGGATATGTTGTGTGTCGAAAATCGTGATAGATAAATGCTTCTGACAACACATTATGTCCATAGCTAGACATCTGACCTGATCCTAGAGTAACTTCATCAAGTAGTGAAAGGCACAACTATTTGAAATAATGATAATTAGTTCACATAATAATGATGAATGTAAATGAGTTTGTATGTTATGGCTAGCCGTTAGAACTTGAGATAATGATTGGCATGACAATGAAGTAGGTATGCATAGAAGCAACTAGTGAGTACCTTATGTTATATAAATTTATAGAGGATTGAGATTGTAACATAATCTGTAAATCCTAAGGAATTATGTAAGAAGAATAGAATGCATTTACTACATTGGTGAAATGCAGTTTTAATGTAGATTAGCATGAATATGTAGTGAAAGCTCGTACTATTTTATAGTTAAAATATAATGGTAAAGTACAATGCAAATTTAAATAATGATATATGCAATGTCTTCATGTGGGGACCAGAGGAAAGGAAAACATCATAACCTATCTTTACACCCACAAGTTGAATAAGTTTACCATATATGCATAACATTGCTAAACCTAAATTTGAATTTGATAAAAAGGATAACTAACATGGTTGATTTGATTATGTGCTTGAAGAGGCATTGTTGATCACAACATTGTGAGTATGTGTCTAAATTTAATTTGTTGCAATATTGAGAAGTCAATAACATGTTAAGTTTATCAAAATTACCCTTTTTTTATGGAATACAATATGGGAGTAATGCCCAATATAGGGGCATTATATAGTAAAGCCATTGGTAGCACTAGAAGTTTAGTATGTATTCAAACATGTAACAAAGTATGGTATGAATTGTGCTTAATATGTTGAAGAAAAAGCAATTGATAGATAAGATGCAAATCAACAAAAAATGCATGCAAGTATAGGTAACTAATAAAAATGTTTAGTTATGTCAAGATATAGTATATGGATACACTTTGATTTTTGCAAGAATACATGTGCTGAAATAGTTAATGCATTGGGATTATGCAGATGGACATTGTGTTGCATATAGATTGTGCATTGTGTATAACATTGGTGTTTAAATGCACCAAATTAAAAACTTGTTTCTATATTTTACTTCTTTCTTTATATTATTTTGACAAAAGAGATTATGATGTCAGTAACTTCTTGAAAGAAGTTGTGAGTGTAATATGTAGGTACACCTGGTTGCAAGAAGTTTCACCAAACTTAAATGAAGATAATGTGAAGTAATACATGAGGTAATATCTTGTTGTATGAGTTATAATTCAATGAATATTTTTGAAAATATACTAGGTTTCTATTAAAAGTTGATCAAATAATAGTAAATTGCATGAATGATTTATTTATTCCAATTATATATTTCACAAGAAAAATAATAGGAAACAAATTGGTAGATTTGAATTCATATTGAACACTTGAAAAAATTAAATGCAACATTTCTCAAAATGTTAGGTTTGAGTAGATGTCATATTTATGTTAAATCAATTAAATTAGAAAAGATATAAGGTATAAATCAAAAGAATTGAAATATTATTGAAATGATTTACACCTCTTTTACAAGGTACTAGAAGTGTTGAAATATTAAATTGAAATACAATGTTTAGACGTTGACGATGTTGAACATATGTTCTAGAAAAATAAATGTGAAATAATCAATACACAGAATGCAAAGCTATTTGTATCGAAATGAAAAAATGTTATGCTGTGAATGGTAAACATGGGGTGGTGTGAAATAATCAATACACAGAATGCAACGGTATTTGTATCAAAATGAAAAAATGTTATGATGTGAATGGTAAACATGGGGTGAGCCAGGAACGATACATGTATCAATGTGAACTTGGGTAAGTGAGCCCCTGGTGGTTTGTAAAAAGAGAAGATGTTCGAAGAGATACATGGCAAGAGATGATTGTTTTCTAAAATTATTTATTATATGTCCGATGTGACAAGCATTCATTTGGAATAATCACAGGGAATGAGTTATGGAGTTTTGAATACAATGTTTAAAGTCTTGGAGGACTTAATGTAATCATTGATGTTGAGTTGGAGCATCAATGTTAAAGGATAAAGTATGTTATACCAATTTGTAAGAGGTAACCTGTCACATACCCCAATTTTGTAAAATAATGCTAATTATTTTAATTACATTTCCTAAGACATTATGTTAAATTTAATGTAAAGTAGGAACTGATGACTCAGCAGAGTCAAAAGAAGTGGAATGTAATTCTAAATATTTTATTATTAATAAATAAAAATGGAGACAACAGCATTGGGAGAGATGTTAATAAGAGGTTACTGGTCAAACTGGTGGATGGAACTAGGTGGAGGGAAAAAGACAAGTGGCGGCATCCTCAAACACTTCCTAAGTTGCAGGTGGCAACTTCCCTATAATTGGGGTCATGATCCCCCAAGAAAGTGGGATCAGAGCAGGTGGCTCAATAAATGACAACTAACCCAAAAAGACCTAGGCAATCTTTTAAAAGTACCCAATGAATAGAGCTGAGGTTGCTCAGATATTTCCAGAGAATAATAATTCAGGAGAATGCTATTCAGGAATTTCATTGGGGAAAAAGGGGAAAACAATAAGGAAGTTGTCTTGAGAAGAATGCTCCAGTAAACTTGGTTGTTACAGCTTGTTAGCTGGGAGAACTTACTGATAAGTTTAGATTTGATACTGAGTTTGAAGACTGGTGTTTGACTATTGCTGCACCTAGTTCCAGCCAGGGAGACCAGAGCAAGCTCGGGGGTCCTGAGGAGTCACTGTTTGAGCGCTCTCCAAGAGTTGGTAGGGAGGAATAGCCTCCCATTGCTGTTGTTGTACAAGTTTAAACAGGTTCTGTCACTTAACTGTCTTTGTTTTAATAACTATGGTTGAATGTTATGTTTGTAGTTTATGATATAAATATTTAGCTGGTTTAGTGATGTAAATTCTTTTAGTTTATCAGTCATAAAATCTGTTGATGAAAAATAAGAACCCACTATGTTTTCCCTCATCTGGGTTTTACAAGACTGTACTCCAGCACATGGGTAAAAATTAAACAAGGATAGCATGATGAGATTGCAGAATAGTAGATTGTTTCTTATCTATTTTCAGAAAAGATATTTTACTGATAGTTGTGTGAGTTCATAGTTAAAAACTATTTTCTTGTACAGTATTTACCTTCAGTAGTCCTTTTATTTTCAAACAAATAGAATAATATAATAGTCGTACTGAAGTAAGGTTAGACTAGGTATACTTGCGGTTTAAGCCTTACAAATGTTTTCTTCCAGTTTAAAGAATTTAACTTCTATATGTTGAAATAACAACACTGAAAGTAGGAGTAATTAAATATTATTTAAAATCTACCCTTAGACCAAACTGTGTTAAATCTTATGTAAGATTAATGATGTAATCTTTCTCATTATATTTTTTTTCCTTTCTCAGACTAATCTCGAACAATATCTAGAGCTGTTATTCTATTTTTCATAAATTGTAAAGAAATGCTACTATATATATTTATACAAGATAAATCCTAAGTAGTATTATTTGATCTATTATATATACATATACAGATATCATAACCAAACAGACAAACTAAATATTAACAGAACTTATTTAAGTACTTAGTATAATTGGCACAAGAAATAGATAACATAATACTTTAAAATAAACTAAATATTAACCATGGAAGCATTGGTATTCTCACGAGAGATAATATCTTTATTGTATTAATAACAAATAACTTCTATTACATACAATATAAGAGTATTATCATTGTTGAACTTAGAGTAATGTTCTTATTACATTAATTGCAAAAACCTGAACTATTTATCCTTTCTGTACTACGAGGTAAATACACAGTACTTAAAGAACATTATTTAAAATAAAATAAAAATATAAGACCCTATATAAACTAAAGGGGTATAAACTATATATGTTAACATTTAGAATCTCTTAATAACTAGTAAGTCAAGGTATTAATCAGGTACAAAATCATTGACAGTAAATTTACAAAAGAAATATCAAGAGTAAAAATTAAATGCATATCTGTACAGGAAATAAATGCCAGAATGGAAGAATGCTCGACCTTCGAGCTTAACTATAATTATATAAAACATAACTGGAAAACCCTCATAATTGCAGAAGCGCGGTGTAATTAACAGTAAGTTTTGAGAATACATTAACAACAGGTATTTTCTAAACTGAAAACAAATTACTATTACTCTATATACTTATAAAAGAACCTAAGCAGAACTAGCAACAAAAGTAATAAGTATTACAGGAAGAATAACTTTGTTATTATAATAAGTGATAATTAATATCCTATTAATTACTTATAAAGATAGTATTATGAGGAAATCACAGTAATCCATTAATCTATTTTTGGTAAAACAAAAATATATTATAGATCCTGTACCCAAGGTTGCACTGTCAGTTACTTAAAGAATGTTATTAAAACATTAATACTTTATAATTCATAAAGCATAACTATTATAACAATTTATAAAATTCTTTGAGTAAATAAATAACCCAATATATTATTAATGTACATGAAAACCCTACGTGTTAATACCATAAATATTTTATAGAAAGTAAACTAGGTATTTATCGAATTTACAGGAATCAGAGGTATCCTAACTCAGATAGGCTCAACAAGCCGAGCTTACATAATGTATTGTTTCAAGACTATACAGTAAACAAAATATATAACTCAAGAAAATTGTATGGACAGCTTATAGCTCCAAGTTCAGGGTAAACCCTGTCAAAATTAAAGGTACGCATTGAGGTTCATCAAAAGGAAGGAGTTTTATCTCCTTTATACCACACGGCTACAAACATGATAAACAAAATAAAGCTTATACAGCCTGTACAAACATTAATATATATGTATACTTTACACAATAATCAAGTGAAGGACCAAAACCACAGTTTCGGCTATAGCCAAAGACCCCCATGCTAAACGAAGAGATGAAACTCTTTTAACAGCGTCTAGGTTCATTAAACTGAACCAAGGTAACTACGAGGGTTACAAACCACGAAGGCAAATCCCATGACTTCCCTAAAGGACCAGCAAGGAGGAAAACTCCATGGATAAAACCAGGCTTACCGGGAGTAGCCAGCCGTTGAAGTATCGCACCTTCCACGCCAAGGAGAGAAGGCCAACCCTGTAAAGAAGGAAAAGCATATTATTAAAAACCTTGCCAAAATGTTGTTTGTTTAATTTAATTCTTTTAAAAGAAAAACAAAGGATAACCCTATACATTACCTTAATGTTTTACGGAAATTTGACCTCTGAAGAACAGCAACATGACCATTGCTATGAGGAAAATAGAACCCTTCATTTACAGCAAAAGAGAAAGAGTTCGCTAGAACGATAGGTAACGATTCACGACGGAGGACGAGTCACCAAGTTAAGGCAATGACCTACATAGTAAAGAGTTTGGGCAATGGGTGCAAATGGTGAAACCCTAAGAGAATCAACATTGCTCAACATTTAAACAACAAGTTGTTCATCACCGTATTTTCCTCACAATGTAGTAGATGAGCCCATGAGGAGCTTAACCAGCATATTTACTGCTACTAGACAGTGCAAGCAATGGAGCGGACAAAGAGGTTTTTGCAGAGCGGCCGGAGGCCTGAAGGTAGTGGAGGAATGACAATTTAGGGTTTGAGTCAAACCTTTTTAACATGCCAATACATGGCTGGAAAGATCCCACGTAATCCTTTTAATAATTGGCATGCAGTGGGTAGGAACATTATAGTTCCACGAGCAAGATCTCCAATGATTTTGCAACCCAAATCATATTGTGGAGGTTCTACAAGGTTCGACACACCATAGTCAACCACCTGCATATAAAATCAATCATGTAAACATTAGAATGATGTTTGGAAAAATATTTTAACGTAGAGTTTGTTATTTGTTTGGTTTAACACATATACGTATGGAGGATTGTATTGATTGTTAATAAGATACAAGAGCAAAGGGAAATAATAGTTTACCATGGTGCGTCTTGTATATAAATCTATTTTCTACATTATATATTGCCCTAGTTCACAAATGAAGGTATTAGTAAAGGAGAATAATAGTATAAAGACTACAGAATTATAATAATCAAGTTAAGTGAAAATTTGATCATGATTATGGTTTTTATCTTGACTTTATGATAATCCATTGCATTTAAAATAACAACCCTATTAGTAGTTATAGAATCATTTTATGACAAATAGTCTTTTTGTTAAATTCAAGCTCAAGGTTTATGAAAGATATGATAGAGTCATTATATGATAATTAGCTTTTGTAAGTTAACTTCCTTTGCTTGATAGTATAGTTATGAAAATCATAAAGTGATTTTGAGTATAATAAATCTGGAAATGATCTATAAGTTTACCATCTAATCATTTACCATGGAATAGAAATAGTATCCCAAACAATACAGATCTTTAAATACTAAAGGAAGACTTTAAAAGTGACCTGTGTCAATGTAGTAAACCTTTTTCTTGAATTAAGAAAAGTATAAGTTTGGTACTTAAACCTCCTCATCTTTTTTACTATTTCTAGTTGCCAATTCAATCATGGCGTGATCCAGTATTTATGAACAATTAAAATTAGATCTTTGACGTTGTGACCCTGCCATACTTACTGTGCTAAATAAGTAATATTTATCACATTTACACTTGCATTTAGTAAGTACATCAAATGGTTTAGTATTCCATAGAGATATTAAATCCTGCTTTCATGAAGAAAAAAAAATAGCTGTCATCTTTACGAGTAGAGTTCAATTTTCTAACAGCAAGATCTTAAAAGGAATCACAGTTAAAGATTTACCTTTATAAACTTGAGAAATCTGACTAGCATGTATATTCTTATACTGAATTAAATTTTGTACAACGAATCTCTATTGAATACTTTAGAAATTCGTTAGCAGCACTTGAACATATTACCTGTATATCTGTAAGAGAAGGAAAACTTATGCATTAGCTCGGAAGCTAAGTAAGCCCAGTTTTTCATGACAGTCCCACCTTGTGGTCACAAACAGAAAACAATCAGTAACTGAAAAGAAACTATTCTTTAAGAAAGGCATAAGCAACAGATAATTTCAGATAAAGAATGTGGTAATTTATAACTAATTAAATGATTAGTTAACTGCATTTATGTTAATGATATGCATTTAAAAAATTTTAAATTTTTTTGGAAAATTTGGGGTTTTGACATAACCCTTTAGAAGAATGAAATTGATGAAAATAAGATAATAAAATCTCTTACCTACTAACAAAAGTGATGCCCTGTCTAAAAAATTATCCTAATAAAAACAAACAAACAATAATAAAGTAAAAAACATGTGAGTGATGATGTCAATACCTATTATGACCAAGTGAGTATTGGTTTGGAATTGCTTCCACATCGCAAGAATGTTTGTGTGAAGGACTAATAAGGCCAATCATGGATTGGCTCAGCATTTGATTTCGCTAAGAAACTATGGGGATACGTGAATTGTATGCACATCCTTAAGATAAGAGGTAGAAGATACACCTGAAACTATATTATAAACTAAAAGAGTATCGTCCTTGTGTTGGATGGGGCATGTTGCATTTGCAAGTTGTTTCAAGTCCTAGAAAACCTCAAAGGAAACACAAAGAGGTCTTGGAATGCACTATAGTATAAGATCATAATCCATGTAATCATAGTTGTGGATGAGCAATAGGAATAGGCCCATGATGAATGACCATGGGAATGTTTTATGCTCATGGATTGAACTACCTATATACACATTTGTACTTGTAAAATGTGTATTCGTATTTTTATTATAAGTATGTTATGCTCATGTTATGATTAGGTTATGCTTATATGTTACAGTTATGTTATTAAATTTGATATGATTCATGTTTATGTTGAAGACCAAGTTGAAAATGACTAAGAGTACTTGGAAAAAGTACTACCATGCTTGAGGTATGGATGATGATGTTATATATGGAAAATTTATGTTCCATGAAAAGAAATATTTGAATATTCTATCTTAACACTAGTACAAAATGAGGAATTAGCTACTAGGTGACTAAAAATTCTAGTCACCACAGGTTTTCCAAGTGATTTACTACTAAATATGAGCAATTTTGATTGACTCAACTATGAACAACTAAAATTAATGACTAATTTAGTCACCAGTTAACAAATATGACTAGATAATAAGTGACTGAGTTAAAAATGACTAAAATAAATGACTAATTTAGTCACGACATAAAAAATGACTAGCTAGAAGAATATGAATTAGTCATTTATGTTAGTCATTTTTAATTGTGTCATGGAAAATTGCAAATTTGGCAATGAAGTGTAATTTTTGTAAGCTGTCTACCTTCTATTAGTAATATTAGTGCCATGCACCTCGATCTTCATAGATCCAACAAAGCAATTGCATGAACTTTTACCTTATGGGGGCTTTTATGGTTCGCAAAAAAAATAAATTCTCTAGCTTTTTATTTTTGGCGAATCAAAGGTTATGATAATTGATTGGGCCAGAGGTCTCACCAAGTTGCAGTCACTAAGTTATATATGATTGTTGGTTGAAAAGGATTGGGCTCCTATATAAAGAATTATTTTATTTCTTTATCCTTCAGGCACCTGTACAGGGAGTTCAATTCTAACGCGGACCTACTGTGTTGAATACTTAGGCTAAGAGGACAAGATTTACAAGTATTAATTTGTCTGAATCTAAGAAGATGCTTGAAGACACATCTAAGAAGAGTAAATGGAATTGGAATTTAGGCAATTCTAAACATGGTGATGAGATTGGTGTCGGTGGACAGAAATTGAAACTGACAAATATTGGTATTGAGCTTCACGTTGGGTCTCCACTGCCTTCAGAATGACATCAATGTTTAGATCTGCAGGTTTGTTCTGTGTTTTTCTTGATTATCTATTGTGTTTTTTTTCTATTCATGTTTTTTTTCTTTTTTGTGGATGTGGTGGAGATGAAATGGCTAGATCATAATTCCCTTACAGTAACAGAGGAATATTGCTACACCTGCAGATGCACTATAATAGGCCATAAGGATCAAATCTATTATTGTATATCCTGTGATTTTCACAAGTTGTAGCCCCAAAAATAGGTCAGACCTGCCCAGGTTCATAATAATATTGCTATGTTTACAGATAAAACTCGGGAACTAGCAATTCAAGGGTTGGTAGACCAAAAATGTTATGTATAGGATTTCAGACTAAAGGTTATACTATGTAAGAATTTCCTCGTTTCAAGGTTCAAGGGAGGGACCTGGACTCTTTACTTTCCCTACGGAACCCCTTCCAGAAACACGTACGAGAGGAGTTGTGCAAGTCTTTACCTGCTGTTGCACCTCTTTTTTTGTAGTAAAGTATAATGCTTTCCCAAATACTAAAACTGCATAATCTGCTTAATATTGTTATATTTGTAAGATTCATGAGCAGCCCCCACGAATTGTAAGACTCATTGATTAACTTTGGGGATTACAACAATCTCATACGGAAATAAGCCTTCCATTACTCGAAGAATCCAACCAGCTTTTAACAGACTAATTCAGAATATATACAAAAGGAGAAGGAAACTAAATATAGAATTAGAAAGTTAATTCCTAAATTTATGCTAACAATCTGACAGCTTCACAAGATATCCTAAATGAATTCAACTGCATTCTATCCTATTTCTAACTTAACTCTTCCATTGACAGCAAAGCTAACTCGATTCTTTCCAGAACTAGTTCACTAAATTGATTACCACTAACCTAATTAATA
>LPNX010659449.1:0-14015 GCA_001517045.1 Pseudotsuga menziesii | reverse complement strand
GCATTTAGATATTAAGGTTGCTTTGCTGTTCTAATGATATGCTGATGTCGTTGTCTGGAAACATCAGTCTGCTAGAACCAATTCTTGTGATGTTTGATGTAATCATTTGTGGATTATGAAGTTGAATCATATAACACCATGCTACTATTTCTTTATCTTTTACCTTTAAATAAGCAATTCAATTGGTTGATGGCATTGTACATTGTGTTACAGGCTGCAATTGAGACTGCATCATTTTCAAAATATGCTGGCTTTACAGGTGTTCGGCTTGGGTGGACAGTTGTCCCTAATGAGCTTCGATTCTCCGATGGATCTCCTGTTGCAAATGATTTCAACCGAATCATGTGCACTTGTTTTAATGGGGCATCTAATATTGCACAAGCTGGGGGATTGGCTTGCCTTTCTCCAGAAGGGTTGAATGAACAAATATATTGGGGAGAGTAGATATTGCAATGTTATGGACATGAATGCAGGTCTTGGTGGCTTTGCAGCAACACTTACATCCTACAAAGTTTGGGTTATGAATGTTGTCCCAACCATTGCAAAAAAGAATACACTTGGTGTGATATATGAAAGAGGCCTTATTGGAATTTATCATGACTGGTATGGTTACCCTTCATTTCTCTTTTAATTTTTGGAAGGCTTTAATTTTTGTTATAGAAATATAAGCTATAGTTGGAGGACCACAATTCACAACAATGTACATGCATAATTATGTCAATAGGTGAGTTAGGAACATAAATCAAGTCTACCTCAAGTTTCGAGCTAAAACAAATGGACTTTGAGAAACAAGATAGCAGGTGAACAAACTTGGTTTCTCTAGCAAGTTTACAAAGGCTAATGGTGAATATTAATTGTGAAATACATCCCTGAGCTGGTTAAGATTATTAATGACAACTATATATATGCACGGGTGGCAAAGTTTGGTGATAAGTCCTGTATTTTGTTTTTGCAATGATTTATGGAGTTTGAGGATATGCCCTTATTTGAAATCCTTATGGCATGCTTAGGTGGCAAGCTGGGGTGCATAACTTTTGAAGAGAAATGTTTTGACCATGTCATTTGCACCAAGGGATTCAAAGCCCAAGTGCAGTTTTCTTTGGAGCGAGGCGTGTCTGCTGTGATTGGTGTAATTGAAACACAGCAGCTTCCTTACCCTTCCCATAGTAGGGATCGAAACTTCGAGTTTTGCGAAATCATCCAACGCAGCTCCTTCTTATTTACAATTCTCCATTGCGTAAATGACTACTTTCATAAATACTAGTTACTGGTAAGTTGTAATAGTAATAATTATGTAGTTTGTAGATTGATATCTATCATAAATTTGTTTGAATATCATCATTTTCAAGCAATAACAACTTCTTAAAGGGTGCTAGCTCAATGGTAGAGCGCCTGCCTAATTATAGGCAGGAGGTTGGTGGTTCGATTCCTCTATGCCCTATCATAAATTTGTGACTACAAAAACGACTAAATTCACATATATACGACTATTAGTAGCTAATTTCTCGTATCTTAGTCGTATTTAGCTTAGTCATTAATATGTTAACATATAGTAGTTTATTTAGTCATATATTTGGTCATTAATGGTTGCAATCAGTGACTAAATCAGTGACTAAATCAATGATTAACTCAGTGACTAAATCAATGACTAAATCTGTGACTAAATCAATGACTAAATCATTAACTATCAATGACTAAAACAATGACTAAATCATTGGCTATCAATGACTAAAGCATTGTCTATCAATGACTAAATTATTTTCTATCAATGACCAAATCAGTGACTAAATCAGTGACTACTAAGTCAAGCTATTAATGACTAGTGAAATACGACTAGCTATAAGATAGTGGTAATTTGCTACTATTAGTCACCGACTCAAAAATAGTCATTTATAGCCTGATTTTAGTCATTTTTTTAGTCATTAATTTCTCATTTTCTACTAGTGTAAGCTATGATTTATATATATCGTGTATGTTTGATAAATATTGCAGGTGTAAGAAGATTAGAAAGTGAAGCTTTGTAAGTACAATTGAAATCTAAAAGAGTTTCTTAAAAAAGGCGGCAATAAGATATCATAAAGGAAATTATTATTTATTTTCCTCTTCACTTTGAATAATCATCTATATATATGTTTTATGGTGAAATTCTAGAAATAATTTTCATTTCTTGTGTAAAATACAAGTTTTGAAAGGCAAAGAACCTTAAATACATCAAAGCAGAGATGTTGAAGATAAATAAGTTTGAAAAATAAAAAGTAAAAATCGAATTTTTTTATTTCACAAAGAAAATTGAAAGTTGAAGACAAAGTTTTGAAGGGCACACACACTAAGGACATTTTTATTCTTAAGGGGAAATGATGTAATACTCCTCTACTACCCTGATTATTTTGTAAGAGAAATACAAATGTCAATTTACAATGTACAAGTTCTTGGTGAGGAGCTCAAGGCCAAGACCCCACAAATAAAGCATTGTAAGTATTGTTCTAAATTTCCTAAGTTGTAAATTGAATTTGTAGGCTTAAGAGACTAAATGGATTGATGAAACTAAATCATAGGAGAAATGCAATACAATAAGAGAATAGGTTGAATGGATGGGGAGGCACGAGTTTGATGATGGGTGTCATCTTGGTGCCATGGGCACTCGAAGAAAATTGGATCGTGATGTTCATTTGATGACTTTAGGTTTATAAGTGTCATCCTAATTTATATTAACCCAAAATAATACTAAGTATATGTCTTATCTAGATTATTATTATACTTATCTTAATTTCAGAAAGGACACCAAAAAGTATCATTTAATGCTCTTAAATGAAAAGAAGCTAAGGTCTTTCCTATGTTACCGATGAATTCTTAACAAAATTACCTAGGAGGAACACAATTATAAACATCGTTAATTATAATATGGATATATCATATTATTTTCAGGTCTCCAATTAAATAATTTCAAAATAAGACTACTTCAAAATAATGTTCCACCAACCTACTAGTTCCCTAAGTTGAGATGGAGACATAAATTTTGTAATAAGGGGATATGGGACCCAAATGGAATTTGGTTTACCCTATTCACATTTAAATGGGTCACATAAATGATAAATTCTAAGAACATAAGGTGGAATGGGTCATGAAGACATTTAGAATCTTGTGTAGCCTTTGGATGACTAGATTTCCCACACACTTGGCATGATCTTCATCCAAATTCGAACACCTCGGTAATGTAATGTTATTGGGAGGGGACATGGTGTAAAATATAATATAATGAGCCGAGTAATTAGAATAGGTAAAGGAGATTAACTCCCATGGAAGAGGAAGATACTAGAAGACAAGTTATGCCACTTGGAAGTAGATTACATGCATTCTATGACAATGAATGACGAAATATTCTATGACAAGTATGAAAAATTCAGACCTGATTGCAAACATATGGAAAATATGACATGAAAGGGATAAGATTATCCACCAAGAGGTTGAATTTGGGAGTTATAGGAAACCATTGGAATTGGGGAAAGAATCGGAGCACGAAGAGGAAGAAAAGTGTCATGAAAATTACTTAACCTCTAAGATAAGTTCAAGGAATTGCGTGGAGGGAAATTCAACATTATGGTTCCTCATAAAGTTAATAAAATGATTTCACGAGGAATAAGAATATATTTTTATCATTTTTTAATTTTCCTTTGGCATTTTGGAGATATTTTGCTTCTCCATTGCACGATGAGTGTTCACTCTCCCTGCTTGGGAACCAATTTCAAGGGAGTTGGATTTTTTTCCAAGTTGGTTGATGGATAAACCATTAATAACTCTCATTGGATATTAATTAAGGTGTTTTATTTTCAGTTTGAAGGTCCATACATTCTAATTCTCATTTATCTCCGTATTCTCTCATTACTTCTTCTCTATTCCCCACACTCACATGTTGAGGGCGCACTTGTTGGAGTGGTGCTTGCACTTTGCTGGGTATATTTCGTGCCCAAGCTATGAAATATTATGTATATATTTATAATATCGTGTACATGTCCTCTGTAAGTCTAAATATCAGAATCACATGTATGAAAGGCCTACATTCCCATGCTCTTGAATAACTAGTTTTCATGGAATTGCCTTCAATATTGAAGTAGCTTTATATCATATTTGTATGAGGACAATTTGATGATTTTTATGATGTTGGGTAATCAATATATTATTTAATTATATTTACTTTAATTACAATATTACATGCATATATAAATCCAAGAAACACATGTGTGGAAAGATTGCATTCTCATGCCATTGTATCACTACTTTTCATGGATTTTCGCTTCAATCCTGAAGTAGTTTTATATCTGATTTCTATGAGGGATATTATATCAGTTTGATGATGTTTTAATAGACATATAGTATTTGTTACTCATTAATTCATATTATGATGATACAACTAAGCAACTTATACAATGGTTCAAATTGATGGCTAGCCAACTTTGGGGTAAGCTGGTAGTAGGTGGTATTAGTGCTTTACATCATGGAAAGACACATACGAAAATTATTTTTGAAGACTTTGATGATTGGTTGTATGTATTTAGAAACAATAAGGAATATTTGAACTCATTAAGGAACAATCATCAATCCACAAATATGGAAGAGACCAAGGAGCCACCAATTTCTATGGGTGGTGAAGTAGAAAAAGTATTACATCAAGAGGATCGAAAGTCACTTCCAAGCAACTTTGAAAAAAATGATGAAAAATAACCTGATAATGAAGAAACATACCTTGAAACTATTGAATATCATTTTGAAACACATTCTACCATGGACATGGATGAAGGGAATCTACTGATGGATGCTTGAACTATGAAGGAGTACCTACTAATGGTGCTCACAAATGTAGGTTGGTGACATAGAGATCATATTTGAAAATGTTGTTGCAAGACAAATTTCTCATGAGCATAAATATGAATACCTTGTAGCAGCTAATGAAGAACCAATGTCAACCTCCCCATCAAACCACTTGAGCTTCAAGAAGTTCATCAAAACAAGAAGAAAGAAGAAGAGAAGGTATGCTTCCATGAACCGTCCTTTATTGAAGGGTATTTGAAGATGAGTGAAGGGAATATCCATGAGGACCTTAGAATACTCAATGACACTAAAGAATTAGAATCCAATTATTTTTGGAAAGTTTCTTCATTGGAGGATCCATTGTTCTTTGAAGTCATGGAGAAGATTCAAAGAGCAATGTGCGACATCGAAGGTAATTTCCTATGTTTTCATTTTGATAGAAATAATTTTGTTGAGATTAATGAATGGTTACATCAAGCATACTTTAATAATAATGAGGATATTCATAAGCTCAAAATTCAAAATGAGCAACTTCTTGAGAGGTTGCAAGATACTTGTTCTTCCTCCTATGCTTGGATTGTCATATGCTAGATTGAATGGAGGATTCTCATGACATGAGGGATCATGGGAAACATGGAAAATGGAAGGTTCTTGATGTGTTTGAAGAGGATATGGATGAGAGCCAATCACTTGTTGTAGTGGAACATGAACTTGAGTTACTCTTCAAAATGGTTACACACTTTCTGAAGTTCATGATTCCACTAAATTGGAACCAACATATGAGGAAAGTGTCACACTATTGATGGAGATGAATGTTCCTACCCCTATGGATCCTTCACATGATGAAAATTTTTCAATTTCTAACCCTTTGGGTGAGTTGGTTCTTTCTCCTAAATCCTACACTTCCACATTTTGCAGCATTCATTCTAACAAAGTATGGGTGAAAGGTTTATTTTTTATGGTTCCACATGAGGAGTATGTGATTCATATATCTCATTTTGGTGATGGCATGACTAGATTTTCATCTTATTTACATTTTCAACAACATCCCTTGTTACATTATGATGATATACATATTCATGGGTGTATTGATGAGACTTCTTTGAGCCACTTGAAGACTTCATGTTTTCTTTGCTCCTTATTTGGTTCAGATTTTGGTAGAGGTTATTCATTCACTTATTGGATGAAAGAATACATGGGTGATTAACTTGATGCACATTATATTCTTTTGGAGCATCATTATATGACATGGGATCCTTACCTATGCCATTGGAGCATATTTATATAACATTTGAGGCTTTCGTGTATGGGCCACATAATGATCTACTTAGTCAGATGTACAAGCAATTTCATGATTCTTTGATGAGGTACCTTCTTTATGTACATTTGTATGATGTTATTATGTACATAAAGAAGGGTGAAATACAAGCAATGGGATCCTAGTATTTCTTGATTCAAATTTTGGAGGAAACAGGTAGCTGGGGATATTGAGTCACCACTTGAGAAGGTGAATGTAATCAGAGTAGAGAAGCAACAAGCATGGTGGTTCCTCTTTGAAACTTTCTTGGAAACTCAGAAATTTAATTTTGGAAACTCAATACCAACTTCAAAGAATTATACAGAAGCAAAAAGGGATGAAAGTTCGGAAAATGTTTCCAAAAGATGGAGGTAAATATTATTTGTGCAAATTTTGTGTTTGATTTATTTGATTAATCCTTTTGTTGTTAGTGATGATGTCATAGGATATATCAATATGAAAATATTCACATATATTTACTTTTGGAAACACGCAATTGTAGCACATGAGTGCCATTACTCAAATTGCAGCTAACATTTGAACCAAAATTTTGGAAGGAAAGAAGGTTATTCAAAATCAATGTTTGAAATTTATTGAGGACAATAATGTTGATTGGGTAGGCTTGTCATGTCCCCAATTAAATAATTTCCAAATAAGACTACTTACAAATAATATTCCACCAACCTACTAACTCCCTAGGTTGAGATGGAAACATAAATATTGTAATAAGGGGCCATGGGAGACAAATGGACTTTATTTTACCATATTAACATTTAAAAAGGTCACATAGATGATAAATTCTAAGAAATTAAGATGACATGGGTTCATGAAGACGCTTGGAAGCTTGTGGAGCATTTGGATGACTAGATTCCTCACACACTTTGCATGATCTTCATCTGAATTCAAACACATGGATAATGTAATGTTATTGGAGGGTGATGTGGTGTCCAATATCATATAATTTTTCAAGGAATTTGAATAGGAAAGGAGAGTAGCTCCCATGGAAGAGGAAGAGACTAGAATACAAGTTGAGCCACTTAGAAGTAGATTCCATGCACTCTATGACAAGAAATGATGAAATATTCTATGACAAGTATGACAAATTTAGACCTGATTGAAGACATATGAAAAATATAACATGACAGGGATAAAAATAGGCACAAAGAGGTATAATTTGGGAATTAGAGGTATCCATTTGAATTGGGGAAATAATTGGAGCATGAAGAGAAAGGAAAGTGTCATGAGAGTTACTAAACCACTAAGATGAGTTAGAGGAATCCCATGGATGGAAATTCGACCTTAGGGTCCCTGATGAAGTTAATAAAAGGATTTCATGAGGAAGGATAACATATTTTGATCATTTGTTAATTGTTCTTTGGAATTTTGGAGATATTTTTCTTGTCCATTGCACGGTGAGTGTTGACTCTCCCTACTTGTAAACCAATTTCGAAGGAGTTGGATTCCTTTCCAAGCAGGTTGTTAGAGACCCAATTCAGAACTCTCATTGGAGCTTAATGAAGGTGTTTTATTTGCAAGTTTAAGGTCCATATAGTAGAATTCTCAGGTATCTCCCTGTTCTCTCATTCTTTCTTCTCCATTCCCCACAATCTAATGTTGAGGGTGCACTTGTTGGAGCGATGGTTGCGCTTTGCTGAGTCTGTTCAGTGCCCAAGATATTAAATATGATGTATGTCTCTATAATATCATGCCCGTATCCTATGTAAGTAGAAATACAATAAATCCATATGTCAAACTATTCCATGCTACTAATTCACTGGCTTTCATGTATTTCACTCCCATACTTAATGAGTTCTATACCAGAATTGTATGAAGGGATTTATCTAGTGTTTAATACTGTTGGGGAATCAATTTGTATGTTGTATATGGTTTCTATGTGTCATATCATGATATGAGCCTTTAAGTCTACCTTTCATATGTCAAAGTGGAGCTAGTTATGCAATTTCCCCATAAGCAACATTAATTAAAGTTATCAAACAAATGTGGAACTCTATAATTAGCATAGGTCCATTTTAAACTTGGATGTATGAAGCACCCAGAGGGATCCTTTTTTGAGGTGTATTTTTTTTACCTTTTGGATCCCTCTCGGTACTTAATAAATCTAGGTTAAAAATGGATCTATGCTAGTTTATTTGTTTTTAATATTTTATTTAAGTAGATATGTAATTTATTATTTTTTACTTTTTTTATTTATGTGGACTAACATAACATGACTAAATTGACGAGCACCTCACTTCTCTCGATGCAATAGTATAGATCCAAATCGTGTCAAACGCCTAAAAGGATCACATTAAATTAAAACTTAGATGCTAATTGATATGGGAATAATATTAACTAAAGAGTTTTTATTTGTTTTTAGCTAAGAATACTAGGGAGCCCATCTGAAAGGGCTGCAAAATTTTCAGGCCTTGACATTGACAAAATAATAATCACATGCACCAACAACTTCTTCGGTCAGTCTCAAAACCAATGGAATCACCATCTGAACGCATAGAATATAGATATATCTATCTATATATAAAAATTGTTCTATGTTTTATTAAGTTTCTATATATATCTGTATATAAAAAAATTTAGATATTGTGACGATGAAAGGCTCTACAGAATATATATTAGATATAAAAAATGAATCGCTATGACGGTGCTTCCATGCTCTCCAGTAAATTGCAAGGCCAAGCCACAGGTGTGGGCTGAAAATTTACTTAATCGCCTTTTCCGTTATTCAAATTTCCCATAACGTAAATGAAAATAATCGCATAATTACAATTTCAAGTCAGAACTCTCAATTAATTTTTATGAATCTAATACTATTTAAATGATCAGAATTGCAGTGTCAAGAACAGATTTATCGAAATCAATGAATTATAATTTACCCATTTCTAATGAATGCGATCGAAGATGAACGTAAGCATTTTCCCTATTCCAATTTCCAAAAAGCATAAGTTTTATGGTTTTATATTTTTTTGCGATTACAATATATCAATCAAGATTCATATACTCTATTACAATTGACCAATTATAAATAAATATATGCGCAATATAATGTGCTCAATGGTGCACAATGAATGTTTCCAAAATATGAAATTACTCTACAGCTTCATCCTACCAGTGACCAAGGCCCATTCCTGAGTAGAGACATAAATGCAGTTATTTAGCATGGAAAGGTGCCTTCACACTCGTGCGCCAAGGGATGGGTGGGTAACTCTTTTTTCAGGAATGACCACACAACTATAGCTGCCACAGCTTACCATGAGTTTAGCTTCTCACGGGAATGACCAAATGGCATGTTCAGGATACACGGCTGAGTTTAGCTTATCACGGTGTAGCTAAGTTAATGCACAAAATGCGTGGGTTCCCTCGGTGGGTTAGAAAGCCGATATAACAATTGGGGTAAAAGTAAAATAATTGTGGCTGGATGCAGTTAAAAGTGAATAGCATCCACGAACTATTTAAAATTTTGTGACGAAGAAGCCAAAGAGAGGATGGTGATCTGATCGTATGATTTCTTCTTTGCTGTAGAAGCCAATGTCGTCAGGTTCATTGTGTTGTACCAAGCCACGGTGTTGAATCTGTATCACACCAGAAAACTTGATCGAGTTGAAAACCCTTTTTATCTTAAAATATCTCTGACTTTCTGTTTACATTCAATCCAGTCACTATTCTTCAATATAAAATATTTGGGATCTGCGTCTTACCTAATGGTGGTCTATAAAGTTGATTTTCATTTACAAGATTCGATGAAAGCTTTGAAGGCCACGATTTTGATGTCGGTTCGACTTTAAAGTTGGAAAGTGTCGCTCTTCTTGTGTTGTAATCTAATCTATGAGCGTTGGAAAGCCCCGTAATGGATTGAGCTTGCAAAGAAAATGGTAGATTTACTCAATAAAAAATAAAGTAAAGCCAAAAGGACTAAAGATTCAAATGTTTTGTCAAAGAAATCACATAAATTTGTTGTTAATACACTGCATTTGTTGGTCCGATCACCCACATTTCATGAACATTCATCGTTCCCTTGTAAAAAATAGCGAGTTGAGATGTGGACTGTTGCTCATGAGATTTTGCTGGAATGAATATGTTGAAAATAGTGCAGAAAACACAAAGTTGGCAATGAAAATATCCTCTCGTCGTTGTGCTGCCCAATGTTCCAGAGGATCATGGCCTCCAGGGTTGTATTGTCTGCAAGATTCAACCCATCTATCTTTATCTTTAGAGAAATGAGCTTTTTTATGTTGTTGTGTCTAACCGTAATTTATATATTGTTGTTAAGGGTTTATTCTAGCCGATAATTAAAATTTTTATTTATTACCTTTTACTTAATGGCACACAAAACCAATAGATGGATTACTTTTTAAATTTAAAGTTATCACTTTTTACTTTTTAGAAGTAAAATGTAACATGTAATTACAACATCTACATCATAATAAGTAAAAAGTAAAGTTACAACATCTCCTCCATAATTGGTAATATTATTTATAGCGGACATAACATTTTGTAACGTTACATAACATTACAAGATCTCCCCCATACTAGGCTGTAGAGCCCCTCTCCCAACAACTAGTTTGAAAAAATAATAACCATGTGTAATAAAACTCCCTGAGGTCTTATATCAATACCCATAATTTTATTATAAATTTGGTAGGTTCGCACATGAGTTGGGAAGCCCTATTTTCCTACGCCGCAGGTGTTAGAATTTTTATCATTTAAGCAATATGATCTTAGGATCGTATCTAAGAGAATAACATGAACAGAAATAATCACAAGAGACAAGAGACACAAATATTTTTCCTCGAGGAAACCATAAAGTAGAAAACCCCGCAACTTCCTCAGATATAGAATGAGCACCAATGGAAAAAGTAAAACCCAAAGACATAAAGATGATCTCCGACAGTTGTTCTTTCTCTCACTTGTGCGAGATTCTCTTCTCTCACTCATGCGCTACAATTCAATGAGTGTGTGTTTCAAATACATAGGCTCACTCTCTAAAACACATAGGCCCACTCTCTATTTATACTAGTTTTTGACTTGACAATTACTTACCAGGGCCGACTTCACTAGTAGAGTCTAATAACCCTAGTGCCCCTCAACCGTGGGGACTTTTCCCCCTGATCAACAAAGGAGGGTTAAACTCTATGACTTTACATGACTTGATTACATTAATGATTATCCCGATAGGAATATCAGGGTACAATGAAATACAATACATAAGGTATACAAGTGAATACATTCCAAAGTTACAAATACATCAACACTAGGGGGATTTCATCACAATTTCCTATTAATTTTTCTCTTTTTTTCATTAACCCCAAATAAAGTTGTGAAGGTATAAATTTAGACACAACGTGTCTAAAAACCACCTTGGTATGTTTTAATACTCGCCATACCATTTCCTTTCAAATTTGGGACCATTTGGAGTCAGTTGGAACCCCCTCCGGTCTTGACTAGTAAAGCTCAAAAAATGTCCAAAATGCACTCTTTCACAACTTTTCAAGTAGGGGCATTACAATTATAAATATACGACTAATCAGATTCAAATATAGGAACTTTGGGAAATAAAAATGCACTTTTTTAATTGAAATTCACACATATTGAATAAAAAAGTGCACTTTAGGGTTTGCCAGTAGTAAAAAACACACTATTCGAATAGAAAAACACGCTTTTGAAAGGAAATATTGCCACTTTTAGAACCTGATTTTGCATTTTAGAAAGGTTTATATTGACAATTTCACAATTTTAAAGTCCATATTTTTCCTAAAAAGACCAAGTTTAATGAAATCGACGTTGTTAACTAGAATTTTTTTATTGATTATAGAGAACATAAATTAAATGTTATGGTTGATAATTGAAGCATGTAAAGGGATTTCATGAAGCTAAAATATTTAATCGAATGCATGATGGCAACGATATTGTGCTTAAAATATGACTAATATGATATTTTGTGTTGAAAATCATCAGAGATAAAAGTTTGTGAAACCTCATTTTGTCTGAAGCTAGACACTTGGCTTGAGGTTAGAATAACTTTGTCATATCCATGGTCCCCTCGATATCCTTTAGAGGAAACAAAGGACTTCTTAGAATGTAACTCTTATAGGTTTTCTTTCTCTAATACCACTCTGTCACGTCCCATCCTGTAAATCTGACCTCAAAGGGAACATGAGCGATATAGGGTGTGTTATAATTTTGCCCCTAAGACATATTAGGAATTCATTAAAATATAAATGTGTGTGTGAGTGCAATAATAAAATACATTGTGGAAGAAGAAATATCTTTGCGCACACAAAATGCATATATCAACATTTTTATCATAGGCAAAATAATAAAACAAGCACAAATATAATTAATCTCATTCTCATGTTATTCACAGGAAGCTAATTGAAAATTTTATGTTGGTTCTGCTTATTGGAATTGACATGAGTAAATAAAAATTCATCACACAGAAATAGAGCATAACTTAAAACATAGTAAGCACTTATATTTCAATTGAATATGTCCAAGAAACTGGATACGTAGCTACAAATTTCCACCCAACCATAGGTCCTTGTCCATCCTATATTATTTCATCACTTAGAGACCACCCCCGAGCTGGGGATATGTATCCAGTAAGGAGGAACTAAGCATGCTCACTCACAGCCACAAACACAATCACTCAAGCTAATCCAACACACAACTGCATATATAAAGCAAGTAGGGAGGAAAAGAATTAGTTTTCTAAACTAATGAGTTCAACCATAGATTTACAAGGATCTCAATTCAGCTCCAGACACTCCAAGGACCCCCATCACCTCCACTCTCAGTGTGAGTAAGGTCCCCTTCTCTACTACACATTCCCTCAAGTGCCCCTTCCCTTAGATTTGACCTGTGAAGGTATGGCTAGCCTTGAATTCTAATCCAAGATATATTTTTTCCTTCATTTTCTCTACCATGCAAATCCAACCTCTGACATCTCTCCCACTTCAATCCACTCTTGTATTTTTCCAATTTATGACCACGTGAATATCAATCACAGGTTTCAACTTTCAGGACTTCAAAACTAGGTTCTCCCATTAATTTCGAGGTTCTTTCCACTCTTAAATTTTATTTGGGGTTGATATCTATGGATTCCCCACTGAATCTCATTTCCCACATGAATTTATGGGTGATTTTTGCACTTCTTCTTTCCAAGTTGTGATTTCTTGTTTTTCCATTGTTGGGAATGCATATAAGGGTAATAATTGCAGTATGGTTTTTTAACAATGTAATGGGGAGGATGGATGATGAATTTACACGAGTAATATGTCTTATGGGATAAGTAAACCAATCCCATAACTTGCCATACGAATTTCTAAATTTTCCCATCCCTCATTAATTCACGAGATGATTTCTCAATTGCTTCCTTACTGTAGAAATAAATGCATATAACGAAAGTCAAGGTGGGTTCTAAAGTTGAGACTTGGAAACAATGGGTTCACTCCCACAACCCCCTCACCTCTCCATAGTGTATACACATGGACCCCATCATTTATGTTGCTCCACCATAGACAACCTTTCAACATTTTATTATTATTGTAAATATTTACATGCTTTTGCAATTTCCATGGCTTACTAAAACATGGCTATAAGAACATGAAATGCATTCCTTTATAATTCTAGGAATTCACTAGTGGGGCCTTGGCCTTGAGCTCCACACTAGGAATAATATACCGCAAATACACAAAATTTACATATCAATCCAACATATTCTATAGGTCAAAATGGGGGTATTACAAAATTAATTGAAATAAAGAAAGGCACAACTGTTTTCAACAATGAGCATTAGTTTACTTGATAATGATGAATGTAAATGAGTTTGTATGTAATGATTGGTCGTTAGAACTTGAGATAAATATTGAAATGTTTATATTATGATATGCATGGAAAT
>LPNX010659432.1:545734-582517 GCA_001517045.1 Pseudotsuga menziesii | reverse complement strand
AGTAAGGAACTCCCCGCCCCCCCACCCCCAATCTATCTTTGTCTCTCTATGACACACACACACACATCCCTATGTCTCCCCTTACCACTAGCACCCCCTAACCTATCTCTCTAACACATGCACACACACATCCCTATGTCTCCCCTTACAACTAACACCCCCTAACCTATGTCTCTGACACACACACACACATCCCTATGTCTCCCCTTACCACTAACACCCCTTAACCTATCTCTCTCTCTCTCTCACACACACATGTCCCTATGTGTCCCCTTACCACTAACACCCCCTAACCTATCTCTTTCACACACACACATCCCTTGAGTTTTAAAACAATATAGTTAGGTTGAAGATAGGGGGAGTGTTAAGGCACAGAAACAAAGGGAGTCCTTGCTAATTCCCCCTAAAAATTGAATGATCCCTTAGTCATGCAACTACCTTCTTAATTGCTCCTAAACACTATTCGAGTAAAACATGCACCCATTTTATGTGATCAAAACACGCCCCCGTTTTTGTTAACAATAACATGTGCATGTTTTTTTCTCAGTATAAACAACACCAGTCCATGTCCGAGAAACACTCTATCATATTCCACGCAGGTTTCATAGTCTGCGGGCAAATTCAGGTTGCATACAGTGCGTTCATTCTCTTCTTCACCATATTATCACACAAAATTGTGTTTCTGACATCAAGCATCTCCATCACAAGTGTCTAAGTATTTCTTGGAGCATGGTATACATTGAGGAGCAAGAAATAAAGAATTAATTGAGAAAGAAAGAAACCAAGCTTGGGGAATTTTCCATTGAGGCGCACCATAGAGCATCTCCACCATTGTTTTTCTTGTAATTGAGGAGCTAGCAAAGGGAACATTAACTTGGTCATTATGGTGGAGTATGTAAACACAATTGAGCAAGAAAGAAACCAAGCTTGGGGAATTTCCCATTAAGGAGCACCATAGAGCATCTCCACCATTAACTTTCTTGCAATTGAGGAGCTAGCAAAGGCAACATTAACTTGGTCATTGTGGTGGAGTATGTAGACACAATTGAGCAAGAAATAAACCAAGCTTGGTGAATTTCCCATTGAATATTATCTAGACTTAATTGAGCAATAAAGAAACCAAGCTTGGGGAGTCTCCGATTGAAGAGTACCATTGAGGAGCTAGCAAAGGCCACCTTCCTCCTAATCTTCCCCTTAATTTGAGTATTTAGACACAATTTAGCAAGAAAGAAACCAAGCTTGGGTAATCTCCCATTAAGGAGCACCATATATCATTGATCATTGTGGTGATGAGAAACTCACACAATCGAGCAAGAAAATCAGCAAGGAAGAGGATACCCAATGAAATCCTTGAAGAAATTATAGAGAAGAAAATAAATGACATGACCAATCAAAGATGCTCTATGGACACTCAACCAATTCTGGTTGTTGAGGATGCCATAGTTCTTCCTACCAATCCATGTCAAGAAAGACAAAAGAATTCGCTCGAGGGGCCTTCGGTCTCCATATCGATAGAAGAATGAGCACCGCATGGCACTGATCAAGGAGTAAAATGTAGGTGCACATCAAGGCCACCTGAAACCTTTGCAGATTTAATTGGATGTGGGTATACAAGTGATGAAGTTAGAGAGATGTTGAATTCCGAACGTATGCTCGAAGAAGAAAATGTTGTTCAGACCACCCAGGAGGATTTTCAATTTCCACAGTCCAACCGATAGGAAGACACGGAAGGACATGAAGCTCATTTTCAAACGCCAGACCGACCAGGTGGTATGGTAGAGGTTGCAGTCCCAACCTCCCTACCTCCATTAGCAACTTCATGCCAAAGAACTCCAAAACGTATACAGATCGATGAAAGTCTCATTGTTTCGCTTTAAGGTACGCTGTCTAAACGCAGTATTGCATATCAATCTCAACAAATACTTGTCAACTATTTTGATTCTAAATGTGATGGAGATAAATGTAGATTATTTATATCGTTGTTAAAATCTAGGTCTACGACTATTGTTAAGAAAAAATTAAGGATAAAGATGATAAACAGTTCTGAACCAAGTTCTCAAGTTGTCAAAAGTTTAGTATATGCATTTAGTACTATTGGAAAGAAATCGTGTTCAAAGGATCACAATGCAGCTTGTCATGTGTTGTCACAATCAATCATGAACAAAAGCACCAAGGCCCTTCGACTTTTTAAGTCTGCATCCAAACTTGTAGGATTGGATATCAAAGCACTCCATAGATACTGTTCTAGAAGAGAACAACTTGACTATGGTCAAACAGATGTCTGGTCCTATATTGGCAGGTTTCCATGCTCCGATATGAAGCTCATTGATGCAATAAAGGGACTGGTGCAAGAGTTTTTGTGTGACAATACTAGACCTTCATCCAACCAAAAAGATGTACTAAAATTGAGAAGGGGTTAAAGGGATTGTGAGCCCCACATTAAATATTTTCTTGACATGACACAAACAAAATTATATGAGAGATTTAGGCATGAACATAATGAACTTAACATGGGCCAAACATCCTTCGATAAATGCAAACCATGGTATGTTAAAATAAACACAACTCGTAACACATGTTGTTGTCGATATCACATTGAGTATGGTTATTATTATGACACATATATACATAACACTCTTGTGTAGGAATGCTCAACTGCATTTCCATCGACATCATCTAGATACTTTATCCATAGCATTTTGTGTAGAAGAACAGAAGGTTGCACATTTAATGAAAGGCCTTGCGTAGATGGGATGTGCCCAAGGTGTGGTGGAATGGCATTTTTGGACAAATGCATACATGTCACCGATGAGAATGAGCTTGGGAGGCATGAAGTGAACTTGCAGTCATTCAAATATGTCACGTATGATATCGGTGGAAGGAATGAAATAAAAAAATACAATTGGTCACCTCTCAGGTTATTAACGAGTTCCTGAATAGTATTTTTTTTTCATGTATAGCTACTTCATATATGTAACAACCTATTGATTTGTACATATTTATTGTTGATCTACCATGTACTAGTATGCAACATCATGGATGAATTCTTTGAAAAGACACAACAGTATGTAAAGCATGTACATGTGGCTCGTTGGAAAGATGAGCAGTTTAGAACGTGCAGGGATACATTTCCTATTGGAACTATATTATCAGTGGTCAATTTTGTGGAAAACTACACTCTTCAACCACAGAACGAGATTCAGAGTCAATATTATCACTCAGACCAGGTCAGCATAATGGTTCATATCACCTATAGACATGGGGCAAATAGTACTGAAGAGAAAAGGGTTATATTGAAGGAGTATCACTTTTACATAAGTGACGACAGGTGTCATGACTTGGCTTTTGTACAACAAAACTTTCAATTTTTCTACAAACACTTGGAGGATAACAATATACAGATGGAACAAAATTGGATTTGCTCTGATGGTTGTGTGGGGCAATTCAAAAATTCCTGTGTCTTCCAATGGTTGTGTATTCTCCAAAAGAGGCACACGGTACCACATATTTGGAACTATTTCGAAACCGGACATGGAAAAGGAGAACATGATGGAGAAGGTGCATGCATCAAGATTGCATTACGTAGGCAAGAGTTGAAATTCACAACTATTTTGCTCATCTGAGATGCAAATACCATTGTTGCATGGTGTTCCTCAATGATGGGGCAGGGAGCTATAAGGCAAGAAGACCAATCATCTCAAAAATCACATGTACATAGATATTTTTAAGAGGTGTGTTAGCACCTTTTATTCTGAACAATTGAAGGAAGATAAGACCAAGAAATGATAAGGAATAAATTAAAATTGGTGAAATATGACCAAATGTACGCATTTAAACATTGGCAAAAGGTTAATATTCAGGAGTTAAATAAAAATGTGCATTTAGGTTATTTTGTTGCAGCATCGGAGGGTGTAGATTTGTAATCGTGTGGATCTACGGTCATACAATGACCCACCGGGAAAACTTGCACGAGAGCGAAGAGATTGCAATTTAGTAGCTTTCAAAGTAGCATGTAGCAAATCAGAATAGATGACATCTCCGGTTTGTTTGTGAAGATGTATTTTATCACGGACGCTAATTTTATCCAACTTCACTTCCATCTCAGAAACCTTTTTATCACTCACCACATATTTTTGCTACTCTGAAAGTTACTAAATTGCAATAGGCTTGTGGATAAAATGGAAGTTCAGTTAAAACATGAAAAAGTTGAAAATAAAGCTAATTTGATTCAAATAAAGAAACTACAAGGAGATATCATAAGTTTAGGGACTGAACCAAACAATGTGCAAGAAACAAAAAAACTTCTGGAAGAGAAAGAAAATACTATTCAAGTGTTGAAAAAGAAGCTCAAAGTCCCTAACACAACATGTTCAGTCTTCGGAGTTGATTGCACTACAAGAAGAAAAAGAAAAGGTTTACCAGGAAATGATGCTGCATTACAAAGGGAAATTATTGAAGATGCAGGAGGAGTAGAACAAATGGGAAACATAAAAAGCTGATTTGATAATTCAAATTGCAAGGTTGAATAAAAATCAAAATGAAGAAAAAGAGGTTATGGAGGAATTAATGAATCAACCTTTCATTGATACAGAAGAACCCCTTGTTAATATTGAAAAAACAATAAATGAATTTTCTGTAGATGCTTTGCTAGTTCCCATGTCTCAGGTAAGTTTGAAGGAAGTGGAGATTAAAGGGTTAAAGGACGAGAATGAAAATATTAATTTGGAAATGGCTAAAATTATTGAAGAAAATAATAAAGCTTGGAATGAGAAGAATCAATTACAAAAAAAATTCAATGAACTAAGAGAGAGAAACACGGGAAAATTTCCTTTACAGGGAGCTAAACATTTGAACTGGGATACCTTGTCTGTAGAAATTACCAAATTCAGACATTATTTAAATTTTATCAGTGATGAAAGTGCATTAGTAAATTTGGTTGTTTAGAGATTAAAATTAGCAAATGAAACCATGGAAAACAAATATCTGAACACTGCTCATAATGCTATTAATTTTTTAAATTCTCTAATGTATCAAGATCTGCAGGATATTAGGATCAACAAGAGGGTGGCTATTATATTGTGAGCAAAGAAGTTTATTAGTAAACATTAACTTATGAAAGTTGTGCAGGATAAAGCAAACTGGATGACTTCTCAAGTCAAAGATTTCAAGGCGGCTTTTCAAATTTTATTTGATGGCGGTCTCCCTTCTTTTTGGGATGACGAAGGACAACTATTTTCTCAGGAACAACATCATATCCTGTTGGTACATAATTACATGGATCATTCTAAGTTTGAGGATTTAATCAAAGGATTAACTGGAAAAGTCATTGTTGAAAAGTTGACAGAAGTTTTTGAATTGTTGGACCAGTTTGTAATTACTAAAAAAGGATTATCAGCTGTATCTTATGAGTCCTATGTGGATTTACAGGTGTTGATAAGAGAAATGACGGAGTACGACATTCCAAATGTAGAACAGTGGAAAGTGTTGGAGAAATTTGGGAAAAAAAATACATATTACATTCATAAAGGCAGGTGTTGCGCTCTTATGAAGTTGTTTGTTCATGGTACCTTGCAGTTGTGGATTTTCTATAATCAAGCAAACTGTTATTTCAAACAAAATCATGTAATTATTATTCCTAGTTATTAGGGAAATAGTCACAAGAACTTATGATCAGCAGTTAGTTGGTTTTCGACATACTTGGAAGAAACTATTGTGTATATATCTGAATTTTACTGATGTATCAGGGGTTGGAACCCGTAGGATTGGACTTATGTTTTGTGAGAACCTTTTTGAATAAAATTACAGAGCCGAATGCTGGTTTATCTTCAAAGATTCATGTATTGTTTATGTTACAATCTGTGCTTTCTTTCCCTGTGAATGTTTTCTAAATGTTTACCTTCCATTATGTTTTCTTTCATGTCTAAACTTACTGTGTAATACTTTCAGAATTAATACATGTTATGCTCTGGCTATTGTTTCAGATATCCACAAATCTTTCTTCTAAAGTTGATATGGAATTCATCCTATGATGCTCTATATCAATTGATTGTTCATGTTTCTTTCCTATCGCCCGAAAATCAATGAATGACTATAACTGAATAATTAGCTTGCCTTTGTTAAGGTTCTGAGTAGGAAACTTTGTATTATCTTCATCTGTTTTGACTCCATCGCCCAGTGGTTATATGTTTTGTTTCAACCATCTACATAATTTAAAATTGTTGATTCATATATCTGGCCTTGTTAAATCTGTATTCGAGAGATCCCTCTGTGGAAATAAAAGCCAGTTTCTTTCTAAAAGTGGTTTTGCTTGAGATTGCCTTTCACAACCTTAGGTATATTTTGAGTGATAACAAATTGGTGTCATTTCAGGAACGAAGGTGCAAACCATCCATGGGAGGAACGACAAAGATTATAACAGATCAAGAAAAAGATTTCTGTGGGCAAACAGAAATTTTTGTGAGCAAAGAAGGTTGTACATTTTCCCTAGAGATTCCAGTTTAATTTTTATCAAGATTTCAGAAGACATCTTGGCTTCAAATAGACATACACGAGGTAATTCTGATACTGAAGTTTTACAAAGTCTGGAAGATCCAAAAAAATTATTTAGAAAAAGAGGCAAAGAAAAAATAGATATTTCTCAGTTTGGTGCATCGTATTCTCAAGATTTTCATAGCATACTTGATCAAGAATGGGAAACTTATATTGAAAAGGGCTTGTTGAAATATAAATCTGAGTCTGACATTAAAAATATTGAATTCAACCCTCGTAGATCGGAGTCCTATTTACTTGATTCTCTTTG
Organism: Pseudotsuga menziesii; assembly: GCA_001517045.1. Taxonomy (NCBI): domain Eukaryota; kingdom Viridiplantae; phylum Streptophyta; class Pinopsida; order Pinales; family Pinaceae; genus Pseudotsuga; species Pseudotsuga menziesii. The sequence goes on along the minus strand of LPNX010659432.1, from coordinate 575,718 downwards.
GCAAAATCTTCAATAGTCTGCGAAAGTTGAAGAAAGACTTGTTGTCCAAACCATTCAAACTTCCCTAGTTCATCCAAATACACCAATACCAATGGCAGCTAGGTTTGCTCCTTTGTATTTTCCTGTTGTATTGCATGACCTTCCCCAAAACTATTCCTAGAGAATTTCTTTATTTGATGGAGAGAGAAGTATAACAACAAAACAATATGTGGCAAAATTTGAAGATTTTATTGACTTGGAGGAAGTTGATTATGTAGATGTTAAAATGAGATTGTTTTCTCAAATCCTATCAGGGGAAGCAAAGAAATGGTTTAAAGATTTGTCAGCTACATCAATTATGACATTTCAAGCTTTCCAGAATGCGTTTTTAGAAAGATGGGATGATAAAAAAATCCCTTTACAATTTCTTTCCCAGTACAATAATCTTAAGAAAGGGGGTTTTGAATCTGTTCATGAATTTTCAAGTAAGTTTATGAGAGTTTATAATTCAATCCCAGATGATATAAATCCTTCTGTAGCTGCTGCAAAACTTCATTATGCTGGGGCCTTTGACAATGACTTTGCATTTTCATTAAGGGAGAGAAAGTCAGTGAGTCTTACTGCTATGTTCACAGATGATTTAGAAGTGGAATCAAATATGATGGCAAGTGGAAAAATGAAGCAGAGATATTTTGATAGGAGGAAAGTTAGAGAAGAAAACATGCCTTCTACTTCTTTTTCTACCAATGATATAAAATTTGAAATGATTTTAAAAACAATGGAGAAGTTGATGAATAGGTTGACTATAGACATTAGATCATTTAACAGAGAACAAGCTGAACCCCAAATCCGAAATCCAAATTTCAGAAGGCCAAATCCTCCTATGCCTCCACAAAATAGGCAAAGAGATATGAGAAATCCAAGGAATCAGGAAGAACAACAGATTCGACCACCTTTCCCTGAGAATTATGTTGCAGATGAAGAAGAGCCTACTAAAAATGAAATTCACCTTTTTGGGGAATTGGATTTTGAGATATACCTTACTAAGGAAGAACATCATATGTTTACACAGGAAGATGATAATAATGATTTTGAGAAGGAATCGGAGCAGTATCAGAGAGGTTATTTACATGCTATAGATGATGTACAGAGGAAGATTAAGTTAAAAAATATAGATATGTTGTAAATAAAGGGAGGATAAATTCAAATCAACCTTCCACTAGTTCATTAAATGCAGAAAAAAGAAATTAAATACAAAAATATCCTGTTGTGAATAAATAATTTGAGAATAAAACAGAAAAAATGAAAGAAATGAAACAAACAACACCAGTGGATGTAGAAAAAGTTACTTCTATTTTCAATTTGCAGAATGAACTTTCAAAGTTGAATATTTATGATCCTTTTAATGAGTTGTTGAGAAATAATGAATACAGGGATACAATAACAAGAATGGTTAAGGGTCAAGGAGAATTTCAATCAGACATTTTAGAATTAACAGATGATAATCCTACTATTTCATTGGGCCAAAGATTGAAAATATAGATGATGAAGAGGTTCCTCCTTTTTATTTGAGTTTGAATGTGCATGATATGGTTGTACATAATGCTATGTTAGACTCAGGTGTATCGCATAATTTAATGCCTAAAGGAGTGGTATAAAGTTTGGGGTTGGAAATTACGAGGCCATATAAAGATTTGTATTCCTTTGATTCTAGGAGGGTGAAGTGTCTTGGTTTGATTAAAGATATGGTGGTGTCTTTGACTAAATTTCCAGCCAAAACAGTAATGATGGATGTTGTTGTAGCAGATATCCCACCAAAATTTGGATTATTGTTATCAAGATCTTGAAATTCAAAGTTAAAAGGAAGTTTACAAATGGACATGTCATACGCTACTATTCCTTTCCAAAATGGGAATAGAAGGTTATACAGTGAAAAGAGAACACCTTATGTAGTAAGCAGCCAAGATAGACCAGACGTTCATCATATATATGCTGATGATACTAACTTAGGATCTTATATTTTCTTCAATGATATTGTTCCATGTGATTTAGAGTCTCCATTGCAAACTAAATCTGCAGAAAATGAAGAAGTGGTAAAGGAACACGATGCTTTGGAAAAAAAGAAAAAAAAAAGAAGGATTGTGGACCATGTATTTTGATGGGTCTGTGGCAAAAGTTGGTGTTGGTGTTGGTGTATATATAATTTCTCCTATCAGAGATTGTAAAGCTTTATCATATAAATTAACATTTGAATGCACAAATAATGTAGCTGAGTATGAAGCTTTGTTACTTGGGCTACATGCATTGAAGGATTTGGGAGCATAAAGTATACAAGTTTTGGGAGATTCAGAGCTTGTAATAAACCAGGTGAATTATAGTTATCAAACCAGACATCCATGGATGAGGGATTATAGAAATGAAGTATGGGACATGTTTGGTAACTATTTTATAGAGCATACAATTAAGGTGGTTCCTAGATATGAAAACACAGTAGCTGATTCTTTGGCAATTGCTGATGGTAAATTTAAAACTCCCAATGTTGGTCAAAGAGAATAACAAGTTGACATTGTGAATAGACCTTCCATACCAAACAATTCTAAATACTGGCAGGTATTTGAAGATGAAATGCAAATAAAAAGATTTTTAGAATTGTCTGGTGAATTTATAAATACTCATATTGATGGTGAAAATGATAATTGTGAAAATTTCCAAGATGCTAAAGAAAGTGAAGAAGAAATGGTTAATACTGAAAAATTGAAGGGAACTCTAGGAGGAAAAGATATAATTCAATTCAAAAGTAATTTTATCCCAAGAGGTTTGATCCCCTTAGAGAAGTTTTTTTATCAAAATGATGTTGCAAAGGATCCAAAAGTGAAACCTGCTGACAATGTTGTTGAAGATAAAAATATTGGCACTGAAGAAAATCCAAAGATTGTGAAATTGTCTAAAAATCTGCCTACCAAAGAGAAAGAAGAGTATGTGAACTTGCTGAAGAAATATACTGATGTATTTGCTTGGAGTTATGAGGATCTTAAGGAATATGATAGTTCAATAATACACTATTTTGTTCCAATCAAACCTGGAGAAAAACCTTTCAGGAAGAAACTCAGAAGGATAAATCCAAAGTTGTTGCCGGTTATTGAGAAAGAAATCAAGAAATTGTTTGATGCCAAGATTATTGTAACTTTGAGATTTTCAAGGTGGGTTGCTAATCTAGCTCCTGTCATAAAAAAGAATGGAGAAATAAGGCTTTGTATAGATTTCAGGAATTTGAATAAAGTTTCAATGAAGGATAATTATCCCTTACAAAAAATGGATCATATTCTACAGAAAGTGGTCGGATCAGAAAGAATTTCAACCATGGATGGTTTTTCAAGGTACAATCATATCAAAGTGTTTCCTAAAGATCAAGAAAATATTGCTTTTACCACACCATGGGGAACATTTATGTATGAGAAGATGCTTTTCGGTTTGATGAATGCAGGGGCTACTTTCCAGCGTGCCATGGACATTGCTTTTGCAGGAGAAATAGGTAAATTTGTGGTAATTTATATGGATGATATAACTGTATATTCAAAATCTGACAGGGAGCATATTCACCATTTGGAAAAAGTCTTTATGAAATGCAGAAAATTTGGTATATCATTGAATCCAAAAAATCAAATTTTGCATTAGAGTAAGGGAAATTATTGGGTCACATTATCTCAAAGGATGGAATAAAGATTGATCCAGATAGAGTCAGTGCAATTTTGAAGGTGGGAGAACCAAGAAGCGAAAAGGAAATACAATCATTCCTTGGGAAAGTAAATTTCTTGAGAAGATTTATTCCCAGTTTTGTTGAAATATTGATGAATGTCACTAATATGCTGAAAAAGGATCGTGAAATAAAGTGGACAGCAGAAGCTAAGAAATCTTTCAAAGAAATAAAACAGGTTATTTCAAAGGCTCCCATGTTGGTAAGTCCAGACTTCAATAAGGATTTATTAATATTTTCATATGAGTAGGAACATACTATTGCTGTTGTCTTGCTACAAAAAAATAATGAGAATATGGAACAACCTATAGCCTTTTTCAGTAAAATGTTGAGAGATGGGGAATTAAAATATGATATTATGGAGAAGCAGGCATATGCTTTGGTTAAGGCTTTGAAATATTTCGGGGTATATATTCTTCATTCACATATAATCGCTTATGTTCCAACTAGTGCGGTGAAAGGAATTCTTACACAACCTGATCCAGAAGGAAGAAGAGCGAAATGGATTGCAACATTATTGGAGTATGATATGGAAATTAGGCCCACTAAGTTGATTAAAGGACAAGGACTTGCAAAAATGTTGACAGATTCAAATTGTGAATCTTTACAGCTTAATTTCTTATCTAGTCAATCTAATCAATTGGACATAGGGGTGGAGGTGATGATTGATTTTACTACATCTCCATGGTATTCTAATATTGTTCATGTTCTACAAAACCTACAAGCTCCTGCAGGATTAAGTAAAACTAGAGCAAGATCTGTGAAGTTGAAAGCTACTAAATTCCGTATTTTAAATCAGTATCTTTATTGGAAGGACCCTGGTGGTGTGTTACTTAATTGTCTTTTGGAAAATGAAGCCCAGCAAACGGTGAAGGAATTTCATAAAGGAGATTGTGGAGGACATCACTCTTGGAAAGTGACAGCAAACAAAATTTTGAGAGCTGATTTTTATTGGACTTCATTATTTTCGGACGTGTACAAAGAGACTAGTACATGTCACCAATGTCATATTTTTGATGGTAAGAGAAGAGTGATCCGCTTCCTCTTAATCCAATAATAGTAGAACCTCCTTTTCAGCAGTGAGGATTGTATTTTATTGGAGAAATAAACCCAAATTCTTCAGGACAACATAAGTGGATTTTAACAGCTACAAATTATTTCACAAAGTGGATTGAAGCAATACCTACCAGGAGAGCTACTGAGACAGTGATCATGGATTTTCTTGAAGAAAATATATTGGCTAGGTTTGGTTTTCCCATAAGAATTGTGACTGATAATGCAACAGCTTTTAAGTCCAAAAAGATGATTAATTTTTGTCATAAATATCACATCAGTCTAAATCATTCAACTGCTTACTATCCACAGGAAAATGTACTGGCAGTGTCCTCTAATAAAAGTCTGGTAAGAATCATCAAGAAGTTATAAGAAGATAACAAAAGGGCTTGGCACACCAAGCTTAAGTATGCTTTGTGGGCCGATAGAATTAACACTAAAAGGGCAATTGGGATGTCTCCTTTTCAATTGGTATATGGAACTGAAGTCATTTTTTCAGCATCGTTGGGTGTACCAGTTATGAAGTTTTTTCAAGAACAGCAGGATGAGCCGAACCACATGCAACGAAAGATAAACCAAATTATCAAATTGGACGAACAAAGGAATAAAGCTTATAATAAAGTGCAAGTAGATCAAGAAAAAATGAAAAACACCTTTGATAGAAGAGTGAAAGAAGAATAGTTACAAATTGATGACCTGGTATTAAAGTGGGATGCTCCAAGGGAAGACAAACATGGAAAATTTGACCACATGTGGGTAGGCCCTTATGTTATTGCAGGTCACAGAGGAGAGAATGCATTCATTTTAGAGCATCAAAATGGGGTTTTGCTGGATAGTGGCCCTGTTAATGGAATATTTTTAAAGCACTACTTGTCTTAAGGTGGAAGGTAATTTTTGTACCATAGTTTGTAAATATTTATTTGTTCCTTAAAGCATTACATATGGCGAACCAAATAGATTTGAAGCCCAGAGTGAAGGCCCTAATATCTTGAGGGGTAGCCATTTTCTTTATTTAGAAAGAAAATGCATATTTGAAAAATAAAAGTTTGAAGTTTTGGGTACAAAGGTCAGAAACATGCACCTGGTCTACAAGTTCTTTGATACCTCAAAGGGAGGATATCATCCCCAGTTGGAGCTAGTTGTTAGCACCTTTTATGCTGAACAATTGAAGGAATATAAGACCAAGAAATGATAAGGGATAAATTAAAATTGGTGAAATATGACTAGAGGTACGCATTTAAACATTGGCAAAATGTTAATATTCATGAGTTAAATCAAAATGTGCACTTAGGTTATTTTGTTGCAGCATCGGAGGGTGTATATTTGTAATTGTGTGGATCTAATTTCATACAATGACCCGCTGGGAAAAGTTGCACGAGAGCGAATATTTTGGTGGAGATCAGAATGAGTTAATGAGATAATAGGATCGACGGTCAGGAGATAACATGTATTAAATCTACAGCCATAAGTTAATCTGCGGTATAAAGATGCAAGGTTAAACGATGATAAAGGTTCACGGATTGTGTAGAAGGGGTTTGATATAGCGGTTTAGATGAGAGATGTAATCTGATCAACGGCTGTAATCTAATCCGAAGCTCGAACTTGTGAGATAGTTAAAATAGATGAGTGGTAGTGGAATTCAAACTGCTTTCCATGTGGCATTCTTTGGTGAGTTCCGCTAGGGAAATTGGTAAAGAAAAAACAATTTATTGGAAGCTCTGGAACCATTATTCATCATATAAAAGTGAGTCGACCAAGGTAAAGTTATTTTTTGTTTGCAAGTTGCGGGTGAAAAGAAGCAAAGACAGTGCGCCATTGTTTTTCGAAAGTCAATTCATTCACATCTGTCAGTTACCAGGTAAGACTAAACTTCGAGGTTCTTGTTGAAGACTTGTTGACGTCACTTATTATGGAAAAAGATCATAGTTTGGGGGTATTATTCAGGGTTTTGGATGAAAGAGAAGAAGCAGTTATTGATAGGGAAAGGAATGTTTTTGACCCAATTCTGTCGGTATGCAGTGTCTCTATTTCAAAGGAACGTCTATGGCAGTATAGGTTATAGGTAAATGATGTCCTAAATGTCTATAATTCTTTCTTGTATTACTTTGATGTCGAAACAACCCTACTATTCCCGGAGGTCGTCGAGTGGTGTGCAAACAATTATTCATCTTCTGAAAGGGTTGTTATGAGTCATACAACTTCGAAAATTCTCTGTAGAGTTGACGTGAAATCTGTTCATGAAGTGTTAATTCTGCCTGATAATTTTCTCGTAAATCCTAAGTCTTTCAATGAACAAGTTCAGATTGAGTTGTACAAAAATTGCGAAACTGAAATTAGATGTCAGTTCTTCTCTAATATTTTAAAAGTTGACCAGTCATTAGAAGGTTTGTTTTTTCCATAAAATGTCAGTATTTTCAGAGATGAAGTCCAATTATTCATGTTAGTGGTATGTCAATTTTTGGGTCTAGATAATGATAAACATGTGAGTGAAGTCATTTTGGGTTTTTTGCTGAGTATAGGCTCAACCAACCCTGAATCCAATTTAGTCCTTTGTTTCAATTTTGACGAGTTTTTAGCTGAAGCAATACATACCCAGTTAGTTGACTTTCCCAAGGTTAGGTTTTTCAGGTACCAGTCGTATTTGTTGAATATGTTATTGTGTTCAAATGTGTCAGAGCTACAATTTCTATCTACAATGTTTTCTTCAGACATCCCAAATAAAATCAGTATGTTCAAATTTGTGAATACGATCATGGCTGAGGTATATAAAATGATTTTTGATGATATCTTACCTAGGGTATTGGAAGACATGAGAGTCATGTTGCAATCTTCTTCAGAAGACAGAACAGGGGATTGGTTTTTACACAAGGAATTTACTGTTATAAGAGTTTATGGGTTCACTGGAGAACCATACAGGTTACCTTCCTTTTTAACACCAAGAGTGTTTGCGTTATAATTCATTAGACAAAGGTTGTGTGGAGAGGAGGAACACTTCGGAGCATTCAAGAAATATTCTGATGTAAAATTCCCTCTAAATGTTGGTCCTTTCATCTTCAAAAATAAAAGTGCTCTGTTGGTGGTTGAAAAATTATTAGAAGTTATGGACTTTCAGAAAGAAGAAAAAATGAATTATGACCCGCATCATATTATTTATTAGAGAAGGAAATTGAAAAAAACAAACTGTTTGATCATCAAGTCATTGAAGGATTAGATAAAATGGATAATCTTTTTAGTTTTGAAGAAGATCCAGAAGTTATGAAAGAAGAGATGATGGAAGCTGATAAAGATAAGAGAGATAAGTTAGATTTAACAGTTCAAATGTCTGTTAATTCCAGTGATTTTAATAAAAGGACTTTCTCTGAAACAGGTTGCATGGACATAGATGAAGAAACTTCAAGTAAAAAAATCAAAATGCAACCTCATAATGAACTAATAAATTCAGAAGAAGTAAGTTCATAACATTTAAAGAAAATGGTTTTGTTTCAGAAAAAATCCGTACAAATGCAACAATATTCTTTTGAAGATGAAAGTAAAATAGAATCTAGCTCTCGGTACAAGTCTAAGACAAATCTAATGTCAAGTTATGCTGATAAGGAGATGCAGTCGTTGGATGAAACTAAAAATCTACTTCCCCGAGTTAGAAACTTAATTAATAAAAAAACTTTATTGGTTTCTACTCATGATGTAGAGAGAAACACCCTGAAATTTGTTGTGGTGGGTGATAAAAAGGTGTCTAAGATGGAAGTGAAGTTGGATAAAATTAGCGTCCCTGATAAAATACAGCTTCACAAACAAACCGGAGATGTCATCTATTCTGATTTGCTACATGCTACTGTGAAAGTTACTAAATTGCAATCTCTTGTGGATAAAATGGAAGTTCAGTTAAAACATGAAAAAGTTGAAAACAAAGCTAATTTGATTCAAATAAATAAACTACAAGGAGATATTATAAGTTTAGGGACTGAACCAAACAATGTGCAAGCAACAAAGAAACTTCTGGAAGAGATCAAAGAAAATACTATTCAAGTGTTGAAAAAGAAGCTCAAAGTCCCTAACACTCAACATGTTTAGTCTTCGGAGTTGATTGCACTACAAGAAGTAAAAGAAAAGGTTTACCAGGAAATGATGGATTACAAAGGGAAATTATTGAAGATGTGGGAGGAGAAGAACAAATGGAAAACAGAAAAATTTGAGTTGATAATTCAGATTACAAGGTTGAATAAAAATCAAAATGAAGAAAAAGAGGTTATGGAGGAATTAATGAATCAACCTTTCATTGATACAGAAGAACCCCTTGTTAATATCGAAAAACCAGTAAATGAATTTTCTGCAGATGCTTTGCTAGTTCCCTTGTCTCAGGTAAGTTTGAAGGAAGTGGAGATTAAAGGGTTAAAGGATGAGAATGAAAAGATTAAGTTGGAATTGGCTAAAATTATTGAAGAAAATAATAAAGCTTGGAATGAGACGAATCAATTACAGAAAAAATTCAATGAACTGAGAGAGAGAAACACAGGAAATGTTCCTTTGCAAGGAGGTAAACATTTGATCTGGGATACCTTATCTGTAGAAATTACCAAATTCAGACATTATTTAAATTTTATCAGTGATGAAAGTGCATTAGAAAATTTGGATGAGCAAATGAAACCATGGAAAAGAAATCTCTGAACACTGCTCATAATTCTATTTATTTTTTAAATTCTCTGACGTATCAATATCTGCAAGATATTGGGATCAAGGACATGGTAGCTATTATATTGTGGGAAAAGAAGTTTATTGGTAAACATCAACTTATGAAAGTTTTGCAAGATAAAGCAAACCAAATGTCTTCTCAAGTCAAAGATTTCAAGGCGGATTTTCAAAATTTATTTGATGACGGTCTCCCTTCTTTTTGGGATGACAAAGGAGAGATATTTTCTCAGGAACAATATCATAGCCTGTTGGTACATAATCACATGGATAATTCTAATTTTGAGGATTTAGTCAAAGGATTAACTGGAAAAGTTATTATTGAAAATTTGACATAAGATTTTGAATTGTTGGACCAGTTTTTAATTACTAAAAAGGGATTACCTGATGTGTCTTATGAATCCTATGTGGATTTAGAGGTGTCGATAAGAGAAATGATGGAGTATGACATTCCAAATGTAGAACGGTGGAAAATTGTGGAGAAATTTGGGAAAACAAAATACATATTACATTCATAAAGACAGGTGTTGCGCTCTCAAGAAGTTATTTGTTCGTGGTACCTTGTAGTTGTGGATTTGCTATAATCAAGCAAACCGTTATTTTAAATAAAATCATGTAATCATTATTCCTAGTTATTAGGGAAATAGTTACAAGAACTTATGATTAGCAGTTAGTTGGTTTTCGACATACTTGGAAGAAACTATTGTGTATATATTTGAATTTTACTGATGTATCAGGGGTTGGAACCCATAAGATTGGACTTATGTTTTGTGAGAACATTTTTAAATAAAATTACAGAGCCGAATGCTGGTTTATCTTCAAAGATTCATGTATTGTTTATGTTACAGTTTGTGCTTTCTTTCCCTGTGAATGTTTTCTAAGTGTTTACCTTCCATTATGTTTTCTTTCATGTATGAACTTAGAGTGTAATACTTTCAGAATTAATACATGTTATGCTCTAGCTATTGTTTCATATATCCACAAATCTTTCTTCTAAATTTGATATGGAATTCATCCCGTGATGCTCTATATTAATGGATTGTTCATGTTTCTTTCCTATCGCCCGAAAATCAATGAATGACTGTAACTGAATAATTAGATTTCCTTTGTTGAGGTTCCAAGTAGGAAACTTTGTATTATCTTCATTTGTTTTGACTCCATATCCCAATGGTTATATGTTTTGTTTCAACCATCTACATAATTTAAAATTGTTGATTCATATATCTGGCCTTGTTAAATCTGTATTCGATATATCCCTCTCTAGAAAGAAAAGCCAGTTTCTTTCTAAAAGTGGTTTTGTTGTTACCTTGAGATTATCTTTCACAACCTTAGGTATATTTTGAGTGATAACAAGGTGGTCGATGTAGATTGATCAAACCTATATGAGTGCAAGACCGTCTATGCTTTCCATTCAGTTAGGATGTCAGACAATGCTATAGTTGAAATGTGGACAAGGAAACTCTCTTGTTTTTGTTATCCATGTAGCAATGGTGAATGGGACAAATGTGAATCCATAGATTGGGTTGACAGATGGGATCATGTATCACTCCCATTGGTCGACATATAACTGTATAATTATCCCAGTTGGAGGAGCGCCAATCAAGTATTTCACATGACAATGACCACATTTCAGATCTCATACAACCAGGTTCGACTATTATGTTGATAACTTTGAAATGTTTGACGACTAGTTGTGTTTAGTTAGCTGAATCATAGGTCTACACTTTATTTTATGTAGGGAACATATATGCAGTGGTTTCCTCGAGAGGAAATGAATGGCACACTGACTACTAGCTGGCATGCTGCTTGGATGAGAATCAGACCCTCATTATCTCATTAAGCGACTTCTAGGGAAATGATTTTCCAATTGGGTCGATGGTTATCAAAGGATAATAATTAGCATAGGTTGCCCACGCATGAAAGAAAAAAGGTTATGTATTTGAAGATTATAGACCAGGTCAAATTGTATACCATTATACAAACTTATTTATTGGAACAAACCTCCAGCTACAAACAATGCCAAGCAAGAACTCATCAAAGTCACGATACTTTTTGCCTTACTCCAAGCACAAGAGGCTAAAGGATACCATTGCTATTAGAGGTGATCCCGATGGTCTAGTCAAATGACCATAGGTAGGAAGTCAGGTATGTGGTAGTCAAATATTTTTCTTTCATGGTCTCATTTATTATTTACAGCTTGATAGATTGAGCGCTTGATAAATTGATGAATTCAATAGACTTCTAGAACTTGAAAAATTGCACTTGAGCTTCATCATGGATTTGTTGTATTATATTTATACTTACATTACTCATGTCGTATATCCCAATACCATTATCTACCACTCTATCTGGGATATGTCTACTACATTTGCCTTGAATCTTGAAGTTGATCCTATAAGGACATCTCCTTGAATTTGATAATTTGTTCTCCATGGGAGTCGTGTAATTAAGGAGAGGTAATCCTAGCCTAATAACCATTTCCAATCCTAGATTACAAATCCTCTAGCCATTTCTAGTAACTCTAGTTTGCATCGTAAACCATAGTTTGCATTCTAAACATTAGAAACCATAGTTTCGTCAGTATGGGAATGTCAAATTTTTGCACATAGGGGTCAGCTTCGCATATTTCTCAACCGTGAACATGTGGCTAGAATTCCCACAAGGAAAATTCCTAAACACACTTGAATGACCCACCAAAACCTCGTTTTGATGCACAGTTTCCATTATATGCCCCGGGTAAGGATTCAACAGGTGTCCCTGAAATCCTGTAGGAGGTGGAATTCAACGTGCCATAGAATTATTGTAGTGCCTCGGATCGATGAACTGTCATCTCCATTGGATTCAGGACATCGGGATAGTGCTAGGGGTGTCCCTCTACTCTGGGTCCATGGACAAGGGATCCTATTTTAGGTCAATTTTGGAAACTAGGTTTTTTCTCAGTAAGGGAATGTCAAATTTTTGCACATAGGGGGAAGCTTTGCATATTCCTCAACCATGAATGTGTGGCTAGTGTTCCCACATGGAACATGCCTAAACACACTTGCATGACCCACCAAAACCTTTTTTTTATGCACAATTTCCATTCTATGGCTCGGGTAGGGATTCAACAGGTGTCCTTGAAAGCACCCTGAAAGCCTGTAGGAGGTGGGATTCAACGTGCCATAAAATGATGACCGCTGCTCAGAGCAATGAGCTGTCAACTTCGTTGGATTTAGGACATCAAGATAGTGCTAGGGGTGGCCCTCTACTCTGGGTCCATGGACAAGGGATCCTATTTTAGGTCAATTTTGGAAACTAGGGTTTTGCTCAATAAGGGGATGCAAAATTTTTGCACATAGGGGTCAGCTTTGCAAATTCCTCAACCATGAACATGTGGCTAGCGTTCCTACATGGAACATGCCTAAAAATGCTTGCATGACCCATCGAAAGCCTATTTTGATGCACATTTTCCATTCTATGCCCTGGGTAGGGATTCAACAGGTGTCCCTGAAAGCCTGTAGGAGGTTGGATTCAATGTGCCATAGAATGATGATCGTTGTTCGGATCAATGAACCATTGACTCCATTGGATTCAAGACATCGGGATAGTGATAGGGGTGGCCCTCTAATCTAGTTCCATGGACAAGGGATCATTTTTTAGGTCAATTTTAGAAACTAGGGTTTTGCTTAGTAAGGGAATGCAAAAATTTTGTACATAGGGGTCAACTTTGCAAATTCCTCGACCGTGAACATGTGGCTTTCATTCCCAAATGTAAAATTCCTAAACATGATTGCAGGACCCACTAAAAGCCTATTTTTATGCACGGTTTCCATTCAATGCCCCGGGTAGGGATTCAACAAGTGTCCCTGAAACCCTGTAGGAGGTGGGCTTCAACGTGCCATAGAATGATGACCGTTGCTCGGTTTGACGAACCGTCGACTCTGTTAGATTCAATACATTGGGATTGTTCTAGGGGTTTCCTCTACTCTAGTTCCATGGACAAGGGATCCTATCTTAGGTCAATTTTGGAAACTAGGGTTTTGATGAGTAAGGGAATGTGAAAGTTTTGCATATAGGGGTCATCTTTGCAAATTCCTCAACCGTGAAAATGTGGCTAGCATTCCCACATGGAATATGACTAAACATGCTTGCATGACCCACTGGAAGCCCGTTTTGATGCACGATTTCCATTCTATGCCCCAGGTATGGATTCAACAGGTGTCCCTAAAAGCCTGTAGAATGTGGGATTCAAAATGCCATAGAATGATGAACGTTTCTATGATTGATGAACCACTGACTTTGTTGGATTTATGACATCAGGATAGAGCTAGGGGTGGCCCTCAACTCTGGTTCCATGGACAAGGGATCATGTTTTAGGTCAATTTTGGAAACTAGGGTTTTTCTGAGTAAGGGAATGTGAAATTTTTGCACATAGAGGTCAGCTTGAAGGTGAGTGTAGATATTCCCCTCTTGAAAAAATACTTGTTGCAAACTATTATTCCATGTGTAGATTTTGAGAATTCGGTTACCTATTGTGAGGTGTCAAACTTGAATTATTTCCCATCATTGTCAAGAAATAAATATTATTTGGTTATGTTTTAATCAAGGAGAAAGGATTTTTCAATCTCTATGTGGAGGTGTGTAATTTTCCTTTTTGAAATTTTATTAAATGATCAATTTTTTTCACTTTTTCCCCAATTTTGACCTTAACTAGTTTTGATGTCTATACCTCCAAATTGGCCCAAATGCTCCCAAATTTTCTCAGAATGTACATGAATTATATTAGAACTTAAATATGATTTTCAGGGATGTTTTATGATCCCCAAATTACTTCTTCAAACTTTTTTAATGTTTTGTTAAATGTAGGAGTCTTTACTAGCAAATTGGGGCTCCAATTCCCCCTAGGTAATTGTCGGAAATGGCTTCTCAAATGGTCCCAAAGTCACTCAAATTTTAGAACAAAGGAAGGGGATATGTAAGGTAAAATTTCAAAGCCTCATATGCATCATTTTTTATTATATATAGGCTTTTATGACTCTTTCCAAAACAACTCCCAAATCACAATTTTGACCCTTGGGGAAAATGCACCAAATCTTCTCCCAATGCAATAAAAATGAGTAAAATGGATTCCAATGCTTAATTAATAAACATGAGACTTGAAATAAACATTAATTAAAGTCAATTCATCATACATTTATCATATATAAATTCCTACATTCGAAATAATAAGCATTACCATAGCATATATCAAAATAGAGTGGAAATGGTCAATGTTTGCTCATTAAAAGTCATTTTGGCATACAAATATTGGGTATTTAGAATTAAAAATTTCTGAGAATGAATAAAATAGAATATTTAACTGATTATAATAATAAATATATCAGGAATATCTCTCCTAAAGAGTACGTGAGCTCACCCAAGGCGCAATCCCTCCATGAGCATGAATATGCAAAGAAAACTGGAAATGGTTGATAGAGAGTGCTGCAATAGAAGAATCCACGTGATTTCATGTAGATTACACCTGAAAATAAAACTCCATTAAATATCCTTTAAATACCTTAATTTCCTCTCCAAACACCAACTTGGATGGGAATATTTCACCCTCGAAATTGGCTAAGGCAAGAAAAACTAGTCATCCACTAGCTCTCACAATTCACAAGCGACAATTTATCAAATGATAAAAAATATATTATCTTGGTTTATTCTTGTATTTAATAAAAATCCTTATCCTTATAAGGTTCCCAATCCATTCACAAAATCAATCCAATTCAAATTTTGGTGTGTGCTCATGATTTTCCATGTGTCCTCCCTTTCCTAGCCTTCCACCTTCCCCAAATTTGAGTTGGAGCCCATTGAGATTCCTCAACTCACATGATATCTCTATTGGATGCTATATTTAAACTTGACATGTTAGATGTCATATTTCAGCCTTCGTATATGATTTGTTTCATAGGTTTCATAGCATCTTCATCATTGTTGTCATAGAGCTAGAGAATCTAGTCGAAGTGTCTCACTAGCTCCAAAATTACTCTTCATTTCCCATGTAAGTTAAATTTCATCCAAAATTAGACCTATGATGCATATGGCCAAGTGTATTATCCTTATAAATCATCCAATAACCTTTATACTTCCCATGGATTTGAAATTGCAAGAGGAGGGTTCCATGTGGCACCAAATTCCTAGCTTGTGTGGGCCCCATAGTCTCCATGTGTCTCCATGCTCCATTTCCACTTCAATTTTATCTTATATTTATTTAATAAGCTCCATTATTAAATATTTATTCCATTCTAATGTCTTAACATCATTTATTATCTCCCTTATTAAAATTCCATATGTATCCATCCAACCTAGGAACTAGTAGGGTGATGGAATTCTCCTGCTATGCCATCATTTAAATGGGGACATTATAGACCTCCCCATCCAATATTTCTTGTCCTCAATCAATTTCATATTTGTATGTTTCACTACTTTTATTACAATCATCTTCTCAAGTGATGTATAAATCTCCAATTCTTCTTGTTTCCCCCACAATTGAAACCAATGAAACCAAAAATGATCCCAAGGTCCCATATGATCCTCCAAGTAAGTATATCACCATGTATCCCATACACACAAGCATGAAGTATTATATCATATCTTCCCCAATGACATAGGTGAGGATCCCATGTCCCTTAATGCTGCTCCCAAATATTGTTCTAGGAAGCACATCTTGGAGATATCTAGTCAAGCTCATTGCATATTTTAATGTAGTGGGCTTATGGGATTTTACCAAACCTTTTAAGGGTTCATCCAAACCTTCAGTGAAAATCAATACTAACCTTCCCATAGACACATCAGCCACCTTGACTGATAATTTTTGAAATTCCATCATATAATCAATCGAGGTTCCAACTTGCTTCAATTGTGCTAGTTCTTTGAAAGACAATTCGTGATCTTTTTTCTCAAATATCTCTAGTACCCTGTCAATAAATTCTTCATATGTGTTAACCTGATCATGACCCAAATTTTTCAGAACATGGAACCACCATTCATTGGCTTCTCCTTCCAAGTGAAATATGTCCATTTTTAAGGCATCTTCTTCCACCATTGAATTCAGTTGAAAATACACATATAATTTTTGCACCCAAGTGTTAGCAGAACTTTGAGAGTTACCATAAAAATTAGGGAGTGGAACTCTACTAATGGAACAATTCAAGTCTTTGTTTTTGTATAGAGACTTATTAGCTTCCTTCTTTTTGAGTTTTTTTGCAGCAAGAAAGTACTGATCAAATGGTACACTTCTTTTACAATCTTCATCCAATTTATCTCATTCTTTTGCCATTGTATACAGTTCAAGTTGAATGTTAGGCTCTTCTTTGGGTACAATAAATTTAGGTGCAGTAGACCTTGGTGTGCTCTAAAATTCATGGGGTCTGTTATGAGGCTTGTTCTTGAGAAAATATGCTCACCCATTGTCTTCTTTTCTTCTGATTGTGAACTACTGTTATCTCCTATTACTCCTAATTTGCTTCCAAATTATCTAACCAACAATTAGAATCCTTTCATAAGTTTTTGATTCATGTTCTTGGTTATGTCATCAAACATAGGTTGTAGGAGTTTCATGTTCTTGGTTATGTCTTCTACTACTTCTTCATCTTCAACAAAAACACCTTCAACTTCAGGATATAAGGGTGGTGTATTATTTATTTGAATCATTTTTAATAACATTATGTTCCAATACCATTATTTGATACCACTTGTAATTTCCCTTTTTGAAATTTTATTAAATGACCAATTTTTTCCACTTTTTCCCCAATTTTGACCTTAACTTGTTTTGATGTCTAGACCTCCAAATTAGCCCAAATGATCCAAAATTCTCTTAGAAGGTACATGAATGATATTATAACTTAAATATTATGTTCATGGATGTTTTATGACCCCTAAATTACTTCTTCAAACTTTTCTAATGTTCTATTCAAAGTAGGAGTCTTTACTAGCAAATTGTGGCTCCAATTCCCCCTGGGTAATTGTCGGAAATGGCTTCTCAAATGGTCCCAAAGTCACTCAAATTTCAGAAAATATGTATGGGATGTGTAACAAACATTTTCAAAGTCTAATTTTCAACATGTTTTAATTTATACAGGCTTTTATGACTCTTTCCAAAACAACTCCCAAATCACAATTTCGACCCTTGGGGAAAATGCACCAAATCTTCTCCCAATGCAATAAAAATGAGTAAAATTTCTTCCAATGCTTAAGTACTGAACATGAGACTTGAAATAAAAATTAATTAAATTCCATTCATCATACATTTATCATATATACATTACTCTATTCGAAATAATAAGAATTACCATAGCATATATCAAAATAGAGTGGAAATGGTCATTATTTGCTCATTAAAAGTCATTTTGACATACAAATCTTGGGTATTTTGACTTGAAAATTTCTGAGAATGAATAAAATATCATATTTAACTGATTAAAATCATAAATATATCAGGAATATCTCTTCCAAATAGTACATGACCTCACCCAAGGCGTAATCCATCCATGAGCATGAATATGCAAAGAAAACTGGAAATGGTTGATAGAGAGTGTTGCAATAGAAGAATCCACATGATTTATTGTAGCTTAAACCTTCAAATAAGACTCCATTAATTCTCCTTTAAATACCTGAGTGTCCTCTCCAAACACCAACTTGGATGGGAATATTTCACCCTTGAAATTGGCTAAGGCAAGAAAACTAGTCATCCACTAGCTCTCACAATTCACAAATGATAAAAATACCTTATCTTGGTTACTTCCTGTATTTTATAAACATACTTAGCCTTATAAGGTTCCTAATCCATCCACAAACTCAATCCAATTCTAATTTGTGTGTGTTCTCATGATTTTCCATGTGTCCTCCCTTTCTTAGCCTTCCACCTTCCCCAAATTTGAGTTGGAGCCCATTGAGCTTCCTCAAATCACATGAGAGATCTCTTGGATGATATATTTCAACCTAACATGTCAAATATGTTATATTCCATCCTTCATATCTGATTTGTTCCATAGATGTCACAGCATCTTCATCATTGTTGTCATAGAGCTAGGGAATTTAGTCAAAGTGTCTCACTAGCTCCAAAATTACTATTCTTTTCCCATGTAAGTTACATTTCCTCCCAAAATAGACCTCAATTTTATTATCCTTCTAACTCATCCAATAACCTTTATACTTCCCATGGATTCTGAATTGCAAGAGGAGGATTCCATGTGACACAAAATTCCTAGCTTGTGTGGGCCCCATAGTCTCCATGTGTCTCCATGCTCCATTGCCACTTCAATTTTCTCTTGTATTTATTTAATAAGCTCCATTATTAAATATTTATTCCATTATAATGTTTTAACATAATTTATTATCTCCCTTATTCAAATTCCAAATGTATCTATCCAACCTAGGAACTAGTAGGGTGATGGAATTCTCCTTCTATGCAATTATTTAAATGGGGACATTACAAGCTGAATTGATCTTAGGATCTCATATCATTCGTGAGACTGGAAATTCAAAAGAAAAGTACATGCAAACAAAAGTACATATGTCCTAGATCGCGCCCCTATACTCTAACTTCCTCTTGTACAAAAAAATACATATTTGTCCTGGACTAACACATCAAAACTCTAGAAACCCTATCAAAGGGATCGAATGAAGAGAGACGGAATTTCAATGCGGCTAGGGCCTAAACCCTAGTCGCCTCTGCTCTGGTTTTTCGATTGCAGGGGCGCGGATCTTCATCCGTAGCAGTCGATCAGGGTTCCCCTTGTTGCATACAGGGCCACGGATCGGTGTTTTTCAGAGCGTTTCTCCTACGTTCTCCTAAGTTTTTGCATGCATTTTGGAGCAGTGGTTTGGTTTGCCTCTGCGACTTGCTCATTTCTACAGCATCTTCTTGTCCTCTGGTGGCCACCGCCCTACTTCGATGGCCCCAGATCTGATTGCTGAGATGGGAAAAGATCCTTTAGAAGCCTTCAAGGCGTTAGTCCATTCGGCAGGACCTAAAGCTAAGCCTTCTCTCTCATCTAAGTTTGTTAAGAAGATGGAGGAGATCCCTTCTCTAGAGCTATCTCCAGAGGAGCCTAGAAGTCTTGCCCTCCTTCTAGCAGAAAAGGCCCTCATCGGAAATTTTACGGGGTTATGGCCTAGCCCCAAAATGGTGGAGGCATGGATGGAAGACCGTTGGAAGCCGCTGATGCATGGAATCGTTTCTCTGTGTGCAGTAGGCAGGGTTTTTTTTGTCTTCAACTTCTCGAGGAAAGAGGACCGTGATCTAGTTTTCAGATCTAGACCCTATTTCATGGGGTCGAGGGGGCTGTTCTTAGCCCCCTGGACTTTTGACTTCAATCCCAGAGCTGAGATCAACGCAGCCCCTGTTTGGGTTAGGCTGCCTCATCTTCCCTTGCATCTCTGGGGGAAAGGATCTCTGAAGGACATTGGAAATAAGCTTGGGCGTTTCCTGGACAGTGTGGAGCCGAAAGGGGATCAATTTACCTGCGCTCATATTTGTGTTGAGGTTAACCTCGAGAAAGGACTTCTGGAATCCATTCAGCTCTCCCTGGGGGAATGGTGCCATATCCAAGAACTGGACTACGAGCAGATACCTTTTAAGTGCCTCTGGTGCCATGCTTACGGTCATTTCGCAAAATGCTGCCCCAAAGCCTCTGAGGATGCGGGACCATTTAAAGAAGATGACTTTTAGCCAGTAACCAACCGGCGAAGGCAGCCTAGGAGAAAGGATCCAATAGCCCAGGCTCCGAAGGCCACTCATTCAGTAGAGGCAACTCTAGAAAATAAAAACAGCTTTGATGCGCTGAAGGAAGATGAAGCCCTAGATCCAGAAGCATCAGAATTTAAGGAAGATCCTTCGACAGACGAAATCCTTCCGGATCCCGTCTGCCCAGAATCAGTAGCAGCGAGAGAAACTCGGGCTTCAGATCCTAAACCCTCTGTCCCTACAGGTCTGGCTGTTTCAGACCCCTCTAGCGGATCTGTGGAAACTTCTGAAACTGAAGACATTTCAGCCCCGTCTCCACCCCTTACCTGAGGGCGAAAGACCAACAAAGCGCGGAGAGAAAAGGAGGTGGCTTCCAACATTTCTTCAGGTTTTCAAAAAAAGCTGGATCCTTTCTTTAAGGGGCAAAATTCATCCTCCTCGGTTTAATGCTTTGCTTCTGTCTCTACTTTGCTCACAGTTTGTGAGAATTTACTCATGTAAGCATTTTTTGTCATTCTCTCGAATTAGCTCAAGAAACAGATGGGATTTGTCTCCCAAGACATTCACAAGAAGGTTGGCAGCACTGTTAGAGGTCACCAACCTTCTTCAGATTTGTAATTTTATGATTCTGGCTTGCCAGAATGCCGCTTAATGCAACATAACCGTTCTTGTTAAAAAAAAAAACACATCAAAACTCTAAATTTCTCTTGTTTTTTCCTGACCCTGATTCGTTTTTCCTCTGTCCACGGCCGCTGTGCATCTCTAGCGACTACAACTCAATGACAATATTTCTTGATCAGGTAACTGAACTAGTACTATCCATCAATAACAAAATTTAAAAATTTAAAATACGACTCAATTGTACATAAAATAAACGCTCACTACATCCATTCGGGGTATATATGCCTCTGGTATCCTCCTCCTTGCAGAGAGTCTCTCTGCAATGCTTCTCTTTGAATAAAAAAATATGGCAATTATCTCAACAATTATCAACACATACATGAATGAGAAAGTACTAATCAATTATGTAAAAAATGAACATCTCACCAAAAAAATGTGTTCCTGGGAATGAGACTGGGTTTCTTTAGTATTAAGAGGAGCCGTAGGTTGAACATCAACCTCAATCACGTGCACTAATGGACTAGGGTGTGGCTACATTCACCAAATGATAAAATAGTTAGACATCGTGCATGTCCATAGACAATAGAAATGAAATGTACAATTAAAAATATTCAAGTAGATGTACCTCAGTGTGACTTATCCTTATTGTAGATGCAGCATTGAATGTAACATCAACAACCCCACTAAGGTTTGGCACGAATGACTCTACATCCTGTTGCTGTAAACATGTGAAAATAACATTAAGAAAAACTAGTTGTGAATTGAATTCAAAGCTAATCAGCAACTGTCATTGGAAGTGTGTACATTACCATGGGATTAGTAGGTTGATCATCATGGACAACCACTATTTTCAAGGGAGAGGTTTGTCTGGTGTAAACAACCCGCTTATCTACATTTGGACTACGGGGAGATCCAAACCAAAGGGGTGGTGCGGGATTTGCAATGATGTCTGTAGTCATAAAGTGTTACTATAGTTAGACATGGACTTGAATGAATGGAATAATATGTACTGAAAAACTAACATGTTGTAATATACTTATCCCTACCTAGGACATATCTCCCCCATGGGAGGGACCGCTTCCAGCAATTTCTTGCCCCTCTTCAGATCCAGATAACATCTGCAAGTTTAAAAATTATAAATATTAGAAATCTATATAGGAGTGTACAGTAAGAAATTTAAATAATTCGAAAAAGATTCAGTCATTAATCATGTACTTACATTCTTGAGTTAATCATAAATTCCCCCTGGGAGTATATCACTAAGATCAATGTCTCCAGCATCCGGTTCTAAATGGGGTTCATGCAACTTCAAAAATTGTAAATATTAGACAATTTAACAAATTAATCAAGACTAACACATGCATTAACAAAATGTTATGTATTAACAAAATGACACATGTTTAAATATCACCTCAATGTTGGTTGTTTGGGCCTCGGATACAACCACACCGCATGCACTACCACCCCCTTGAGAGGTGTCAATCTCCTGCAAGAGTAAAATTTGCATATATTACGAATATTTTAATATGTGTACAATATAGAAAAATTAAAAATTGAACAACAATAGATTTTTAATGATGTCCTTACCTGACCACCAGTCATCATAGAGGTACCATGTCTTGGTCTAGGACCATAACAGGATTGACCACATGTTTTCCACATGTAGGGCTCGCTCTAAGGCACATGGGATGTCGGTCTATCCCCACCAATAGATGCTCCTCTACCACCAGAATTTGGTGGTTGTACCCCAGCAGAGGAAGAGGGTGCTTTCTGGTCAATAGTAGTCATGTGTCGAGAAAACATCTCAACTAGAGTCAGAAGATCCCCCTATGTCTGGGAACCCATATCGTGTGTAGGAGGGATGTCTGCTCTCAGTAGTTGGGCACGAGGTGCAGGTATCTGTCGATTGGAATCTCTATGCCTAGCATTGGGTCGGTTTTGGGGAATCCCCCTACCAATTCCCTGGAAGCCCAACATGTCAAAATAGTTGACATGTTTCCCCATCACAAACTCTGCATACAACTTCTGGAGGAAGTAAAATGGTACTTCCCTATTGTTGTGCGGGGGAATTCCAAAAACAATGTACCATCTATCCATCCAATGGTCTCTAATGGGTGGAAAGGTGCACCACTCAATCGAAATATGTGGCCTGGTGCTCTCCAGAATGTCATCCATCCCAGGAACACTAAACGATATATAAATGTGCTCTTTGGTTATTTTTAGCTTCTTTATCTGTTGGAGCTCAAACCATCAGCATATTCTTGTCTTTTCTTTCCCTGTAGGATGTGATGCTATACAAAGCATCATTCAATCTGGATATCGTATCAACAATAGTTATAAATGAGTCTGACAAGGAGCGGCAAAGCTCATCTCCACCCCTCCATGCAAAACCAATCTCTCTAAGATGCCCAATAACCCTCAATATCTCGGCATTGTGGTCCATAGTAGCCACTGCAATCATAAATACAAATAAAATAGCATTAGAAAAATAAACACATGATATAATGACATCTCTAATCAATGAAAAGTGTAAAACTAATGTACGACAAATCACAACATAAACTAAATCTATTATTTAAATTTTAAAATTCATGATCTTGAATTTTACAGTAAAGAATAAACATTTAACATTTTTTCATTTTAAATTTATGTCCTAAATTCAAGTATTAATTCCAATTTCCATATGCATGTGTACATAAAATGTCCTATGTGCATATGTTGATTGGGAAGCTCCTCTAGCTTATTTTAAGGCTTGGATTATGAATTTTCATCGAAATTGTGAGGTGCTGACTAATTCCCTTGCAGGACCATCTCTTAGATTGCGGGTAGAGGCAACGGCTAGAGCCTAGAATAGGCGGCACAATGTGCTATTGATGAATAAAATCCCAGTATATGCAACGATTTTGTTAGATATGTAATTATTTGTTGTAACGTGATGTTTTTTGGACTCCAAAGTCTATTTAGCATATCTTTGTTTATATGTAATTTGGGCCCTGTATGGATTCCACTTGATGTTATTTTAGTTCTATGCACTCTTTCTATATACCCATGAGATACTAAATGTATAATTATGTATAGTTTATTTTATGGTTGCAAGGTTTCCAATGGATTCTATCATGTATTATAGTATGTGATTGGCATGTAATCAAACACATCAACCTCCCTATGTATCTTGATGTTCGTAGAGCCTATTGTTGAACTTCATTGTCTTGACCTTAACCAAAAAGTACCCTTCAGTCAAGAGGAAATATTTGTTAAGCATGGGAAGCTTCTATACCTTATTTTAACACTTGGATTAGGAAGTTTCATCAAAACTATAAGGTGTTTATTGATGTTCTTGGATGACCAACTTCAATATTTCAGATAGAGGCAAGGGATTTACCATGTTTTTTTATGTATTTTAGGGAACATATGAATTCTACTTGATTATTTTTAGTTGTATGCAAGCTTGCAATATAATTCACAAACTTTGCATATTTGTTAATTTTGGTTTGGATTCACAATGATGCTTGCGAATATACATATGCAAATAGTGAAGTTCATTTTCTTTTTATGAGTTAATTGGGGTTTTGGTTTACATTGGGCATGTAAATTACTTATGTAAACTGGCAATGTGCTTGACAAACTTTGCATATTTGTGAATTTTGGTATGGATTCACAAGGATGCTTGTGAATATGCATATGGAAATAGTGAAATTGATTTGTTTTTTATGAGTTAATTGGGTTTTTGGTTTCCATTGGGCATGTGAATTTTGGGTATTAATTTTGGTAAATAGTCAAAAATATTTGGTTTTTATGATTAAATTGGGGTTTTGGTTTACATTGACCACGTAAATTCCATTTGGGTTTTGGTTTCCATTGGCCATGTAAATTCCATTGGGGTTTTGGTTTCCATTGGTTTCCATTGGCCATATAAATTAAAATATTTTGGTTTGTTTTTTAAATTAGGGCAAAGAAAATAAAAAATATATGGAAAAAGCATGAGAGGATTTGAGGAAAATACCTCACAAAGAAGAGGTTGATCCCAAGGTGGACTTTCTTGCCTTTTGCACACCCAAAACGTGTTCTCCCTCACTCGTTCTGGTCTGTAGAAGCTCCAAACAGCACGGTCTTATGGAGAAAATGACGAGCTCGACCTGTTTTAACCAAAAAACAGGTTTTAGTAAATGCGAGCGCGTTTTTGCAAAGTAAAATGGGAGCGCAATTTTTAATAATAAAACCAGTGCGTGTTTTTGTGTACTATCCTAATTGGCATGCATGTTTCCAGCCTTGGGACTAGGCTTGGAAGGTTTGGGTTTGCTTGGAATGATTTCTATTTTATGGATCAAGAGTGATTGACTTCACTCTACCATTGCATCTAAAAGGTCCCTCAACTTTGTGCACTCACTCGTCAATTCTTCATCTTGTCAGACTGTCTAACATAAACAGACTTGCTACAGACTCTGGCAAAGTCGGATGATGTGCAATTCAGATCAGTGAGTAATTAATATTTCCAAAACTCCCCCATAATTATGTGCAGATCGTAATTTTAAAACAAAATGTTGCAGAGCTAAAACTTGCTCTGTTCATGACAGAGTTCATTGAGCAAAACTTGTCATTCCTAAATAACTTTGTGGATACTGGAATGTATCACGTGCCAAAGGTTTTGTAAATATGTCTACAAGCTGATCTTCAGACCTCCAAAATGCTTAACAAATTTCTTTGTTGTTCACCAATTCTCTTATGAAATGATCCCTTGGGTCGATGTGTTAATTTTCTTGTGAAACACATGATTCTTCGAAAAATCAATGGTTGAATTGTTGTCACAGAAAATGGTTGTTGGTTCTTGTTGGTTCTGCGATAGGTCTTTTATCCGCATCCAAATAGCTTGATATGCAACGCGCGTAGCTGCAACATATTGTACTTCTACTGAAGATAGAGTTACTATGGGTTGTTTCTTTGAAGCCCACAAAACAACACCTGTACCAAAATGAAATGTGTACCCAGATGTGTTTTTTCTGTCATCTGTGTTTCCTCCATTGTCACTGTCATTGTAACCAATAAGTTTAAAATTTTATGAGGTTGAATACATTATCCAAAGGTCTTGTCTACCACTTACATACCTCGTAATTCTTTTACCTGCTTACTAATGAGAGTCTTTTGGTGATTCCATGAATCTTGATATCAGAGTTACTCCATACATGATGTCTAGTCTCTTTTTTGTTAAATACAAAAGGTTTCCAATGATACTTATAAACAACGTAGGACCTACAGTTGATCCATCATCATCTTTGCTTAACTTTAAACCTGTTATTACTGGTGTTGGGGATGACTTGAAATTAGACATATTGAATCTTTTTTAAATTTTAATTGCATACTTTGAGTGTGATATAAAAATACCACTTTCAGACTGTTGGATTTCAATTCCCAAAAAGAACTTCATAAGCCCCAAATCAGTCATTTCAAATTCACTTTCCATGACTGTTCTAAATTCTTTCAAGCCAAAATCACCAGTAAATATTAAATCATCTAAATACAGGAAGACAATTAACATGTTATCTTGATCATTCACTTTGGTGTACAACATCGTCTCACTTTCACTTCTGTGAAATCCAGTCTCAATGAGATAGGAATCAATGTGATTGTACCAAGCTCTCGGAGCTTGCTTCAAACCATAGAGTGCCTTTTTCAACCTGTAAACTTTGTGTTCTTGACTTAGAACTTCATAGCTTTGTGGTTATTCCTCATATACTTCTTCATCCAGATATCCATTCAAAAATGTTGATTTCACATCCATTTAATAAACAAGCCATTTTTTTTGTGCAACAATGGCCAAAACTATTATGATTGTATCCATGTGTGCAACTGGTGCGGAGGTTTCATTGAAATCTATGGAGGGTTGTTGTGTGAACCCTCTTGTGACCATTCTTGCCTTGTGCTTCTGCACATTCGCATCATCATCTTGCTTGGTTTTGTAAATCCATTTGACGTTGATTACATCAATATATTTTGGTACATCTACCAGCTCCCATGTCTGGTGTTTCTCAATGCATTCTATTTCTTCATCCATGGCTTGTGCCCATACTTCATCTTCAACAACTTCCTCAAATGTTAGTGGATCATCTATTTGAGAAAATAATGCAAAGAGAGAGAAGGAATTTGATGTACCAGCTTCATATATTTCATGTAGACTTCTTGTCTTCACTGGATCTGTTGATGTCGAACTGCCTGATGGAGTTTGTTGTCCTTTTGGCGTGCTTATTGGTGTAGCTTGAGCTCCGACTTGTTTCGATGTTCCTGGTGTTGAACCATGTCGCGGTGTCATGGGAGTTGATGGTGCTGCCACCGTTTGAATTACATGTGGTGTTTGAACCACTTCCTCCGTCATGTCATCATGCTCAATGTCAAGTCCCCACCCCTCATACCGACGATGGAGAGGATGCGACCAACACACTTTTGCTATTAAACTGGGAAATCTAGCCCCATGATCATAAACATAAAAATAAAATGCATTAATATAAAACATACACAGATGCATAATGCAATCTATAGCAAAAGCAAACACATTTATTTCATTCATGCATTCATCATGTTCATTTTAATTCATAAACAATTCATTGAAGAGATTAAATACACAAGAATACTTATCTGGAAAAGGAGTTGGTCCGCAACTAGCTACGTCGCTGCAATGTTTCCATTAGTACAAAATGAGGAATTAGCTGCTAGGTGACTAAAAATTCTAGTCACCACAGGTTTTTCAAGTGATTTACTACTAAATATGAGCAATTTTGATTGACCCAACTATAAATGACTAATTTAGTCACCGGTTAACAAGTATGACTAAATAATACGTGACAAAGTTAAAAATGACTAACATAAATGACTAATTTAGTCACGACATAAAAAATGACTACCTAGAATAATATGAATTAGTCATTTATGTTAGTCATTTTTAATTGTGTCATGGAAAATTGCAATTGTGACAATGAAGTGTTACAATTTAGTAAATTTTGTAAATTGTCTACCTTATATCTCCGAATATGTGCAGGTTAACAATTCTGAAGCCAAAATGGAATTTGTGGGGTTAGGAATATCTAGTGTTTTTCCCAGGTGGTCAGGATAGTATTAGGGTGTTGTGGATTATTACAGACGATGTGCTTTAGATGTTCATATTGCTTTCCAAATATAATATTGGGATCATAGATCCTAGATGATATATATGCTGGAAAACCATTTTTCTGTAATGGTGCCTTGCACCTCGATCTTCAGAGATCCAACAAAGCAATTGCATGGAATTTCTCTTGACCATCTAGTGTGTGACATTTCGGCAATGGAAAAATTGCAATTTTTTACAAGAGCGTCTAAATATATATAGATCAATTTAGTGCTAGTGTTCATTACGTCCTAGTCATGTGGCATAGCTCAACAATAGAAAATATTGCAATTTTTTACGAGGGGGTCTAAATATATATATATATATATATATAGTGCTAGTGATCATGATGCCCTAGCAAGACACTAAATTGATGATGCATTTAATGCCCAGTATCCTTTCATGCAATAGTGACTCCATTTTTCCCTCCATTCCATCATCTTGATCTCAAAAGAAGTCATAATTGAGAGTGCAATAAGAGTAATCCATTGTCGTTATTATGTACGCTTAAAAAATACTCATAAATACATGATATTATTTGCTTTAATGGATTGCTAACCTACCAGATATTATTTATTACTAAAATGTCTCATGAATGTCACCTAAAGTCACCATCAAAAAATATTTTCTCACCAATTTTCATTATTCCATCCCTAAATCTTTAATTTGGGGACAATATTTTTATTTAGTTTCTTATATATATGTTTAAGTTTTCGTTTTTTTTGCATTTCTAAAGGTCACCATCAAAAACAGTATTTTAATTGATTTTCTTATATATATGTATGAGTTTTTTTTTTTTTCATTTCTAAATTTAATTTTTATTATTTTTGTTGCAATTAGATGGTGTAATATTGATATTTGATATCAATGGTTTTGTTAATCTAAAATAACTCTTATCAAATTTAGGATTGATACAAATTTCCTTTCTCGATATTTTGAATGGTAAATTTTTGTTTTTATTGTATATTTAGACTACTACATTATTATATACATCCACATAATACCCTTACAAAAATGAAAGAAATTGCACATGCATATTTATTAGAGAAGAAACCGTATTTATTTTACAATGAATCAATTTGATGAAATGGTTATAAAAAATTATATCATCTATTAATTTATTTATAGGGTAAATTTGTTTTTTTTCATTTCTAAATTTAATTGATATATATTCCAAACCCTCCAAAACCCAGGGAAATATTGAGCATTCCAGGAAGTCACCATTGAAGTAATGCCAAAATGTGAGCATTCCAAGAAGTCGCCATTAAAGTAGTGCCAAAACAGTTCAACATATTTTGATGTGCCCCCTTCCGGATCATTTGTTCCTTGCTTCCACTCATTAAGGTAGTTTTCATGTTAATCACTGATTTGATTTGGGGTTTGAGTATTGCAAATACTCACTGTAAAATCTGATCAAAATGAGATGAATTTGGTACGTGGATGAGTTTCAGGGGCATACATGAAAACTAGTACTGGTGGGGAAGGATCTTGTATTTTTCCATAGAAGAGGCATCTTCTCCAACTTTCCCAATCACTGAGGATTTGCACACAAGATAAACCCCATTTGTATCCTATAAAACCTCATTTTGGATCCACCCAGGATGATGTCATCTGGATAATTGTGCAGTCCCCATTAAAGGCCGGGATTCCCAAATCTTTGGAGGGAAAACATATGGGAAGGATTTATCCATCACTACACCAGTGTGTGTGGTCGTTCAACATCTCCTAATCCATAGAAACCCTATAATGTATATGTCCACACTGCAAGCTATATTTCTTCTTCGATTTCGAGTGGATCCCAATTGGCCATCGTCGGGCTTGGAAGGGATATTTCCTCATCAAATTTCTCTTAGTGGGTCAGGTACAAAATTGAGGAATTATACAATATCACTTCGCAAGCAATATCGCAGGGGAATATTATAGTCTTTGTCTCTAAATATTCATGTCTAGGAGAACTATCAAGGTAATCGGCACATAATTCATTTATATCCTCTTACAGTTTGGCTATGGTTTTTTTCTTTGCCCGTGGATTGAATGGGGGAGCACATTTT